>NW_021025590.1:379832-418815 GCF_004153795.1 Camellia sinensis | reverse complement strand
GTCCTCGATATCTGGGATAGCCTTTACCCCTTGGGATTTTTTGAATAGTTTCTCGAGCTTGCTCAATTTCAGTGCTGTATGGTCTACCTCGAACTCGAAGGGAGAGTCCGGTTGATTGACGGGTATAGGTGCCTTAGATAGCTGGGGCAGAATTGGGGGCGGAGCTGGCCCCGTTGGTATGTCCGTATCTGCCTGGACATTTGGTGCCTCCTCGGGTGCTGGGATTCTCGGTAGGAGAGGAACCAGGTGTGAAGCGGATGCCCCGGTTTGTTGTTTTAGCCTGGCAATTAATTCTGCTTGCTGGGCCATGATCTCGGCCTGTTGTTTGGCAAACTCATCCCGGCGAACAACGTCCTGCTGCATGGCTCTCATGGTCTTTTGCATCTGACGTATCATTTCTTCCATCCCGGCTATGTTCTGCTGACCCTGCCGACTGACTAGTATGTGTATCTCTATGGCAGAAACTGAGATCTCGGTCCGACTGTTTTCGGCTAGGGTAGACCACTGCTTTGGTAATCTCTGCTCAGACACACTGCGCTTTCTTGGCCTCTGTCTGATAACTGGGGGTAGAGAGTAAAACACTGGCTATCCGTCAACCAGATCCTTGGATCGATTGAGTCGGCGACCTCTTGTCCAGGGTGCTTGGGGAATATCTACTTGGTCGGAAGCAATTGTGCTAAAACTACCCTAGTAAAAAGATAAATAAAGCAATAAGGAAATAAACAGATAAACAGATAGCATATCAACTTAAAGTAAATGCACAACACATAGCTGGGCATAATCAACACATGGTCAATAAGCTGAACACACATTGTCCTCAATCACTGATCATTATCCCTAAATTACTGTCCCCAAAGACTGAATCTGATACCCGCAGATAACTGATTCTCAAACACTGACTGATGCCTGCAGGCCTGACGCCTCAAACTCGCAAACCGATATACGCAACCCCTGTAGAGACACACTCTGACAGCACATAACAGATAATTGAGAGCCAAAACACCCCTATGTTGGGGGAGGGTTTCCCTATCCTATTTTGTCAGGAGCCAGGGTTTCACTACGCACGCAGTAGTTTCAAACAACCTATATCGGGTAAGCAACCTGTCCTAGTTTGGAATGGTCACTATGGATCTGAATATGCAGTAGGTCGAATGGTCGAAAAGGGTGCCCCGGTAAAACCGGGGTTTGTGTTCCCATACTGGCAGAGCCCATAACCAGCCAGCCTTATGGTCATGCCTTGACAAGACAAGCCTCCGGCAAACCGTTCAGGAATAGCAGATGGCAAACACGGTGTCCTAGGCGCACCAATGCAAATGCAATGCAAAGAAACACACAAGTGTAGTCAAAAACAGATATCATGAGTTCGAGTCAAGTTCTCTAAATCCCCAGCAGAGTCGCCAGAAACTGTAACAAGCCCGCGGGGGACCTCGCTACAGCTCGGACTCGACTTGTAGTCACGGTTCTAAGTCTGAACCAAAGAGTCCAAATCCGGCAAATCGTTTTGAGAAAAACAGATTTTGAAAGAAGTGCCAAACATAGACTGCTTTTGCCAGAACGAGTTCGCCACCTTAAATATTTATTTTTGCGGAAATTTAGGAAACCCTGACTTCGTTGCCTAAGGCACGTGTCCGTCATCACCAAAGTCTTGCCTTCGTTAGGAATGGTACGATTTGGGGAAGGGTCACTCGGTGAAGCACCCCCGATCGCCTGATCAAAAGATCGGCCTTCACTATCCATTTGATCTAGTTTTTGAAAAACTTATGCGTTCTTATTTACGGATTATTGCCTAGAATTTACTTGTGTTGCGCACAACATACAAAAGTATACAGATTGTATCGTCTAATTGGAACAAACATTTCAATGTTATTTTGAAAAGTGGTTTGATTGGACATTACCCGCAAGGTAGGGCTAAGACGTTGGATTTGCCCACCTCGGGCTGGACTTTAGGAAAAAACATGATTTTTGCCACTATTCTGTGGGGCTTAAAAATCACAGTCAAATTGATTTATTCCAACTTCCAACATAATTCCAACCTTCACCCCACAGGCATTCAGGCAGTTATATCACATAAGCATATAGCCTCATTGGGATAAGGCATGCTATCATGGCAGTCACCTCACACCACTGCAAGGATGCTTAAATAGCATGAAACACTTAACCAAGTAACTCCCAAGCCAAAACAGAAACTAATTAGAAATCCATGCATGATCCTAACTATACAGAAATGCCTAATGCAACACATGCAAAAGTGCAACTATAGCAGGCTCGGCTATTCTAGACATGGCATATGAAATGCTACAGCTAACATGTATTCAACTTGGAATTGAAAATACAATGCAGTTGTATGATGCGCCGAGCCCGGTGCATGCAAAACAGATGAATGATGCAAACATGCTGTCTTACTGTATGCTAATTGAAACATGCCCTAATCTAACCATCATAAGCTGGTAAATAAAAGGGAGAAAGACGTGGGGTTGGAAGACATACATCACACACACGCACACTTATTACAACATTGCCCTCGCGCAGAGGGTCCGAAAGAATAATACAGTCCCAAATGGATAAATAATACAGTCCCGAATAAATAATTACAGTCCAAATAATTACAAAATCCTAATTAATTAACAAATTAAATTAGGAAAGCAATAAATTGGCATGCAAGCCAGGGACTGCCTCAAATCTGCTCCGGATGATGAATGATGCATGCTTGGGTTGCCTTGTGCAGAGAATCCCTTGCGATGCCCCGGTTTGCCTCTGTTTGCAATTGTTCTTGGAATGCGTGCCAAACTCCGGAAGGCTGCTGATTCTTGATTTGCTGCAACAGAGAGCAACAAAGGGGCATGGCAAAGTATTTTCACATATGTATGCATGACTACTCTTCGGGGAGTGTAGTCCTCGATCCTCGTGCCACCAATCATGCATCTCGATGCATGATGGCCGAGGGGTCGAATTGCACAACTCAATATGAAATGAATGCACATGAAAACACAACAGGACCTAAACTCCATCATGGGTGATCCGGAGTGTCGATGACCGGGAATTGAGACACGTTCCGTCACTCGGAGTATGAAATGTCCCTCGTTTCTCGTGCTCGGGCTAACTCCTATCCCGAACACAATGTAATATACATGACATGCATGAATGCAATCCTAACATGTAACCTAGGATACACAATGCTATTAAATGGCATACACAATGCACGATGTAACGAGGCATACACAATGCTCTAACATACAACCTAGCATACACAATGCTATGGAATGAAATGACATACGCAATGCACAATGGACTTACACTAACATGAGCGGACCTCAGCCACGCTCACATCAGTAGCCATTAGGTGAAAATGAGACTCTCAAAATGCGTGCACGCATGCACGCAAACCGAAGACCGAACCTAAGGCATGACATGCAACTCTAACAAGGCATGGCAAGGCATGGAACAAGGTATGAAAACATGCAAATTTTAGTACTGAAATATGATACAAAATGGTCCCGAATCACGGAAATATGGCACCCGATGCATGGAATGGTCCCGAAACTCAAAAGTAGGCACATGAATTGACCTATAGCTATACAAAGCACGCATTATTTGATTATGAAGTCTAAAGACAGAGACAAGGCAGTCCCAAATCATGAACATTTCTAGTTCAAAGCATGGCCAAAAGATGCTAGCAAGATGGACTAAAATAGCATGCAATTTTGACTAGCAAACATGGTTTACATGGCAAGTATAGGATTCACATGGAATCTCACCAAACCAAAAAAAATCAGTGAATAAAACATGTGAAAATAGGCCCAAATAACCACTGATATGCAACCATGGCATGCAAAAATGATGAGTTACTTTAGAGGGCCATACAAGGAGTCATTAAGCACATGCAAGATAGACATTTGGAATGGCATAAAAAACTATGAAAATCAAATATGGTAGTCCCAAAACTCACCAAATTGACCCTGGAAAGTGACTCCAAAGCATGCAAAATAAGGTCTCTTTGGAAGGCCAAAATGACCACCCAACAAGTCAAGGTGAGAGGGGGTCACCCCCCTCTGATTTGGAGGCTCAAAATAGTGTCTTAGCCACTGAAAATCCACTGGATTTTAGTGGCTAGAAGGCCAAACAAAGCATGAAACAAGGGCTTAGGTGTAAGGCTCAAAATAGGAGACAATCAAGCATACAAGGAAGCATATGACCTCAAAAAAAAATTGAACCTTAAAAAAACTTGAAGATGAGATTAAAAAAAGATATTTTTCAGTTTATGACAACTCTCAAAAACAAATACAAGTAGGGCTAATCTATCATGCAAAAATGACCCTAAAAGAGATAATAGAGACAAGGGACAGCAGATGGCCTCAAACAGTGAAGAACCCATCAACAAAGTTGAATAGGGGCTAAAAAAATGGCACTTTACAGTTTATGTCAAGCTTCAAAAATAATCACAAGTAGGCCTAAAATATCATGCAAGAAAAAGGCCTAAAAGAGGGATAAAGAGACAAGTGATAGCTTCTGGCCTCAAAAAGAGGAGAGCCCTTCAACAAAGTTGAAGAGGGGCTCAAAAAATGGCACTTTACAGTTTACATCAAGCCACGAAAATAATCACAAATAAGGCCAAACTATCATGCAAGAAAAGGCCAAAAAGAGGGGTAAAGAGACAAGTGGCAGCTTCTGTTCTCAAACAGAGGAGAGCCCTTCAACAATTTTTAAGAGGGGCTCAAAACAAGATATTTCACAGTTTATGACAAAGTCCAAAACAACTCACAAATAAGCCTAAAATACTACGCAAAAATTGGCCTAAAAGAGAGATAAAGGGGCAAGTGATAGCAGGAGGTCTCAAACAGAGTAGAGCCCTTCAACAATGTTGAAGAGGGGCTCAAAACAAGTTATTTTACAGTTTATGGAAAAGTCCAAAACAGCTCACAAATAGGCCTAAAATACTATGAAAAAATTGACCTAAAAGAGAGTTTCAACACAAAGGGTGAGGAGGCGACCTCAAACAGAGAAAGACCCTTAATCAAACATGGAGATGAGCACAAAATATGACTATTATAGTTCGGGTCGGAGCCCAAAAATGCAAGCAACAAAGGCTAAAATAGCATGCAAGATAGGGAAAGAAAGAGGGAAAATGGGACTCACCCTTGTAGAACCAAGCTTCAACAGCTTTTGAACCAGGTTTGGGAGCTCTTAGCCTCTGGAAAACAGCCTCAAGTTTCTGGAATGGAGTGTGGAGGTTTTGTGCTATGGATTGGTGCAAGAATCTTAGGGTTTTGAGGCTTGGAGTAGAGAGAGGGGGGGAGTTAATGCAAGAGACTCAAAGTAATTTTTGTAACCCTGAAAAATGGAGCTGGGGGGCTGGTTTTATAGAGGAGAGGAGTGGAGGAAATGGGGGAAAAATCAAATTCAAATTTCCCCCCCAAAAGACCCCCTCTCGGATACAGGATCTAGGGGGAAAAGAAGGGCATAGCTGGAAAGAACAAGGTGTGGGGGTCATGGCCGGCCAGGTTCAAAAGGTTCAGGTGGCCGGCCGGCCACCCCCCATGGTTGGCTGGCCAAGGGTCAAAAGGGTCAATGCAAATTGTTGGCCGGCCACCCCAAAAAGGTGGCCTCCCATGTGTGCACAACACAAATATGTGGTCAAAACCCAGAAAATGTGAACCAGGAGAGAGAAAAGCCAACTTTTTAGAGGGGTTCAAAAGGGTCAGAGACAATTACTGGCCGACCTATACATATTGGTGGCCTCCCAGGTGTGTACAACACAAATATGGGGTTTAGGGCTAAAGAAAGTGGCCCCGGGGTGGTCAACATTAGCTTTTTAGTGAGGAAAACGGGCGACGGAGAGCGATGAAGAAATAAAGCTGGCTTTTCAGAACAATTGTTGGCCTCCCACCCTCCTACAAGCTTTCTAACAATGAAAATAAGGTCTCCACCGAAAATGAACCAAAATCGATGCAAAACGAAGGTTCGGGGGCCGAAACACGCAGTTCGGGGCCCCAAAAACAGGTTGTTAGGCACCGGAAGTGATGTTCGACCACGAAGTTGGTCTCCCAGGCCACAGTGTCCCTCTAAAGGGAGGAAATAAGATGTGTACCAAAAATCGGAGCAAACGGAGGTGGTTAGGCAGTCCTGAACCGAGGCACACGGCCGATGGCTCCGAAAAATCAGAAACCGGGCTCCAAACGGAAAAAATGGCCTACGACCACGAAACGTAGCCTACGGCCACTGAGAGATGGTCTACAAGACCTCTCCCTCCCTTCGGGAAGAGAAAATGGAGAAAACGAGACCTGGTTCACAAATCGAGGCAAAACACGAAAGAGTCCGAAAATCCGGAGGCAAGACTTGCAGCCGGGACTCTGAAATTTCTAAACAAGCACGATATGCAATATCACCGAGCGCTCAATCAGTGACGTCTGAGTCTTAAGGTCGGTCAAAAATAGGGTGTCTACAGATGCCTGCCCGAAGAAGAGCTGAAGTTGAGCGAAACCAACTCTGCCCCCTCCACCTGACGCTAGGGAAGAAACTCCACTCGTTCTTGTTGAAGAAGTGGTTCAGAATGAAATGGCTGAAACGAAAACTATTGTCGATCAACATGAGGGTCAAGTGACGGAGTACAGGGGTGAAAAGCGCCCTGCCGATCACGAAACAGTTTATTCGGAAGATCTAGTGGACAAACGGCCACGCTTGGAAGAATCGGACTTGGTTGTGCCGTTCATAGTGCAACCAAAGATGAAAAACATGCCGGTTCGCTCCGATTCATCAGCTATAAGAGACCCGACTGTGGCCTTGAGCCTGACTTTCTCCATTTCTCTACCGGCTGACAGAGCAACTTTTAGGGCGGAGGCCGATCTGCTGGCTATCGCGTTAGCCGCTCAATCGGCGATATTGGTACGTAGTCCTTTACAGTTTTGCAAGGCTAAACAGGAGTTTCTATATTAACTTACTAGTCCTTTCTTTTGCAGGTGGTGGAGAAAATAGTCGAGATTGGATGTCGTCAACACGATGCAATTGAACAGATCAGCTTTCTTACAGCCGAATTGGAAAATGAGAAGGGGAGAACAGTTGAGGCCTCTCTCCGAGCCGAGTCTGAGACCGCGAAAGCGTCAGAAGAGAGAGCTAGGGCCGATGCAGAAACAAATGAGGCCAGGACTGCTGTCGCACTGAAAGTGGCCGCTGAGGAAAAGACGAAAGCGAATGAAGAAGCGCTTAGACTGGCCAACGAGATGATTGCCAAGTTGGAGGCCGACCTGGAAGAGTCGAGGCGGGCGAAGGCAAACACTGAGTCTGTGTTTTCCGAGTCGTTCCAGGCTGGCAAGAATGCGGCCTTGGTGGATTACGTCAAAGAAGTGCCAAAATTCAAAAATAGGGGGTTCAAACATGGCTGGCTCAAAGCCTTGGCTGCCGCTAACGTGATATCGGAACAGTCGATTCTGTACGAGCAGGTAGACGTTGAACCGCTGGAGTCTGACCCCGAAGACAGTTGAATATTTTCCGTTTTGCTTTTGGTATTAAGCATATGTAGATTTTGCTGTATGTATTAGGTTTTTGTTTTTGATTGTTCATTTTTGTGAGAAGCTGATATAGTGTAGTTTTAATTTGTAAAATGAATTGTAGTTATGCTCAATTTATGAATGAAAATTATTTTTGCTATTTGCGCGCAGCGTATGAATGGAAATTATTTTTGCCTTTTGTGCTCAATGAATGTGCTTGTTAGCTACCAAGTAAGATGTAAAATCATGAAATGAATGAAACAAGCTGCTAAATTAAAAATAACTGTAAAGTGTTATAGCTTAGTCGAATATATTAGTGAATATGCCCTTGCCCAAGCGGGTTAATGAACCAGTCGAACTAATGAACCAAGACAGTCTGAACACGGCAGTTCAGAAATGGAAATTCGGTTGAGCTCTGATAGTTATGCCAAATAGATTCATGAATCTGCCCTTGCCCCAGCAAGTTAATGAACCCAAACAGACTGAACACGGCAGTTCAGAAATTTGCTGGGGCACAATGGTAACTCGGCTTAGCTTTGATAGTTATGCCGAATAGATTGATGAATCTGCCCTTGCCCCAGCAAGTTAATGAACCTAGAAAGAATGAACATGGCAAATCAGGAATTTGCTGGGGCACAATGGTAACTTGACTTAGCTCTGATAGTTATGTCGAATAGATTAATGAATCTGCCCTTACCCTAGCAAGTTGATGAACCAAGACAGACTGAAAACGGCGGTTCAGGAATTTGCTGTGGCACAATGGAAATTCGGCTGAGCTCTGATAATTATACCGAATAGATTGATGAATCTACCCTTGCCCCAGCAAGTTGATGAACCAAGATAGACTGAAAACGGTGGTTCAGGAATTTGCTGGGCACAATGAAAATTCGGCTGAGCTCTGATAGTTATGTCGAATAGATTGATGAATTTGCTTTTGCCCTAGCAAGTTAATGAACCCAGACAGACTGAACACGACAATTCAGGAATTTGCTGGGGCACAATGGTAATTCGGCTAAGCTCTGATAGTTATGCTGAATAAATTGATGAATCTGCCCTTGCCCTAACAAGTTAATGAACCAAGACAGATTGAAAACGACGGTTCAAGACTTTGCTGGGCACAATGGAAATTCGGCTGAGCTCTAATAGTTATGTAGAATAAATTGTTGAATCTGCCCTTGCCCCAGCCAGTACTTGAACTGGGATGCTGAAAATAGTTAGCTTGTAGCGTGAGGCTTTTGAAGTTTAGCATTCATGATATTGCCTCGAGGGTGCTGCATCCGTAAGGAATAAATGGGGCGAGTGCTTCGTGTACGTAGGTCCTATTAATGTGCTCAGACTCAACAATTCAGTCCAGTCCGTGGAGGAAGGTTAGACAAGCGCGAATGTCAAATAGACTATTCTTCAACAGCAGAGGAGATGGAAGGACATTGGCTGAGCTGGAAGGAGAGATGAATCGAAGTGGCGAACCTATGCGCACGGGAAGTAGGACTTCGAGGGAGCGGGAGAGACGCCACTCCTCTCGTCGTCGAAGTAGGTCGCCCAGGAGGGAAAAGCAGCAACGGCGCAAATCCCCTTAACCCCGCTTCGGAAGAGAATCCGATGCGACATCGCGTCTATTGAGTTTTGCGATCTTTGTGGGGAATAGACTAATGACAGAAGCGGATTCAATCGTTCGTGACCCAAATGTGGTAGTCGAGTTCGCTCGACAGATTTTTCCACTTGAAGTCCAGCAGTCGATGGTAGGTCGACAAGATTTCGAAGTGTTTCGGGAAGGCGTTCATGGGGCGGTGAAGGGGCTGTACATCGCCTATGAAATTGGCATGCGTCTTCGTGCCGCACGGCGGGATATAGAGCAGAGAGACGAACACATTCGAAGCTTAGAAGCTCGCGCAGAGAAGGCTGAGCGCGAACTAAGAAAGGTCAAGACTGCTGAGTCACAATCGTCCGGCCATCCTAACCCGGTCGTGGAGGAAATGGTGACCCAGCGGCTAATAAGTCATGCGATTGCCGATCGAGATACGGCTAGCACGTTTGCAATTCAGACTGCTAAGTCCAGGGCTTATGAAAAAGGCTTTCATGACGACCGAAAGGTCGGGATGGACAAGACCAAGGAAAAACTTGTCGAGGAGGTCTGCCGATGTAAAAATCGTGAATTTAAGCACGGTTGGATCAAGGCACTTCAAGCCGCAAACGCTCTCCGGGCAGCAGGCATTGATTCGGCGTCGCCGTTATATCAAGGTCATCATTTTCCCTTTTCCGCCTTTGAAGTCGAAAAGAGTGATGATGAGGGAGATGCCGAATAAAAGTAGACATTGTAATGCTCAAACGCAGATTGAGTACAAATTATGTGTTTATTGGTTAATTCAATAAAACACTCTGTTTTAAATGTTTATATGTTTCGACTTATGTTTATAACCTTTGTGCCACGATCAATTTAATGAAACATTTCATTTTGAATGCTTGCATGTTTCAATTTTTGTCGTGTATCATGATAGCCATGCAGGGTGCTCCGATTTCGGAGGATTTATTCGGTCCAAACGTAACCTGCACGGATGGGGCTAAGAATTTGGAGGCTTATCTTGGCCAATCGTGAGATCCACGAGGGGCGCTCTAAATCCGGAGTCTTTATTCGGCCCAAACATGACTTGCACGGATGGGGCTCCGAATTCAGAGGCTTTTTTTATCTTGGCCAATCGTGAGATCCACGAAGGGCGCTCCGAATCCGGAGTCTTTATTCGGCCCAAATGTGACCTGCACGGATAGGGCTCCGAATTCGGAGGCTTTTTTAACTTGGCCAATCATGAGATCCATGAAGGGCGCTCCGAATCCGGTGTCTCTATTCGGCCCAAACGTAACCTGCTCGGATAGGGCTCCAAATTCGGAGGCTTTTTTATCTTGGCCAATCGTGAGATCTACGAAAGGTGCTTTGAATCCGGAGTCTTTATTCGGCCCAAACGTGATCTGCACGGATGGGGCTCCGAATTCGGAGGCTTTTTTAACTTGGCCAATCGTGAGATCCACGAAGGGCGCTTCGAATCCGGAGTCTTTATTCGGCCTAAACGTGACTTGCACGAATGAGACTCTGAATTCAGAGGCTTTTTTATCTTGGCCAATCGTGAGATCCATGAAGGGCGCTCCGAATCCGGAGTCTTTATTCGGCACAAACGTGACCTGCACGGATGGGGCTCCGAATTCGGAGGTTTTTTTAACTTGGCCAATCGTGAGATCCACGAAGGGCGCCCCAAATCCGGGGTCTTTATTCGGCCCAAATGTGACCTGCACGGATGGGGCTCCGAATTCGGAGGCTTTTTTTAACTTAGCCAATCGTGAGATCCACGAAAGGCGCTCCGAGTTCGGAGTCTTCATTTGGGTAGACTTTTGAACTGATTTTTATAATGAGAAAATAGGAGATTTTGCATTGCAAAAGCGAAATCCGTACATGGTGAATCATTCAAAACAAGTATCACGCTCCATAGGTCGGGTTCAATGATAGAATTTATGCAAATGCGTGGAGTTCCAAGGGCGTGGTAGACTCCTCCCAGACATGTCTCTGAGCCGATATGCCCCTGTTCCCGCGATCGAGTCGATCTGATAGGGGTCGTCCCAGTTAGGACCCAATTTTCCATCAGCCGGCTTTCTGGCAGCTGGAAGCACTTTTTTCAGGACCAATTCGCCTGGTACATAGCGGTGTAGCTGAACACGCTGATTATACGATTTAGCAAGCTGTTGCTGGTATCGTGCCATAGATGCAAGGGCACAATCTCTTTGTTCTTCAATCAGAGTCAAATCCAAGGCCAGCATCATGTCATTTCAGCCCATATCAAAAACTTTTGATTTCAAGGTTGGGAGGCTGATCTCCAAGGGGATGATTGCCTGCGTTCCAAAACACAAAGCGAATGGAGTTTCCCCAGTGGATCGCTTCGGAGTTGTGCGATGAGCCCACAACACACTTGGCAATTCTTCGACCCATTTGCCTTTAGCTTTCTCCAGCCTCTTCTTGATACCATCCAAAATGGCTTTGTTAGAGGCCTCAGCCTGGCCATTACTCTGTGGATAAGCCGGGGTGGAGAAATAGGGCTGAATACCATACTTGCTGCACAGTTCTCGGTAGACATCGCAATCAAACTGGGTGCCGTTGTCTGAAATAAGTGCTCTTGGAATTCCAAATCGCATTATGATATTTCTCCATACAAAACGCTTCACATCAGTATCTTGAATGTGCGTTAGTGCCTCCGCTTCTACCCATTTTGTGAAATAATCTGTTGTGACAATCAAAAATCGCTTGTTGCTCGGGGCGTGAGGCAATGGTCCGACGATGTCAAGTCCCCATTGGGCGAATGACCAAGGACTAGTTATAGAGCTGAATTCTTCAGTATGCAGATGGGTTAAAGGAGAAAACTTCTGGCACTATTCACATTTCTTTATGTAACATTCGTCATCAGCTCTCATTGTCGGCCAATAATGCCCCTATGTCACAGCTCGATGAACCAAAGAGTGCCTGCTAGAATGGGCACCACAGCTACCTTCGTGTATTTCGTTCAGGAGTTCCTTAACTTTATTTGGATGAACGCATTCTAGGTATGGACCAGAAAGGGATTTTTTGTAAAGCTTTCCTTGCAGATCCAAGTAGTATCGCAAGGCTTTGTTTGCAACTTGTGCACTTCTTTCTTATCTAACGGGAGCTGTTCGGAGGATAGGAATGCAGTAATAAAGTCCATCCAACTCGGTCCTGATTCTATGACATTCACCTGGACTTCCTCTGAAGAGCTAATGCTCGGCTTAGGGATGAAACACACTTCAATTGTCTGTTTAATCTCTGAGTTAATGGCGGAGGCTAGGCAAGCCAGGGCGTCTGCATGTGTATTCTGATCACAGGTTATTTGGTTCAATTCATGATGGTCAAATTTTGCCAGCAAATAATTTGCCGTTTTCATGTAAGCTGCCGTACGGTCGTTTTTGGCCGCGTATTCCCCCTTTAGTTGGTTGATCACCAGCTTTGAATCGTAAAATATAAGCAAACGCCGAGCACCCAGGAGATGTGCATTCCGCAAGTCGGTTAGCAGGGCTTCGTATTCGGCCTCATTGTTTGATGCTTCCAAGCCGAGTTTGACAGCCTGCTCGATTATTGCTTCGTTGGGAGCCATGATCACTACTCCGGCCCCACTGCTGCGTTGATTGGATGATCCATCACAGTACAACTGCCAAATGTCCCCAACATATATTCTCCAGTTTGGCTTAGGTTGAGTTTGATCAGACTTGAAGTCGGCAAGACTCCCAGTGAATTCGGCCACAAAGTCTGCAAGCACTTGCCCCTTGATTGAGGTTCTCTGCAGAAACTGAATATCGTACTGGCCGAGTTCAAGAGCCCACTTTGAAACGCGCCCTGATGCATCTGCACTATGAAGTACTGATTAGAGGGGGTAGTCCGTTAGCACCCCGATGGTATGTCCCTGAAAGTAATGCATCAGTTTTCTTGCTTCCATGACGAGGGCTAAGACGAGTTTTTCCAGCGGAAGGTAACGTGTTTCAGCGTCAACCATTGCCTTGCTCACATAATACACTGGCCGCTACTCCCCAAGCTCTTCCTTTAATAGTACGACGCTGACAGCCCGATCGAAAACTGCCAGATATAGAATGAGCGGGTCGCCTGCCGAAGGTGTTATCAAGAGTGGAACTGATCGGAGGTAAGTCTTCAGACCATTGAAAACGGCTTCGCACTCAGAGGTCCATTCAAAAGCTTTATCCTGCTGTAGGGTATGAAAGAATTGTCGGCAGCGATCTGTGGAACGACTAATGAACCTGTTGAACGTGGCAGCCATCCCCATCAACTTTTGAACCTCCTTCACCGATCGAGGGGAGCCGAGTTCAAGGATTGCGGTAATTTGCCTCGGGTTGGCTTCGATTCCTCGGTGGTTGACAATGTAGCCAAGGAATGTGCTTGATTCGATCCCAAATGCACATTTGGAAGCGTTCAACTTCATTTTGTACTTGCGTAAAATGCCGAATGTCTCTTCTAGATCGGCTAGATGAGTTTGCTCTTCTTTAGATTTGACCACCATATTGTCAATGTACACTTCCATAGTACGGCCGAGTTGCTCCTTGAACATGGCAGTGACTAGTCGTTGGTAAGTTACCCCTACATTCTTCAGCCCAAAAGGCATAACCCTGTAGCAATAGGTTCCTCTTGGGGTGAGGAATGCAGTTTTATCTTGGTCCTCTGGATGCATGGCAATCTGATGGTAGCCTCTATAGGCATCCAGGAAGTTCATACGTTGATGATGGGCTGTGGCATCTACGAGCTGGTCTATTCTGGGGAAGGGAAAGCAGTCCTTGGAATAGGCTTTGTTTAAATCCATGAAATCAACACAGACACGCCAAGTTCCATTTTTCTTCTTTACAACCACAGTATTCGACAGCTATGTAGAATAGGTCACTTCACGATTGCCTCGGCATCAAGCAGCCGGTCAACTTCTTCAACAACGGCAGGGGTATGTTCTGCGGCTGATCGCCGACTTTTCTGTATAATCGGCTTGCATTTGTGGTCAACATTTAAACGGTGCTGTGAAACAGATGGATCTACACCCGGCATCTCATACGGTGTCCATGCAAATACATCAAGGTTGCTGAGCAAGAAGGAAATTAGTTGCTGCCTGTCGGTTTGATTCAGGGAGGCGCCGATCATGAAGAACTTGTCAGAATTCCTGTCAATTTCAACTCGATCCAAGGATTCCGTTGCCTTTTCATTTGGGAACCGGCCAACATCGTCGAGGCTTTCTTAATCTGGCACCTCGATAGAATTCACTTCCAGTTCTCTTGGTGTCTTGGCGGCGAGAAGATAACATGTCTGTGCCGATTTCTAAGAGCCTTGAATTTGCTCGATGCCTCGTTCAGTTGGAAAGCGAAGTAGTTGATGATATATGCTAGGCACGGCCTGCATGGTATGCAGCCAAGTTCTTCCCATGGTCAGATTATACGGCGAAGGCTGCTTGACAACCAAAAACTCTACATCCACTGACTGGGAGCCCGCTCGAACTGGTAGTGTGATCTTGCCCAACGGATATTCTGGATTTACATTGAAGCCGAATAGCGAATAAGGAGCCGGAGACAGGTCTGACTCGGTGAACCAGAGTTTGATGAAGGAACTATAATACATAACCTCCGATGTACTCCCCTGGTCTATGAGAACGCGTTCAACGGTGAATCAGTTTACACGTAGCTCAATGACCAGTGGATCAATGTGGATGAGTGTTACACCGATCAAATCAGAATCGTCGAAGGTAATACTCGGAGCTTCATAGGGCCATTTTGCTGGTGTGATTTGCTTTTGGGGGTCAAGATGCGACTGAATTGTATGTACCGCGGATGACGCCGGTAGGCTGCATATCATATGGATTACACCGAGTGGAGGTGAATTCTACCGTAAAGCTACTGCTTTGGTTGAGTTGTCTTTTCAAACGTACTACTTAAGCCGACCATCTTGTACCAATTCCTCAAGGTGATCTTTCAATGCATAACAACTCTCGGTATCATGGCCATGATCTTTATGATACTCGCACCGCCTATCCCCGTCTCCTCATGTCGGGAGGTCTCACCATTTTGGATGGCCATTTGAAGAACGGAAGGTGTTGGACCCTAGACATAACCGTGCTGATCGGCTCTGACAACTCCGTATATTTCTTGTCCACACGCCTTGTGCGCCTGCTATCTACTTGAAGTTGTTCACTAGCTCGGTGGGAACATTGGTCATTCGTTTGGCGTGAATCCCGTCTCTTGTCTTGTTTAGCCCGATTCCGTGGTTCAGGGCTCCGTGATGGTATAGAATTTATCAGCTGAACAATCTCAGAAGTGGCCATCTTGTTGGTCTTGTTCCCAACTTTAACCCGCAGAGCGTCATCTTCTACTTTGCAGTATTCCTCGACTTTCTTCATCAACGACCAGACTGTTTTGGGGGGCCTTCTAGTCAAGGAACTCCGGAGGACATTATCAGGATGCAACCCCATTTTAAAGGCGATGATGGCCATGGAGTTGTTGCAGGCGTCATCCACAAGGTTAAAGCATTCCCAATAACGCGCCGAATACGCACGTAAGGTTTCTCCTGGTTGGATTTGCATTGCCCAGAGAGTCTCGGCTTGCTTCTGCTGGACCTCATTGGTGATGAGTCTTGCCTTGAAGAATTTCTATAATTGATGGAAGCTATTAATCGACGCCGGTTCCAACTTGTAATACCATGTGCCGGCCAATGGTCCCAAACTACTTGGAAATATTCGGCACATGAGAGCCTCGTCGTCTGCATACAGCGTCATGGCTTGCTTATAATGACAGATGTGGTCAGTGGGATCCGATTTTCTGTCGTTTAGGGTGAACGATAGAGACTTGAACTTTTTAGGTAGCACTGATCCGTCGCACAAAGGGGTCATGTTGGTCCTCTTCGTCTGAATCGTTTCTTCTTCTCTTATTCCGTGCACGCGGACTTCCCTCAGAAGAACTAGAGACCTCGACTCGCCTCTTCTTTTTGGGGTTTGGGGATGAGGAGTCAGAATCACTGTCACTACCTTGTCTCCGAGCTCGAGGTCGTCGAACATCCTTTCTCAGTGGTTGTGCCAGGTCTTGGCACGCGGCCTGTTGGGATTTTGCCACCTCCAAGGCCAAATCCTGTCGAAGGCGCTCGTTTTCAGCCATCATGCTCTCCAACCTTTGTTCATTTCGCTTCGCCTGTTCCATAATCGCTTGCATTGTTTCATCAGCTGAGTCAAAGTTCAAGGCTCTTCATCCAGTAATGTTTTCTGGTCCCAGCATGGTGCTTGGAGTTGTATCAACTTGTGGTGTAAGGTTGTTAGCGACTGCTAGAGGATCTTCCGTCACGCTCGCCATGGATGTGCTGGAGTATTCCCACAGACGGCGCCAATTGTGGGGAAGTGGTTTGGAAATACTCTTTTGATCCACTGGGACGCTCAAGATCCTCAACTAGTAACCTGAAAAAGAATAAACACTCCGGTTGGGGGTGCCGGAATTAGCACTCCGACGGATAAGTCAGTGTATACTTTCTTAGTTACTTGTACCTTAAGTTAAGCGTATTAGTTCTCACTTACCATTCTTTGGTTGTTGTTCTTCTATTTATATACGCTCCTAGTCCTCAGGATAGGGCCCACTATTAATCTGTCGTGTGATTGCTCACTCGACCCTTCTTTCGTCGTATTCCAACTTCTAATTGGCCCCTCGTTCAACTGGCTTTATGGCCGACTAAGATATTCGGCATCTAGAACGTACAAGACGAGGGCAAGTATAATATGTACCGATTGTCTAATTGTGTACTCGACCTATCTGCGTCCCCTTTTATTCAGCTCCCAGAGTAACCACACCCCTTACCCAGATTCCACCCGATATTACCTCTTTTACAATAGAACAATACATGTGATCAAAATATTGTTTTTCCAAAACGATGCAAATGTTCTAAAACATAATATAAGAATTTCCAAACCGCTTTCCAAAACATACGGTATAAATTCCAAAATCCATTACATGCTCCATGATATGAATGATTTCAATTGCCTAATTCACATGCAAATTTCTAACATACAACAATGCTATCTTCCATCAATAGCCAAAACAATTATCTCTAATACAATAATTAAAAGATAACAATACATATATACAATCTAATAGCTTCAAAAATCACCTTTCTAGAATATTCCCAAAGGAATATTTAATACTTGGTGTTTTCCAAAACCTTATCATACTTTTCCAACCAAATCCATTTTTCAAAACATATCAAATTCCCAAAATCAACATCATCTAGGATTTTCCCACAAATTGGGGTTTTGCTCCTTAGAAAGATCATATGCAAGTTTGCATACCAAAAACAGATTTACTAGCAAAATCATAACCAACAAACCCCAATTTGGACAAATCCTAAATCCACAAAATATACCCCAAAATCAATTTGAGTACTATAAGATCTATATATCAAAATATACCACAAATTCACCAACGAACTCACATCAAGTTAAGGAAATAGACTCTACTTCTTGAAGTGAAGAGGAGACAAGACATAGGGAAAATGGAGAAACCTCAAGGACGCCGAAAACCAACTTTGCTCCGATCAAAAGAAAGCTCTCGATGTGCTCAACCTTTTTGTCAAAGAGACTAGGGTGAAGAAATTAACATATCTAGGTGAATTTGTAGAGAGGATGTGAGTTTTAGAGAGAAGCTCTATATCTAGGGTTTTTAGAATGTGTAGACAGAGAGAAATGAAAAAGTGGCTCAAAAAGGTGATTCTGGAAATTGATATACATACAGACCGCTCGAGTGCAAGAAGTGTCGCTTGAGTGTCCAGACACAAAAAGTGTGACCGTTCGAGTGTAGGAAGTGACCGCTCGAGCGTAGAATACAAACTCTTAGAAGTATTACAGATAGAAGACCACCGCTTGAGTAGAAAAAGTACCGCTCGAGTGAACACCACTCGAGCACAAGAAAGACCTCTTGAGGAAAGAATGCCAACTCCCAGTATCTTTGCAAACCTACAAAAGTACTAGAAGTTCACAAAGATTGTTCGAGCGCAGGAAGTGCGGCTCGAGCGAGGAGGCAACATTCTGGGCAACAACGGTTTTGAAAAACAAGCTACCAACTTGTTCCAAATGCAATCAAGACACTCCAATAACCAAACTCAATGAGGAATAAGGAGAAATAAGACACGAACAACCATATAAGACAATGAAACCCGGATCCAAAACATCAACGGGTCGGGTCTAAACCAGAATCATTATAACCTCTCCCCCTTAAGGAATTTCGTCCCTGAAATTTAAGACAAGGTCAAAACAAGGCAACTTAATCACAACCGAAAGCACAACCACCAACTCAAAGCTGGACCTAAACTTGGGATAAATTCCCGAATCCCAGTTCAACACCTCGGGGCCCCAAAGACACCTGAACACCCAAAATACTAAGAATAACTCATGGTTGCCTCTTCAACCCACATAACTCGTTGTGGTCTATGGAACAAGAACAACAACCACCACAACAACAACAACTTGAACTCAAAGATGTCAACCACGCCTGAACCACCCACAACATTGGAATCACCACCGAGTACTCAAGCGCTTGGACATAGAGAAAAGAAAAGTCTTCGCATACAAAGCTCCCAGTCAACTGTCTCGTAACTCGAGACATAAATAAAACACGATTAATCAACAACGTTATGGCACATCAATACCCAAAAATTCTAAGTCCTTGCAAAAAAAAAAAGACATACAACATGGAACTAACAACTTAGGCTAGATTAGAACGCGACTTCTCAACACAAGATATAAGATACTTCGTTCAGGTTAAAGAAAGTGCTTTATTTTTTTCCCATTTGTCTGAAAACACTTTGTTTTCCCCAAAAGGTGTTCAAACCTACACCGTTACAATTCAAATACATTTTCAACTGTCCACAACAAAACTCAGAGATTTCCAAACTGTTTTTTTCGAAAACCAAAGGTGTTATTTATAAAACCATTTTTATTTTGTTTTTGATTTGTTGGATTCATCTTTTTGTTAAATCACAAACTTACGTTTCAACCCAAAATCGTTTTAGTTCAAGAAAAGTACCCAAGGCCACAATACCGAAAATGAGAGTTTTGTTTTCCTCAAAATCATTCATTAGCATTCCTCTGGTGAACCACAATACAGTCACCCAACAAAACCCATCACATGTACGGTGATGCCACAATACCAAAACAAAATTTCCACAATGAAAATCCCTATAAATTTTTGAAATGGCAGCAAGGCAATAACACAAGAGAAGAAATTTCACACCCATCAATCACATAATGGCGCAAAAGCGTTTATAAGACCAAAGTTCCCAACCGTAATCCCAAACTGGTTACCACAACACAAAATAACCTTCCAACTGTCCATACGAGACTTACATGCCATACCAAGACACCGTTCAATTACACAACCATCAATTCCAACCTATTCTCGAGGTGACTACATGTCAACCAACCCAAATACCAACCAATCAACTCTCCAACACTTTTCTCCTGCACTAGCCTTCAAACACCAACATACCATTTAACTCCACCTAACTTAATATCAACACCAACATCTTGCCCAACCTCACTAACTCTGAAATGGAGTTCCATGCACAACCTCCTATGCTCGTTGAATCATTCCAGATTCTTCAAAGTTAACCCACGGTACTCTGATTCTCCATTCACCCGTTACATGTATGCCTATGCGGCATGCATATCCCCACTTCAGATTTGAGTCTGAATTGGACTTCTCAAGTTAAACACAATACACCCTCTCAAGTCAACGCACACACTAATACCTTACACCACGCACACAAGGACTGAATAAGTCAAAACAACTCTGATAGAGTGCACCAATCACTCCACACAATTTTACTACTTCACTCGGAGTTCCACTATCCAAACTAAACAACAAACACCTACACCAAAGTGACCCAGTACTATTGAATATTAAACTACTCACTCAAATCATTAACCACACTATTGCCTTGCCAAGGCACCCTCTTGGGACTGCCCTATGACCGATCCCCTTCTACATATCATCTAACAACAATACACAAACCATATACTGTCACACACCATACTAGCCAAACCTCATCACCTACTGCACAACATCTCACCCTTAACCCCAAATAGGTTATCTTCACACTGAACCCCCCTCATTCTGCCAATGTACTCACAACCTCAATTGAGTTCACAACAACAAAATTTACGTACTTATTCTCTCGCACCAAGTCAACTTGCAAAAGCCTACTACGCTACAACACTGTCGTTACTACGTAATAACCCAAACTGAACAACAAGCAAACATAACACCTCCATCCCTCAGTGACTAATAAGGTCAACTCTTTAATCCACATTCTATTCGTCACTCATTACATGAGTACAACCAAAATACTAAGTCTCTTGGCCAACCTACTAGTTGCTAATATACTTGCCGAACAAATACCCTGAACCAACCCTGACACATACACACAACACTTACAAGCTTTTCACAGTCATACTGTCCTAACTCCACAGAAGAGTAAAAGAAGGTCTCAACCTCCTCCACTTGAGTCATAGAACTTTACATTCCCAACTACCTTCTCAACCAACTTAGAATGCTACCTGAGACCAAAATTGGCTCACCTCTGAAGGCAAACATCTCCTCATTGTCGTTTCGAAGCTCAACCAACAAACACAAAACCACTGTGACCCTACACATAGGTCACACACTAACCATGGGTTATATACCCGACCAACCCTTCCAACAACATCTCTTAACTTAACCAGAATTGAGGTACACACCTCTCGCACCCAAATACAATAAAAGAATCTTAGAACTTAGGAAACGTCCACTATACTACCACTCAAAATATAACACCAGGTATTCAAAACACACCACCCACCAAACACTAATAACCAATATTACAATAAGGGACTAACATTTCTTCACGCGAAATAACTAACCAGATAATACCAAGATCCACTAACATTACCTACCCTTAAGGTACAAGTCTATACCCAAACCAAACAACGACACTATCTCCAAAACACCAGCAAGCATCAGTCTCAAAATATCCAAAATAAATCAAACCAACATAGAACTTCTAACACAACCACTAACAGGGATACTCCAACCTTGGATACATCCCAACACCACGCCTTACCTTTCCACCAGGTCGACTCTAAACCAGTCCATCGTGACAACCTGTCGCCAAAACATTAACTCAAAACCAATCACACCTCGAAACACGAACTTTTAGGTTATTAACACCACAATCGGAATCGTAGACCAACACCACCAACACATACGAGTTCAACTCCAACTCTTCGTGTCCCAAAATGCTAACACCACCTACACTCGATTATCGGGTTACCAGGTTCAAACAACACACTCAATTGGGGAACAACCCCCACACTACCCTTCTTGCACCTGACCGACCAAGGTCACATCTAACTCTAACAACACACCAGTCCAAGGACTACCAACCCACCAAACCTACATGAAATCACTCAAGTGAGTACAACAACGCAACCCTCACCCAGCCAAAAAGACTCAAGAAACCAACGTCTCTCAAAGATGTACTAACCGCCACCAAGGCAACCCAATGCCAACTGACAACCTATGGTAATACACAACATATCACCTATATGGTACACACAAAGTTGCCCATTCAACGTTTACTACCACCATCCAATATGTCTCTATCAAAGAGAAGACACGCCACCTATGATACATACCATAAGTACCCTTCACCAAAATACTAACACAACACCATTATATAACAATTACTCGAACAGCCATATTGGGACTCCAATCAATTCAAATATCATCTACCACATAACACGTAACACATAATTGAGCTAAGTTTACAAAGATAGTCATTCGTTCCAGTACTCGCTTAAAGTTCCCATCAGAAATGACGTTGATCAAGTGCGTTTCCGACATGACTTCCAAGTTAGTTAACTAGACACCGAATAATATCTATGAGTCTTAACACCATACCCATGTAAAATGCAACACATAAGCATGTTATCACTTAGCATATAACATACAATTGTCCTTACCGAGTATGATAAACCCATTATAGCTAACCACTTCCCACAAGCCCAAGGTTTTCAAACCCGGTTAGCTCTAATACCAAGTTGCCATGGCCCGGGTGTTACACGGTCTGGCTCACGTGAATAAACCATCCAACGATGAACAATAGATAACAACTCTCATGCAATATATATAATATAGTCACATGATACATGTGTTTATCCGATTTCACACATTCCTAAATACAACATCTAAGTCTAGTCACTATAACGAAATTGATTTTTTACGGCTTGTAATGTATGCCATAAAAACTATTTAATAGCATGTACACAAATGTCGTTATATGACATGCCGTGGAAAGTTAAGCGTCATTTACGGCATGCAGGTAAAGTTGTAAAAAATAATAAATTAAATATTAATGACATACTTTGTATGTCGTATATAATTTTTTACGGCATTTTTGTCATGCTATAAATCATCATACTTTTCATGGCATAACTTTGCATGCCGTAGAAAGTCATTTTTAATATATTTATTGGATACTTTTTATACCGTATATAATATTTTACGGCATTTTTTTACATGTCATAAGTCATCACAATTTTCACGACATAATTTTAAATGCCGTAGAAGGTCATTTTTAATATATTTATGGCATACTTTGTATGCCGTATATAATCTTTTACGGCATTTTCTTACATGTCATAAATCATTACACTTTTCATGATTTAATTTTATATGTCGTAGAAGATTATTTTTAATATATAATATATATACAGGAATATAACCTTGCTTAACAGTATGTAGACAATAGCTTATAAAATGCAACCTATTAACAAACCAAGCGGAAGCAACAACTATGAAGTAAGCAAAAAAAACCAGTTGGAAGGTTTGCAATTGAAGAACCAGCACATTTAGATATTTTCATGGCTTCAATGCTTTCAGCAACAAAACCAATTTCATTTACCTAAAAAACCATAAAAACACTTCATTAAGCATATAGATACCACAAAATTCAATTGGATCCCAATTTAGGAATCTTCACACTCAGTACCACCTGATAGATATATACCATAAATAAAAATGGTTCATCTCCCTTTGTAGCTTTCTTTTCGTGTTCCTTTCAGATACGATAGCCCTACAGTTCGGACTCTCATGGTTCCGAATTTGATTTCACAAGTGCAATGTGAAATAGATAAACACAAATGAGTCCAAATTTGGAAATTCTTTTGAAAAATCGATTTTGAATCAAAATGTCAAAAACAGACTGTTTTTCCAAATTACAGAGTCGCCACCTAAATATTTTTAAAAAATTTAGGAAACTCGAGACTCGTGCCAAAGGCTACTTATCTATCATCACTAAAGTGTCTTGGCCTAAGAATTTAGGTATGAGAGGAGAAGGTCATGAATGGAGTACCCCACTCACTTGATCAAAGATCGGCCTCTACTAATCATGATGTGATTCTTATTTACACTATATGCTCTTGTTCTGATTATTAGGCTAATTTTCTATGTGTTGCACACAAGTATAGACTAATTTGCAAAAGTTGGAACACTTTGGTTTTATGTTTGTTGGAAAAGTGTTTTGAATATGTACCACTCGAAAAAAGTGATCGCATATGTACATTAATCAAATTATCCCAATTTGACCAATTAGCCTTCATCCAGTAGCATTCAAACAGGTATATCATGGAATATGCTTGATATGGCAACAATCACACGCAATGCAACATGCTAAAGTAATAAGTGCTCACCTAGTACTCCAAGGCAAGCCAAAGAAAGCAAAATAATTAGAAAACATGCATGCCCCTAAATAATGCAATATGACTAATACGACACATACAATTATGCAAATATCAAGTTCGGCTACTAGCATGGCATATGATTCAATCCAAGACATGGGATAAAACATGTATTCAAGCAAAGAATTTGATCTTGATGTTGGTTAGAATGGTGAGTCGAACCCTTATGTATGTAAGACAAATAGACACGGGTCATGGACAATGCTAATTAAAACATGATGCTCTATGCTACCATCATAAGAAGAGAAATAAAAGGGAGAAAGAAATGGGGGTTGGAAGACATACACACTAATTACAATTTTCCCTTATGCAAGAGGGCCCGAATGAATGTCCAAATGTCCGAATTTACTAACTATTGCAAATTTAAATGGAGACTAATTAGCTTAATGAACTAACTACTTATTACATATTCGAATGAATTCTAACTTAACTAGCCATTTAATTTATTACAATAAGGATATTATAACAATACTAATTACAACAACGAAATTGCAACAATAATTATTTACAACAATAATAATCACAATTATAACAGTAATACAAGCAACAATGAGGCACAACGATCACATGCACTGTCATGGCCCGAACCTGCCCCCATTGGTTAAGGTCATAACCGGCCAATAATCACGAGATTACCTACGTCCTCAAACCAAATGAGACATAACTCATCAGAGTAAAGGGGCCAAACGGAAGAAAATTTAAAACTTTATCCTTAGAGCTGTGCTTATATGGCACGCCATAACAAACCATACATATATATATGTTAATAACTCACATCAAAATATGTACTAACACAGAGTTCTGTACATACAGGATCATTCAAGTCTAAGTCAGCCAATCAAAACTATATACAAACATAACCAAAGTCCTCGCCAACATGACAAAATAAAACAAGGTAGCAAAAGGGCGAAGACGAGTCTCGTGCGTGAGACGTAAGGCTGACTCTGCAAAACCTTGGTTGTTCCACACAAACTTCACTAAGGCTGGGTTTGGACCTCCCTTAGCTCACCTACAGACACATGAATGAGCGTGAGCAAAAACCTAGTGAATAATATCAAATAAAGAAGTTACACAAACGGTATTTAGAACAATGTGCTTCAAACGGCCTTGGGCCCAATTCGTTTTTCTATCTAGCATATATATATATAAGTATAAGTCAAGTGATTGCGGTTCCAAACACATCATACGGCCTTGGGCCCAATTCATTCGTGCCATACGGCCTCTGGCCCGTTCGTTCATATCATTCATGTCAAACGGCCTTTGGCCCATTCATTCTTCCATTCATGTCAAACTGGCCTCTGGCCCATTCATACTTTCATTCATGTCAAACTGGCCTTTGGACCATTCATACTTTCATTCATGTCAAACTGGCCTTTGGCCCATTCATTCACGTCAAACTGGCCTTTGACCCATTCATTCTTTCATTCATGTCAAACTGGCCTTGGCCCCTTTCATTCTTTTATTTATGTCAGACTGGCCTTTGGCCCATTCATTTAGCGTAACAAACATTTGTCCACAACTCAAATTAACGGGCTCATAAGACTTATAGAGAAATAAGCAATTGGACAAATATCATACTTCGAAATATCTCTATTAAGATATTACTCACAGTGATCGGTTGGATGATTTGCCCTGGAGCTCGACCCTACACATTCCATGAACACAATGGGTCACAAACAATTCAATCTGTTTTTAATTCACATATTCCTCTTTAGGCTTCTTTCTTATTCTTTTAATTCATTCATAATGCTTAATGCCTGCCTAAGAGTACTTAGAAGTGAAAGAGAATGGAAAACGAAACATAGAACGCATTTACAAAATTTCAAAAATAGGGATCCCCGCTCGAGCGTGGACTTCCCCGCTCGAGCGGACCCATTAGGTCTGCAAAAGTACTGGTTGCCTCGTTTCTACGCTCTAGCGCGAATTCGGACGCTTGAGCTGAAGGTCATTCTATATAGCTCCCCGCTCGAGCGTGAACTTCCCCACTCGAGTAGACATCCATGACTGTAAAAAGTTCTGGGAGCTCGTATTTCCTGCTCGAGCGGCGCCTTCCCCACTCGAGCGGACATCCCAAATTCTGGAAAATCCAGAATTATTCTTGAGCTCAAATTCAACATTCAAACCAACATATCTTGCATATTATGGCTCAAACTTCACATATACATGTATTAACATGATCCAACACCAAATTCATTACATTATGAAGCTCAATTTCATGAATCAATCACATGCATGTCCCAATTTACACCAAACTTATTCCCAACATAATAATTTCATGAATTCAAACTTATACTCTTAGGAATTGTACATGCATGTGGAACATAACTTCTATTCTCAACTTAGATGATGAAGAGATGGTCAAAAATATGAGCTTAAACTAAAATCTCTCATGGATTATACATTTTATGCTCCAACATGCAGATTCAAAGCAATTTCTCACATGCATGTGCATATTGACTTCCAATTCAACAAAACCAACTCAATTCACGATCTAACTCACCAATTAATCTTCAATTCACAAAACCACAACTCAAACTCATGAATTAAGGGTTGATTACTCACCTAGGAGCTTTAATCTTCCAAACCTATGCTTAATTCTTGAGTTGGTCTTCAAATTATTCAAGCTTCAAGATCAAACTTCAATTGTTTCCCTCTCACTCTCTCTAGCCGACCCTCTCTTTCTTTTCTTAGAGTTAAAATCAACCAAATTGAATAAAAGAGGGGAGTTGAGTGCATAGTGCCCCTATATATATAAGTCCCATTAATCACAATTATCAATATTAAATAATTTGAGCACTACGCCATTAATTTAATCTAATTAATATGATCCGAATCAATTTTCAATTAAATTTCACCGTAGGCTCTAAAAATTATACCAATCACAATGGCGTAGTCAATTTCGGTTTCTGTGGCCGATAGGGCCTTCAATTTAAATTCCAAAGCAGATAATCAAACAAATATTCCACGGTGAACAGATAGAAATTCAAAACCACATAGTTTCACATAAATGGCACACAAAATCATATCAAACACATAATCACATTCATAATAAGGACTAATTAGCATAATACGGAACAGGGTTATCACATGTACAGTGTCCAAAAACTGCTCTGCCTGCCCAGACTTACTCTATTTCACCCTCAGCCACTGCCTTCTGTTTCTGCCAAAATCCGTTGCTTACCAAACATTGGGGGCCGACCGGCCCCAAATGAGGCCCGGCTGGGTCCAAAAACAGCCGGCCGTGCCCTAATTTCATGCCAAAAATATTTTTGTGCTTTGAGGTGAGAACAGTGCAGATAGAGCCTTTCTAGGCCTTGTTTGTCCCTTCTATTTTTCTTTGTTATGGGAAACTCAAGAGAAGAACGAATTCGAGTCTGAAACCACCAATGATAGCAAGTTGATTGCTTGATGATTTCGGACACGTTTGGACAAAAAACTTAATAAATGCAATGAATACGACCACCCCTCTCTCCTATCATGGAAATTCAAAAAGGGAGGTGGACACGTCTCAAGACTCATCAAAACATCATGAATTGGTATGTGACGATTCTTGACACGATGGACTTGACATAATGTCTGGCCGAATCCAACTATTCTAATCCCTTTTCTTTATGTTGGTTTCATTGATTTTAAGCCAATTTTATTAGTCTTTCCATTCTTTAGTCAATTTGTCCAAAGTGATAGTTAAGTCCACTACATGAGAAAAAACATCAAACGAGAAGCGATTCTTGGCATAAAAGAGAGACTACACCTTGATGATGAACCTCAGTAGAGGTTAAGCCATTGAGCATAGGTCTCTTTCCCATGCCTTGAATAACCATCAATCTTTTGAAATGACTCTCAAACAAAAGAAAAGAAGAAAAGAATGAGGGTGCAAAAATTATTATACGAGCTTGATTATTAGAGTGAGACTCTTGACATGAAAACTAACCAAAGGAAAGCTATCAACTCGAATGACTCGGTGTCTAAGGCCTAAACAACTGAAGCCATGAGGACTTACAACACAACAAGTGAAGTATTCAAAGCCTAAATGAATTAAATAAATTAAATCAACCCTAAACAACCCCTAAACATGAAAAACAGTGGCTGAAAATTATGTTAAGAGCACCAAAAAAATAGGTAATAACAAGAAGATACCAAACTAGTAAGCAAGAACAAGGAGAGATGGCTAACCCCTCTACTTTTGAGACTTCAAACCATGTTTTTAGGCTTTTTTAAACTCTAAAAAATAGTTTAAAAGTCAAAGAAAAGAGTGTAAAAACAAGGGTATGAGATATGGAGTTAGGTTCAAGTAAGGGTGTTAATTCTTACGACCTTTGGTAGCTTTTCAAACCCAAGTTTCAACACTTGAAATGGATCCAAAACAGCACAAGAACACAAGAAATGGATAGAGACAGATTGAAATGAAAGAAAAAACAAAGGTGACAAGCTTATATCTCTTGAAGGGTACAAGCTTTGTTTGCAAATCAAACTCAATCTTAGCACACTGTCAAGGTTGAATTATGATTCTTAAGGCTCAACCAAGGCTCCAAGGTTAAGGTTTGAGGGTGTGTATAGTGTATAGATATAGCTCAAGGATGGTAAGCTTGCTCAAAGATGGCTTGGCAAGGAAGAAGGAGCTCTCAAGTGAGTGTATAGGTTCTTTGGAAATTATTCAACCCTCAAAACAGAGATATGACCTCGTATTTACAAAATTTGAGCAAAATAGATCTAAAATATCTTCAAAAATAGACAGTTGGCGGGCTCCCATCCAAAACAGTGTTTCTCGCCAACAAGGCATGGCTGGCCCCAAATGGCCACGGCCAACTCCCAATGAGGCACGGTCGGGCCCTAATGTGCTCCTCTGTTCTTCTACTTTAGGCTTAGTGTAGGGTGGCACAATGTATAAAAAGGGACCTCTGAGGTAAGAATCAGGTAAATATAAAAGTTTTGGGATTGTTTCAGGGCTCGACCTTGGATTCCTTCATTGTACAAAACACAACTTTCATCATCAAGTGCACAGGACAAAGCGACGAAGTCTTGCAAATGGTCAAAAATGAGGTGTTTACAGTTGGCCCTCTTTGGCAGAACTCGAAGTCATAAAATGACATGAGTGAATGTCAAAGCCCAAAGACGACCCATTTGACGTGGCCGTAAGACTTGGGCAAGAAAATAGATCAAAATACAATTGGTTGAACCCGAGAGTTGCCTGTATATCCTTTTGACGTGGCTGTATATCCTTTTGCAAGGAATTAAACCTGTATAGTTCAGGGGCATAATACACAATGACATATAAAATGTGATGCATTTGAAGTTGGACTTACACGTTACGCGAAGCCGACTACTTTTGAAAAACTCATGCGCATGCAAAATAGTGCAATAAGCAATAGCAGAATAACCACGCAAATGATCAAACAAACCGTGCCTCACATGGAAAGAAGAAAGCAAACAACAATCCCAAACATGTCTCACGTGAGAGAAGGATGAAAGATACAAACCAAACCTCGTCTCACGTAGAAAGGATGTAAGAAAATGTAAGCCAAACTACGTCTCACGTAGAAAAGGGAAAAGCTCCTCACTGCGTCTCACACAGCGATGGTGGAAGGTGGTGTGAACAACAGGTGCACTTAATGTTTTTAACAGAGTAAACAACTCCAAGCACATCTGGTGTGAACACCAGGCGCACTTGATATTTTTAACCAAGGAAAAACAACTCTGAGCGCGTCTTGCGAAAGGAAGAAAGATGGTGTGAACACTACGTGCACCTGATATTTTTAACCGAAGGGAAAAGGTGGTGTGAACACCAAGTGCACCTAATGTTTTTAACCGAGGAAAACGACAATCCTAACTTGTCTCACGCAAGAGGAGGAAAAGTGGTGTGAACAACAGGTGCACTTGCTATTTTTAACCGGGAAAAACAACAATACTAATGCATCTCATGTGAAAAGAGGAAGATGGTGAGAACACTAGGCACATGATGTTTTTAACCGAGGAAACTTGAGATCCTAGCGCGTCTCACGCGAAAGGAGGGAAGATGGACAAATCCAAACGCGTCTCACGTGAGAGGAGAAAATTGGATCAATGAAAGAAAAAAAAAATTCAATACGGTAAAGAGAAAATATTTCATCCCAGGAAGGTCTCGAAGAAGGAGAAAGCCCACAGAGATAACTCAAATCAAAGTACAACGCGTAAACACGAATTTTGACAAAGATTCGAATGTGAACTCTAACAAACTAAGCAAAGCTTCAAAACAATCGAAACAATTTTTGTCAAAAAAAGTTTTGAACACAGGCCTAATACTCAATCCCTGAAAGAAAAGCACGCAATTTGGACCATGATTCCGTGATAATTACGAGATGAATTAACAGAACAAATATAAATTTGAAACAAATATAAGCTAACAAATCAAATACATTAACGGAACAACTCATGAATTTGAATCAAATTATGAACTAACGAAACAACCTAATGAAATAATGTAACAAAATCATAAAATAGAGCCACAAAACAAAGCCAACAAAGAAGGACAAATTCTCTTCTCTTTTTTCCCTTCCCTCATTTCTCTTATTTTTTCCTTTCTTCTGTTTTTTTCTTTTTCTCTTTATTCTGTTTTTTCTATTCTCTTTTTGCTTCTTCTTTTTTTTCCCCCCTTTCTTTTTCACCTTCCCAGGCCCAATACGGAAATAAACAAGGTAAAAAAAAAAAAAAAACTGGGTTGCATTAGGAGCCGGTCGGTCTTAAACGAAGCATGGCTGGGCCCCAATAGAGTCGGCCGGGTCGCAACAGCGGCAGGGGCAGATTCTTGTAAAAGCCACGCCCATGATTGGTTTAAATCAAACCCAACCCTTATTTTGCTCACACCGTAGGTCAAAAATCTCTCCACACTCTCTATAAGCTTCCTCTTGCTCTACGTTTTCCCTATTTTCGCAAAACCCACAAACCCTTCGAATTTTTTTCGTACAACCCACTCATTCCTCTACGTTTTGAACCGAACTAAATTTGATTTGGTTGAGTTTTGAGTTTTCTCTTGATTTTTCTTAGATTCTCACACATTTACCCACACTTTTCTCTCTTCTCCTTTGATTCCTTACTCTTTCTTTATTTTCTCTTTCCTAGGGTTTAGACCTTTGGGGTTTTTTGGGATTTTCACTAAAACTCACTCATTTCTTACTATGGCTAGTGACGAGGTTCCCATCCCCGACCCCGTTGTAGGTATTGGTGCTGTCCTAGATGAGGATATAGAGGCCGAGGACGTTCTTGAGCCCGCGTTGCCGCCTTTTGACGTGGCCACCTACTAGCCCCGCACACACGCTCCGACCCCTGGCGGTATCTTGAGATTCAAGGGACTTATCCCTAGGATTGACGAGGACATTCTGCTGTGAGAGCCCACTGAGCACTTCCCTATTGATGCCTTTACGGAAAGCAATCTTTCCTTTGTTTTGCACATATTTTGAATCTCGTAAGCAAATTATCCTTTATTTCCATGCAAATACTAATAACATTCCCAACCTACAGGTGATAGCCAGGAGGATTGGTGGTTATGGATCCATATTTGGCCCCTGGCACTGGTATGAGAGGCTTTCTGCAGAGGTCCGCACACTGGTCGATGTTGCTAGCTTTGGGCCTCTCTGCGTGGGACTGGTACAGATGAAGGCTGAGCCATTGTTCTACGGGGCCATGGTGGAGAGGTGGTGGGACACCACGGACTCGTTCTACTTTTCATCGATCGGGGGGCTAACTCTGACCCCATATGACTTCTACATGCTCACTAGCCTGCGGGTCGAGGTTGGCGGCCCGATCCTGTTTGATCATAATATAACGCAATAGAGAGCTGCACAACTTCATCTTCTCGAGGTGATTCCAGACGCTACTGGCCATGGGATGGTGCGGTATAGTTGGCTCCTGGATCACTTTATCGATCTTCAGCTAGTCACCTTAGAGAAGGTTGCTCAATATGCATGTGGGTTTCTCATGAATCTCTTTAGTACTATCCTATTTGCGAACAGGGAAAATACCGTAGGGCTATACCTCCTGGGCGTGCTCGTGCACCTATCGCAGGTGGCGGAGTATGATTGGGGTAGTGTCGGCCTGGCCACCCTGTATTGCTATATGAGCTCCGTATCCCGCCGCAAGGCGGATTCACTTGGCGGCTACTGGAGTGCTTAGGAGGTACACCTCACACTTCCTTTTCTATTCAACTTTGCATTTTCTATTTATACCTGCTCATCTACTTCACTTATCTTTCTCTTCTTGCAACTATAGGTTTACACGTATTTCACTTCTCTAGCTCCAGTCCCAGTGAGGCCAATTGAGTTGTTATAACCTTGCTCCCGGTACTACAACTCCTGATTTGAGCGGTGCTGTCTTATAGATCGAGACTTCCCTTGCTTCCACTGCTTCTTTGACACCATCACCGTAGATAAGGTAACAAAAATCTGACACTGGCCTTGATCTTTTATCGCTTTCTACCATTGTTCCCATACTGTTCAACCCCTGATATTTGACACTTGCCTTGCATCTTTTGTTCACAAGTTGACTAGCATCCTTGGGTGGGCATCCCTCCAACGTTGAGGGTGACTTATGTTGCCGCACTATGCAGATTTTGTTTGAGAGCCCTTTTGGCATGGCGCACTATTTAGGGGAACGATTCATTCGCCAAACCCAGGGCCAGGCTGACCTTGACGTCCCACATCCTCGTCTTTGTGATATGAGGATAGCCAACGACCTCTAGGATGGGCCATTGATCGATCACCTCATGCAGAGAGAGGACGGTGACCAGTATCATGGGGTCGGTGACTTCACTGCCTTCTGATATACTCGGGTGATGGCGCCTCTTACGCAAGGTGTGGTTCGTGCCACTCCTGAGGTTGCTGCCGCTGCCACTGGAGGGGTTCCTGCTGCAGCTCCCATTTCTGGGCTTCCTATGATACCAACAGAGGTCATATACATGAAACCAGATGGGGTGATTGAGCAGATCCCCCTTGAGCACATTGAGGAGAGGGATCGTTGGTTGGTGATTGCTCCCAACGTCAAACAGGTATAGACTTCTCTATATTTCTGCTCACTGTACTTTCTCATTTCTTTTTTACTTTCTGCCCATTGTGCTCTATTATTTTGTTTACTATGCTTTACCACTTTGTTTCATATTCTCAAATCTTTTCTCTTTTGCAGGTGCCTGCGAGGTACGTGGATAATCTCCTCCAGACAGTTAACAGACTGCTTCTGATGGTGCGGAGCAGGCAGACTACTCTAGCCACCTATGGGATCAAGGTACACTTTGCCCCTAGTTTACAGTCATATCTCGCTCATAATTCTGTTGGTCTTTTATGATATCTGTACTTTTTTCAGCTTGAGTTGGTGCTAGCTGCACCTATAGGACCTCCTCTAGCTAGGAGACGGAGACGGGGCCCAGTGAGAGGTAGAGGATGGGCCTAGCGCTCACCCTTCGAGGAGTCCTTTGATGAGTACACGACCCCCAAGGAAGAGGGAATTGAGGTCGACATCCAGTCTAGCAATCCCAGTGATGACAGCGACGCACCTCCTCTACAGTTGAAGAAGAAGAGAGCGAGGATGGGTTGATTTTTCTTTTCTTTTCTTTCCTTTTGCTTTGTAGTTAGGAACTATATAGCTTCAGATAGGCCTATGTATTTTGTTTTTGAAGACTTTTCTTTTGTTTTTGGTCTTTGTAAAACAATGATTGGGGTTGGACCAACCAGTTAATGAAAAGAATATTTCAGACGATTTCTCTACATAATATGTGATGAATGGCACAACCTTTGCATGGTAACTTTGTACAAGACTTTAAAACTGTGAATTCTTGCTATGGCATTCTTTCTTGAATCTGATAACAACCTATAATCGGACAAAAGGTAAAATACAACTTGGTAATAAAAAAGCACAATGAAAACAACTCGAAAACACTAGAAAACACTTGATACAAACAAAACAAGACTCAAAACATAGCCACAACACTTCAAGGCCAAAACCTGCCTTTCTGCAACCTGCTCAGCTTGGGCCAACATTTAGACCCAGTCGGGTCCAAATAGGCATGGCCGGGCTTCAATGAGGCACGACCGGGCCCAAAAATGAGGTCAGTCAGTAGGATCCAGCTGTCATGCACTGCCTCTTCTCAAACTCTATAAATGGTGCTCCCATGCGGTTTTTCTGGCAGAATAACAAGTCTTTGGTATTTTGCTCTCAAGATGGAGATACTACTCAACAATAGGCTTTGAGACTAGATAACCACTTTGGATGGCTCGAAAAAGGTGAACTTTGGCTGTTTCGGCCTAAATGCTCTTTTTTCTTTGAGCCATACTTCGCTCTTTGTTTTCCGTTCCTCCATACCGCTGTTCGATGCTGGAATCGGATCACACATGTATTTCGCTTCGGATCACAAGAAATGTATCCGATGCTCAAAGAATTTCAAGCATTGATGGAATCCCAGCGTGATGAAGAAATCATACCTTAGCCCTGTTTTGGCCATGCCCTGGCTTTAGGACAGATGTGTGGGCTCACTTTGCATGAGGGTCGATCCTTGGCTCATGATGGGGAGTTGGACACCCCAGGTTTGATTCGTTGATTTTTCGCCACCGGAGATAGAAGCAACCTTCTTTGGCAAGGTTATCGGCAACATGCCCTCTGTTTATGCTTACTTGCACACTTCTTACTTGCCCCTAGTTGCAGCGGAGCCAGCATTAGATTAATTGAGGAGGCTCAATGGTTGAAAGAGGGCAAGAGCTGTATTGGTTTAGCACTAGCCGAGACCCTGATGGGTTTGGATGCCTTTCATCGGCAAGAGACTACTTGATTTGTAGGGAGTCCGCTGCTCCTTCAGGTATTGTTTCCCATCCTTTCTTATTTATGATTCCTCGCATCACTCGACACTCATTCTCTATTTTCATCTCAAAACCCTTTTCTTACTTTTTTCTCAACATACATCTCTGTATTCTTTAATCTCTCTTATTTTTCATCCCTTCCCAGGTTTGGCTTACAGATAAGCTGAAAGTGGTGGACCCTTGCCCCGAGTACTCGGCCAAAGCTTACTTTTTTCGCCAAAGGCTAATGGACTTCCCCCAGAGGGATGGTAGTGTGATTGGATGTGCAGCAGATCTACGGCTGACATAACTTGGCATTGTCCTTGGCTTAATCTGATTGAGATGAGCTATAGCATGTCCCAATAGCCGGGTATATAGTTGATTGGCCTTACGCACTGCGTGTTCTATTTTCCTTTTCAGTTCAGACGCCAATTTGGACATGATCAAACTTATCCAGAAGAAATGGTAGAATACCCGGCTTTATTTCTCATTCGTGGTTCACACTTGCCTCGGTACCTCACTACTTGGAGGACGAGAGAACTTTTAACCCCTGCTCTTAGCCTCAGTTATGCCCTTTCTGGTGAGTGCTTGGCTTGGCTTGAAGACGAGGCACAAGTTAGGCCAACTTTGGCTGCAGAGACTTCTGCTAGCACGAGCAGAGGACGTAGAACCACCTGACTTATCTATGACCCTAGTTTATTGCTTTGACCTTTCTTTTCAAGTTTAATAATGTAAAAATGACTTTGATTTAAATCAGAGAGTTGGCGAATGTACTTGTGTTGAAATCAATGGAATTAAAGTTGCGAGCACTAAAATTTTTCTTTTGGTCCCAAAATGGTCTATGTTGTAAAAAGGTAAATCTTGAGCAAGATCAACTTTTATTAAAAGTTTTCAAAACCATTTTCAAAAATGATCACTTCCTGACATGTGCAGAATCAGTCCTCAAGATGCACAACCCTGAATTAACAGATTGTAACTGCCCATAATTGCATTCACTATACTAGCTCTGTATCATAACTAGCCCTTTTGGCCAAAAATGAAGATCACACAATCGAGCTAACTGATAATGGAGAAAGATGACCCGATCAAAGTGAATGAGTAGGATAGTTGAGTTGGAGCTGGTTATGGTTGAACTTTAGGATGAAGTTGCTTACGTATCCCAAAGATGGGAATTAGGCCTTACATAGTTCGGTTCTGGTTCACTAAAGTATTAACTTTCTCCTTTTGCACTCTAACTTTTGCCAAAGTCGCCCTTTCAGGTTTTCAATCTTGCGAGCTCAGTTTTTCTTTGGTTCTAATTTTTCATACTCTAACTTTTGCCTAGGTCGCCCTTCCAGGTTTTCGGCCTAGCAAGCCTCTCAGGGATATTATTTCTTCAACTTGTCCGTATTAATCGGCTGTGAAAACTCTAAGCCATCTAGGTCCATGAGAATAATTGCCCCTCTTGACCAGATACATTTGATGATGTAAGAACCAGTCCAATTGGGTCAGAACTTGCCCTTAGAGTCATGGATAGGAGCTCAGTTGTCTTTTAGTACCATGTCTCATTCCTTGAGATTCTTGGACTTAACTTTCTTGTTAAAAGCCTTGGGAATTTGGTGCTGGTAGCCCTGGGTGTGATATAATGCCCTTAACCTCTTTTCATCGAACAATATCAACTTCTCAAACCTACTATGTTGCCAATCCACCTCTACTATCTGACACTCAGCTATAATTCGCAGGAATGGTACTTCAATTTCGATTAGCAGAATAACTTCCATCCTGTACACCAGAGAATAGGGGGATGCCCCTGTGGATGTTCGAATCGCGTTCTGTAGCCCCAGAGAGAAAATGGCAATTTATCCAGCCAGTCTTTGTAGGTCTCAACCATCTTCCGCAAGATGTTCTTAACATTCTTGTTGGCAGCCTCAATAGCTCCATTAGTTTGTGGTCTATAGGTTGATGACTTGTGAAAAGCCACGTTATATTTCTCAAGTAGATCCACCACCTCTTGCTTGAAATGTGAGCCGTTATCTGATATGATCTCATTTGGAACTCCATACCAGCAGATGATGTTATTTTTGATAAACATGACTACATGCAACGCTTTCAGCACTGCATAGGACTGAGCTTCCACCCACTTCGTGAAGTAGTCAATCTCTGCCATAATGAAATCGTGCCCATTTGACCCTTTTGGAGAGATTGCACCGATAACGTTGATTCCCCAAACTGAGAAAGGCCATGATGAAGTCATATTGTAAAGCTTAGATGGCAGTATGTTCATGTTATTGGCATGGATCTTGCATTTGTAGCATCACCGTACAAAACTAATGCCATCCTCCTCCATGGTTGACCAGTAATAACCTTGTCTGAGGATCTTTCGGGCTAGCATCACACCATTCGTGTGTGCCCCACACTCTTCTCCATGGATAGCCTCCATGAGATGCTTCGATTCCTCTTCCTTTACACACAGCTTGTGCATTCCCAAATGATAAATTGGACGGCCAGAAGTAGTATTCCTCGTTTATCCTTGGCATTTGCCCCTGGTGGATACATCTCTTTTTCTAGAAAGTTCCAAATATCATAATACCAGGGGTTTTTGTCTTGCACTTTATCTATTACGGCAATGGTCTCATAAGTCGGCGTGTATTTCTGTTTGATAATAATTGGACGCATCTTCACTCCCAGCGAGATGTCAACCATAGAAAATAGAGTTGCCAAAGCATTAGCGACCTATTGTTCTCTCTCAGTAGATGCGTAAATGTTAGCTTTTCAAACCTTGGAATTAGAATATCCAGGGCCTGATGGTAAACCTTTTTTTTCTCCTCTTTGACTTTCCAGTCTCCTTTTGCTTGAGAAACAACCAAGTTTGAGTCTCCGATAACATCCAACCTTATTGCTCCTAGTTCTAGGGCAGCTTCTAAACTAGCAATACACGTCTCATATTCTGCTTCGTTATTGGACACTTTGAACCGGAGTTTGAACGCTAGGGGTAAATGGGAATCATCGTGTGCTATCAGCAACACACTTATCCCGTAACCATATTGATTAGACACTCCGTCAAAGTACATCGTCCATGTTTCCTCTTCTACTTGCAGAAGGTCCTCATCTGGGAATAGGTATTCTACTGCCTTATCTCCTTTTACTGGGTGGTCTGCCAGGAATTCTGCTGCAGCTCTCCCTTTAACAGATTTGTACGTGATATATTTGAGATCAAATTCAGAGAGAAGAAGCAGCTAACGAGCTAGCCTACTCGTAAGTGCTGGTACCTCAAAGAGATATTTGATGGGATCTAATCTCAAAACCAGAATTACGGCGTGGGCTAACAAGTAGTGCCTCAACTTCTTGGTAGCCCATACCAAGGCTAAGCAAGCTTTCTCCAGGGGAGTGTAGCGGGTCTCATAGTCTAGAATTTTCTTACTTAAGTAATAGATAGTCTTCTTCACCTTATCTTCAGATTCTTAAGCTAGCATGCACCCCATGGTTGAGTCTGCCACTAACAAATACAGAATCAAAGGCTTCCCCAATTTTGGTGGTAACAGCACATGCGGATTCTGGAGGTATTGCTTGACCTGCTCGAAGGCAAACTAACATAGATCATTCCATCGGAACGTCTTTCTTTTCTTGAAGAGACCAAATAGTGGTTCACAAGTCAAGGTTAGTTTAGAAATAAACCGTCTTATGAATTACACCTTACCCAGAAAGCCGCGCACCTCCTTTTCTGTCCTTGGTGGTGGCCTTTCTCAGATGGCCTTGATTTTGAAAGGATCTACTTCAATTCCCCTCTATGTGATAAGAAATCCCAGCATTTTCCCTGCCGTTATGCCGAAGGTGCATTTTTGCAAGTTTAACCTCAATCTGTATTCCATGATCCGTTGAAAGAATTTTCTAGTGCGGTGTAGTGGCCTTCTCGCGTTTACATACCATTTCTTGCGCATTACGGTTCGAACACTCGAACACCTATACGGATTCTCCCGCACAGTGGCAGATATGTAAATACGGAACACTCCCATTCAAATCACTTAGCTCCTGGACAATGGCAGATATGTAAATACGAAAAAAGAGACGAGATCGTATAGGTGTCGAGTGGTTCGAACCGTAATGCGCAAGAAATGTATGTAAACCCCGGTATTTACATATCTGCCACTGTGCAGGAGAATCCGTATAGGTGTTCGAGTGTTCGAACCGTAATGGCGCAAGAAATGGTATGTAAACCGTATTTACATATCTGCCACTAGTGCAGGAGAGAATCCGTATAGGTGTTCGAGTGTTTCGAACCGTAATGCGCAAGAAATGGTATGTAAACCCCGTATTTACATATCTGCCACTGTCAGGAGAATCCATATAGGTGTTCGAGTGTTCGAACCGTAATGCCAAAGCATGGTAAGTAAAC
>NW_021025590.1:331475-355262 GCF_004153795.1 Camellia sinensis | reverse complement strand
CAAAAATCTGTTTTCTCAAAACGATTTGCCGGATTTGGACTCTTTGGTTCAGATTAAGAACCGTGACATTTGAGTCCTGAGCTGTAGTGAACCCCCAAATGAACAGAACGGGAGCTCGTTCCTCCCGGGGTGTTCGAGGACGTCTACACCATAGCATTGGAGCTCAACCTCGTCGAAGAAAGAAGAGAAAAAGCACTGATTCACATTGCTTCATTCCAACAAGAGTTATCTAGGAAATACAACAAGACAGTACATCCAAGGCAATTCAAAATCAGAGATTGGGTACTGCGCAAGGTGATGGGAAACACCTTGGTACCAAGAGACGGCAAGTTAGGGCCTAATTGGGAAGGACCTTACAAAGTGGTCAGATTAGCTGGCAAAGGGGCATACCACTTAGAAAATGAGGACGACAAAGCAATCCCCAGACCATGGAATACTGCCAATCTCAAACTATTTTATTTTTAACTTTTCCTTTTAAGTATGTGTAATTTTTTCTTTTTCCTAATAAAACAAGTAGTTTTCTTTTTCAGCATAAGTGTTTTATTCTGTAAAAGTAGTTTTAGCAAGTTAGGGGCATTTGAGATAGAAGTTGGCTGGATTAAACTAACACCCCTCCTAAGCCCAGGATAAGGATCCAGGCTGCAGGACATTTGGCCGGAATAACCAAACACTTCACTCTAAGTTGGCTGGAAAAACCAATCTAGAGGTTGGCTGAACAAACCAACACCCCTCCTAAGCCCAGGATAAGGATCCAGGCTGCAGGACGTTTGGTCGGAATAACCAAACATTTTATTCTAAATTGGCAGGAATAACCAATTTAGAGGTTGGCTGGATTAAACCAACTCTTAGTACTCTTTAGCCGAAGTAAGGATATCGGCTAAAGAGTGGTTGGCTGGATTAAACCAACTCTTACTACTCTTTAGTCGAAGTACAAATATCGGTTAAAGAGTGGTTGGCTAGATTAAACCAACTCTTAGTACTCTTTAGCCAAAGTAAGAATATCGGCTAAAGAGTGGTTGACTGGATTAAACCAACTCTTACTACTCTTCAGCCGCAGTAAGAACATCAGCTAAAGAGTGGTTGGCTGGATTAAATTAACTTTTAGTACTCTTCAGCCGAAGTAAGGATTTCGGCTAAAGAGTAGTTGGCTGGAAAAAACAACTCTTATTATGCTTCAACCGAGATAGGGACCTAGGCTAAAGCGGTTGGTTGGTATGGACAGATAGAATACAAAGTTAAAACCGGGATAAGTTATCTCGGCAAGAGAATATTAGTCTGAATACAAAATAAATACAAGCATGGCAGTAGACCAAACTGAAAGTTGAAAGGCTTCATTCAAAATTCAAAAGTACAGAGAAAAGAGTTCATTCAAAGAAAACCAGTTTAGAAGAATATTACTTCAGCCGGGTTACAATTGTCCAAAAGCAGAAAAGAAAAGAAAATACAAAACCAGTTAAACAGATCACCTATTTCGGCGTCAAGATCAGCATTAACATCAACCCGAAGACCGGTCTCAGATGGGAGCTCGGCTTCGATCGGAAGTATGGTCTCTGTTGGAAGCGTTTCAGCTGGTTGTTCAATAGTCAGATCCTCCACCGTGGGCTCCGCCCGAGCTAACTGATCGGCAGGATCATTGACGATCGGGGTGTCGTTAGGCTCGATTTCATCATCATCTGAACCCTTAAGGAATTGTTGTTGTACGGTCGCAGCATACTCCGCCATTGAGCCCGGTATGAAATATGGTGGAGGATTGTAGACCTCGGTCTCTGGTTGATGACCGAGCTGAGTCACGACCGCCCTCCAACCGCACTTAAAGAAGAGGTCCTTCGCCGCTTCACATTGTTTAATATAAAGGGCTTCACCCTCCTTGAAACCTTTAGCATTTGTATCATCCGCCTTCTTTTTTAGCTCGGCGATCTCCGCGTCTTTCTTACCTTCGAGCTTGACGAGTTCACGCAAATATTTGATTTTGATCACGACTGCAGCTTTTTGTTTCTCCGCTTCAGCCGAGCTAACGAGTTCGGTCAAACGACCGTTCTCGGATTTTAGCTCGGCTATTTGCTTTCTGGTTTCTTCTAGCTCTGCAGTTTTTTCTGTCACTTCGGCCAGCGCTTGCCTTATAGTCTTGCGAAGTTCAAGCACTCGCCTGTGAGCGATGTGGCTCTTCTGCATAGCCTGCAAAAAGAGGGGGAGACTTGTAATCAAACCAAGATAAAAGTTGTGCAACTTACAAAGATTAACGGAGGAAAAGCTACTTACAAGCACCATTGATTTCGTTGCTGACCGAATGGCCTTTAGCTCGGTCAAATTTTTGTGATGCTCCATGTCTGCTGGAAGGCAAACACTCCTGGCGAGGTTAAATGCCATCATGTGATCCTTCTCAGCGACCACATAGTCAGTATCCTGGATATCTCGGTTCTGGAAAGTCATTTTTGGAGCCCACTTAGAGGAACTAGTCCGGTCAGAACGCTCCGGCTGAGGGCTCGGTGGAAGGCTCGGTGGGAGAATGGTTTCATCTTCATCAACGAGGCGCTGCTCGGTTTGGGTAGTCTGGGCGCACTTGCTTGGGCATGATGAAGATGGTTGTTGAGATGGAAGGGCCACCACTGTTTCCTGGGTTTGGTTGGATGGTGGTACTTCGGCTCGGTTGGTTTCGGTTAGGAGGGCCCTTACTCTGTTCCTCTTTGCCATCTCTTCTTCGGCTGTAGTTCGGACCAGGTTGATCTGAGCAAGGATGGATCCGGTTCTGGAGAAGCTTTCAGCAAGAAATCTGTTACTCTAGCTTTACGTCGGCCGCTGTATCTGTACGTCGGCTCAAAATTCAGTAGTTTGGCCCAACTTCTCTCAGGGTGTCATAGTGCGGCGCGAAGTGTGTCTTGGTTGGGGTAACTGTATAATGACTTAAGGTGGGCTGAATCTGCAGAAAGAAGGCAACTGTTAGCTCGGTTCAGAAATAGGAAACCAGAATAAAGAGGAGCATACAAAAGAGCCGAGGTAATTATACCCGGGGTTCCTTTTTTCCAGTTTATTCGGTCACCAGGGATCTGGGCTTGGTATTCTTCAAAATTCCCAGATACCCAGAAAAAATCATCATCATTCAAGTCTTTGTCTGGTGTATCCTTTATTTTTTTCTCTCGACGGCGGCGTATTCTTAGATAGTAGACCCAGCCATCTTCTTTTGATCCTATGGAGTATTGGTGGAACAATTCGGCTAAGCCGAGGTTAATGCCAGCCCGGCGGTTTAGCTCGGCTATGCCATTTATTATACGGTATGAGTTGGTGGAAAGCTGGGTAGGGCATATCCTAGTTTGCCTAAGGAATTCACAAATTAAGGGCTGTACATGGAATCTTAGGCCGGTTTCTACAATGGAAAAGAGGGTGAAGGGAACAAAACCAGGGTTTCCCCAAGGTGTGATATCTTGTTCGGCTAAAGTGAGATGGACGTCGTCAAGAATGTTATACTCCCTTCGGAATTTGGCCAGGCCACCAGGTGTTTCTACTAAATACCTATATTTACCCATTTTTGTCCTAAGTTATGAATAAATTATACTTGTGATTAGCTCGGTCGCAGAAGTGGGCTGAGTAGCTCGGTTGAGCGCTCAAAGGAGTGCCCGGGCAACCTAAAGTCTGCAAAGTGAAAAAACAAAGGTGTTAAGCACAGACCGTTGGACCGTGCTAAAGAGAAATAAAGGCGAGATATATCAAATCTTAGCTCGGCTATGTGAAATGCTACGTGTCTTAGCCCGGTTTTGAGCAAGGGTTTGGTTATCTCGATTTGCACTAGGGATTTGGTATCTCGGTTTATACAAGGGGTTCGTTATCTCAGTTCTTGCGAGGATTTTTGATAGCCCGGTTGAGCCTCTAGGGGCAACACTCGTAGTTCGGTTAAACTACGAAGGCTGGTTTAGCCCCAGTCATAGCTCGGTCGTGGTTGAGGCTTTCAAACATAGTATTGCATAGACCTAGTACGGTTCAAAAGATCGGCTACTCGCATCAAAATGAGGTTTTATTTCTTGAAACTAATGGCATAGCATGGAGTTCTAGTTCCGTTAGTTAGTCAGGCTGGTTTAACGTCAACTGCAAAACTACTTATTAGTTTGGTTATATTGTGATTTTGGGTCAACTACAGTGTCCTACAGGTTGTTTATTGAAATTCAAGTGGTTCTTATAAGTTTTTTCAGAAGACGCAAGGCAAAGCAAAGATGAAAAAGAGTGTGTTTTGCAAAAACACACAAAACAAAATGCAGTGGATTGAACGAGTACGAAACGAGAAAAATAAAACAGATTTATGATGCTTACCTGATGAAGATCGAACAGCCGTGAGGATGGGAGCAAACGACAACAGTAAAACACAAGCTTCACGGTTGCAAAGTTAAAGGACAGTGGAGGTTCGAAAAGAGAGAGAAGGAGATGAGTAGTGATTTAAAATAGCAAGGGTTTATTTTGTTTTGATGCAAGGGCCAGAGGCGGGAACTGTTCAAAATTTACGGAGTACGAAGACGGCGTGACAACTGCATTCAGCCAAAGAGAGCATGCCATGTGTCCATGGAATGAGAAGCGTTTCAGTTGCTGTGACTGAAGAGACGTTTTGACTGGACAGGTACAATCCGGTGTGAATTTAGCTCGGTTGGAAAGGCTAAAGGGTTTTAGCTCGATTGGAAGGCTGGAACTTTTTAGCTCGGCTGGTGACAAGTAATCCCTATCATGCTATGCAGATGGAATTAAGGGGCAATTGAGAGGGTAATTTAAGTAAAAATTGGACCGAGCTGGGCCATGGGCCGTTAAGAGCCACGATACGAAGGATACATTAAAAAGGCTTTGAAAGTTAGGCCGGTCCTAAGGCCTTGACCTTAGTCCAGTCTCAGACGGCCTTGAGTTAGACCGGCCTCAGAGAACCTTTCGCTATCTCGACCTAGGAGAGTATTGCGGATAACTCGGTTGCCAGGTTATCGCGTTCAGAGTTAGTCCGGTCGTAGCATAGCACAGCTAGCTCGGTCAAGCATAGGAAATTATTAGCACGGTTTGTACAATCAGAACCGAAGTAAGAGCAGTAAAAGGAAGAACCGAACCAAGTATAGTTCGGTCTATTCTGCGGCTTAGCATAGTCATGTTTACTTCGGTCATATTGGAATCCGGCCATGGTAAGACCATCTCACTTGGTTTGAGCAGTGAGGAGGGGTGTTGAAAGATAAACATTATCTTTCAGGAGTATGAATCCTAGAAGGACTCTACATGGAGGAGTAAAAGTCCTACTAGGATTGTGCCACGCGGAACCTGTGAAAGCTCACAACATCACCTATGGAGAGGTAACACGACTTAGGCACACACCCGCCGGCTAGCTCACGTTTGTGTTTTCAGGGAATAAAGCGACGGCGTACGGAGGAGCGCAAATTTGATCAATAGGATTATACAAGAAGGTTTATTTCTTTCCTGTACAATATATATATATATATATATATATATATATATATATATTATAAAGTGACTTTTCGTGAATAATGTTGTGAGAGTTCCGAAATTCGTGAATATTTTTTTGAATTAAAACATAATTTAAAAAAACACTATTGGACAACCCATTCAACCAATAATTACAAAAATATTATTTATCTCAAAACAATTTCCTTTCTTATTTGTCAAAATCTATTCTCTCATAAAAAATCAAAAGGAAAAATTAAGAAAGCTCCAAAACTTATAAAATTGTCAATTTTATGATTTTAAAAATTAAGAAATACACATCTAATAAAACTAAAAAAAAAAAATTAAAATACTTGAATTATGTTTGAAAGTAAACAAGAAAAACAACTAATGAAAATATGAAAAAAATATGTGAGTGAAAAATGTGTAGAACTTAATAATATAAGTGTAATGAAAAATGTGTAGCTTAGTTCGGTTTGATTTTGATTAGTAAGATTTGGACTTATGAGTGAGACGTGATTTATTTTTTTAAATAGGCTAGCCTGTACCGTTTTGTTGGCAAATCAAAATGAAAAATCCATTAAAACATAAGATTTGAACATGATAATTACAGTTTAGATAAACTCAACCCGATCTATTGATGACCCCCATTTATCATATACTTACAAACATAAGTTTTATTCATAAAACATATTCAGAATGATATGGTAATACTCCTAGGCCTCGTTTGTTTTGGGATATAAAGAGAGGGATGGGATTAGGATAAATGTGGGACTCATTTAATGTTGTATTTGTTTCCAGATTTGGGAAAGGGATTGAGATGGAGGAGGGGATTAGGTTGGGCCTTATAAGGGGGATTGAGATGGAGGAGGTGGAGGTGGTATTAGAAAAATAGTCCGCTAGACTAGTAATTTTTTATTATTTTATTATTTTTTACATGTTGGGCATTTTTTTTTTTGAACATTAATGTTTAATTTTTTATATTTGTTGTTAAGTAAAAATCATTGTTTTATTTTATTTATTTTTTTTCTTGAAATTTTTTATTTTTGTTAAATTATTTTATTTTATTTTTTATATGTTGGGAATTTTTTTTTGAACATTAATGTTTAATGTTTTTGTATTTTTTATTTGTTTTATTATTTTATATAAAAATAATTTAACAATTCTTACACCAACAACTATCATCAAAACAAATACAATTTTACTTAGGCATCGTTTGGGAACAGGATTTTTTAGTAACATTTTGACTTTTTGGCTAAAATGTGATGTAAAAAAACTAGTATATTTGGAATAACTTTTTAACTTTTTACAAAAAAATGTACAAAAAATAGAGAGAAAATGGAATATTTGATTTTTTTTTTTATGAGTTGTTAGATTTTTGGTTTTTTGTGACTTTTTGATTTTTTTACTAAAAAAGTCACTTATCAAACAAACCCTTAATCTTCTCGCTATAAATCCATTTATTAACAATTCTTTCACTATTAATCATCTCATTATAAATTCTCTTCATCCTATCTTTAAAGACAAAGGAAGCCCAAGTTACACCAATAATAGAGTTTGAGCTTTTTGAATCTCCTTCAATATATCTTTTAACGTAAGGAAGGATGTGCACCGATGCTCCTTAAGAGTGTCCCAAGTCATTTCATTTCATAAATTCAACATATATTCATGTAGTCTGTGTATTTATGATAAGTATATCTAAAAATTAAAAAATTACTTAAAATTTTAAAAAATTTCAGTAAAAAAAAATGAAAATTTTCAATTCTCTAAAAAATAAAGGGTAAATTATACAAATGGTTTCTGTAGCTTATATAATGTGTCAGTTTGGTCCATATTGTTTTAATTTGGTCAATTTTGCTCCTTAATTTAACGGATTTTGTTATATTGGTCCAATAAATAACGACCGGTAAGTTTGGTGGACAGAAACTCAAACGATGTGTCAATTTGGTCATTGTAGTTTACACGATGTGTCAATTTGATCATTGTCAAGATCGAGCAAATTAAAACAATATGAATCAAATTAACACATTATGTAAAGTACAAAAACTAAATTGATACATTGTTTGAGCACGTGATAACTTTCCGTCCACTAAACCTAACGGTCATTATTTTTTGTACCAATATGACATAATCCGTTAAATTAAAGAGGCAAAGTCAAACAAATTAAAACAATATAAATCAAATTGATATATCGTGTAAATTGTAAGGACTATTTATATAATTTACCCAAAAATAAGTCTCGCTACTAACTTCCTCCAAGGATCTCATCATCCATGTGAGAGGTGGCCCCCACAAGTTTATATATATTAAAAAATTCATAAATATTAAAAATACTATTATTTTATGTTAATAATTTTTATTGTAAATGAAAATTAATTTGAAGAAAAGTTTTTGAGTGTTTTGTAAGATATTTTTATGTTGTAATTTTATTATGATTTATTTTTATTGTGAGGTATGTAATTTTTTATGCTCATATTTTATTTAACTATACGAGGGGTGATAAATAATTATTAGTGTAGAACAACGTATGAAAAGTCAAAAATAGTTACTCCAATAATAAAAGTATGATAAAATTCCTCCTCATTCAAAAATCTTCAATAGTAAAACTTAAAATTTCTCATTTTCCAAAGACCGTCAATTATAAAGCCTTTTTAAAAAAAAAAAAAAAAATCATTCTCCAAAAATCCAATTATAAGATTCAATTTTTCCCCCCCAAATAATAATAAAGATTGTGAATAATCTCAAGTTTAATTATAAAAGTTGGAGAGGAAAATGTATTTTACATTGAAAATTTATTATAATTTAAATGTAAGCAAAGTCTGCTCGTTGAGATTTCGCATTAAACCTCTTGCTGAGCCGCTCCTATTCACATGAATAATACTCTTATTTTTTTTATAGCTATAAAAATGTATCTTTTATTCTTATTTTGTAGAGCTAGAAAATTGTATTTTTTTGATATACTTGTGTATGATGATTTACTATTAATAAATGAATTAAAATTTAGGATAATTTTATTTGCACATTATAAAAACTCTTAGTACACACCACAAATGTGTTTAATATAAATTTCTAAATAAATATCAAATATTCGGATTTGAAGTTATAAACACAAATAAATTGTTCAAATATATGTCCGTTCAATTATTTATATTCGAACAACTACTTTATGTTCATAAATCTAAATCTGAACATTTGATATTGGTTCGAAAATTTATATATGAATATATTTATGGTGTGTACTGAGAACTTGTATAATGTACAAATAGAATTACCCTGAAATGTAATTGTGAAATTTGAATGCATCCCCTCTAACTAAAATTTCTGCTTCTCCCAATGCTCGTGGTATATAATAGGTATTTTGACTAAAAATGAAAGAACTATTTAAAAAAACCCTGTCATTCTATAATATTTTTTGGGTACAAATTCATATTTGTATAGTATTTCTTCTTGTATATGGACACTCATTCATTTCACCGTTTTGTGGTGGTTATTCTAATTTGTCACATGAGTAAAATAATAAAAAAAGTAAATTACACTCACTTATTTGATAAAAATATAATTATTTTTACAAGTTTAACATAATTATACTAACTTTTCTTTTAGTAAAGTTAAAATCATCAAAATTAATGCCCATAGTGGATAGACACATAAATAAAAAAAGATAAATATATAGTTTAGAAGAAAACAAAAGATAACATAACTTTTTTATTCATACGACTCACAAATTAATGATTAAGAAAGACCAAAATGTTATATAAATTAAAACATCAAGGGTGATTGGTGCAATTGTCTTAATAGTGCAGAGATAATTGTATTTTTTAAAACCTCATGGGAGGTGAGTGTAATTTACCTAAAAAATAAAAGAAGGTAAACTTTCAATCTTGTGCTTGGGGTTGCTGTTTTAGTGGATTTTTGATTCATTTATAGTTTTAAGTGTCCCAAACTATGCTTTGGTTTGTGGATATTTATTGGATCCATCTTTCATCTTGTATTTTATTTTTATTTATTTATTTATTTTTTTTTTTTTAGCCAAAACAGCATCAGCGGAAGAACAAGTTTAAATGGCTGAGGCAGTTGGTTATGCTATTTTGGGGAGAATCGGAGAAAACTTGGTTGATCCAATTGGACGTCAATTTGGTTATCTGTTTTGCTTCAACAGAAACATTCAAAATCTTCAAACTCAACATGATGTCCTAAAAGCGACTAGAGAAGGGGTTCAGCCAGGGGTGAATGAAGCACGCAATAATATGAGAATCGTTGAACCTCTCGCTGAGGCATGGCTGATTAATGAAATAACAAAATTGCAGAGGCAGAGACAACTATTGAATCCAAGGCCCAAGTTCAGAAGGGATGTTTGAAAGGGTGGTGTTGGCCCCGTTACTCACTGGGTAGAAATGCCGCGAAGAAAAGAAACTCTTTAATGAAGTTGCAATGGCAGTTGTCAGTCAAGAGCCAAACTTGAAACAGGTTCAAAGTTGTATTGCAGAAATGTTGGGTCTAAAACTTGACATGGAGAGCCCAATAGTACGATCAAGTCTGCTACGTGAAAGACTTCTACAGAACGATAAGAAAATTCTAGTCATATTGGATGACATTTGGAAAGAATTTGATATAGAGGAGTTGGGAATTCCTTTGGGAATAGGCAGCAACAAGAGTTGTAAGATCCTTTTCACTTCACGAAATGGAAATCTATGGAAAGGAATGCAAAATAAAAGGTATATCGAACTTCAAGTCCTAGTGGGTGAAGAACCATGGCATCTCTTTAGCGAGAACATAGGCGATTGTGTTGATGACCTTGATCTGCTACCACTAGCAAAAGATATTGTAAATGAATGTGGAGGTTTACCACTTGCCCTCGCAACTATTGGAAGGGCTCTTACAAACGAACATAGCCAACATCATTGGCAAAATGCGCTTCAACAACTACGAAACCCTTGTTCAGAAAGTTTGTCGTCAGAAGTGCCTGCAAAAGTGTATGAAGCTCTATGTTTTAGTTACAATTTTCTAAAAGATGACAGAGCAAAGAAGTTGTTTCTGCTTTGTTGCTTATTTGCAGAAGACTATGATATTTCTATTGAATATTTGGTTAGGTACGGAATCGGATTGCGGTGGTTTGAAGGCGTTGACAAAGTGGATGAAGTAAGAGATCGAGTGAATGTCTTAGTTGATCAACTTAAAAGTTCTTATTTATTGTTGGATTGTCACACCCCAAATCCGGGCATGACCGGCCGTGGCCAACAGGGACTTAGCCCAAGGCACACGTAAGCCTAAACATGAACCCAAAACCACAAAGAATAAATGTGATGATAGCCCAGAAATAAATAAATCAAAACTCAATCCAGTGACATGCCACAAGCGCTGGCTTCGTAAAAATATATATATACTAAATGGGACACAAACCGTCCACAACATAAAATAATTCTAAATAAAACTCAACCACAATGTATGCACGAAACTCGACCAGCAACCTAAAACAAATTAAATAAATGACCTAGAGGTCCATGCAAGTGAGTCCCCGTTACGCCATGAGTCCACTTTAAGTCCTTCTAATACCTGGAAATGGTAAACAACTAAGTCAGCTGATAGCTCAGTGAGTAGCAACATGGATAGTAAATACAGTTTTGAAAACAGGGTTCAATTCCAAAATAAGATATATATCACAGAAACTAGATTGGCATACAGTTTGGTAAATACAATCTGTTTCAAAAAGGGAGTTCCACAATTCAACACTTAAAATACTCATGTCTCGCAAGAACATGATAAACGACATTTTCCACTTAAAACAGATTATAACATGAACACCAATAATTTTCTGGGTACCAATAAAAACAAATAATCTGCCACACAGTTCTGAAGGCTATAAGCCCCGTTGGATCCAATATCGAACTAAGAGTCATCCTCAGGGTGACACCTGGCCTTTTCTCAAAGACGATCCAATTGAAGGTCACCTAGTTATTTTTAAAGGTCTTTTCCTTACAATCGTTGAGCACTAGAGTCATCACGGCCCAACCCGGATCTGTTCCCTAGTGGCCAGAGTGCATAAGCACCATCTAATTATTTCCCTGGACTAAAATCCTTAGCTTGCATGCCTAGGTTGCATTGCATCCGGCATGCATGTCTTATTCCTTGATCTAGTGATAGGAATTGGGCTTTGGTTTGTTGGTTTGCATTGCATTTGACATCAATGTTTCAGAAATAATTTGATTCAATTGATAATATAATAATTTATCAAAACAGTTTAGTCTTGAAACAACAATTTAATTTTCCAACAGTTCAGGGTAGGGGAACATTTATAAAAATACGTAGCATGAAACTACTCACCTGGAAATGAAATAATATAATCCTTGAATAGAGTATGAAAGTCCAACTAGTGCCCTGAACACATATAAAAACTACACGTCACTACTAATTTTAAAATACTAAAGAATAAGAACTAAGTAATCCAAACTAAAGCGCACTAACACGGCTCAACCCAACTCACCGTTATTCTTAAATATTACCTAAGTTCATGTTCTTCAAGGTCTAAAATCACCCAAGACATGGGTTTCGGTCAAAACTTAATTAATTGTGACTTTAAGATAAAACAGAATTTCAAGCAAGCCTTCCCCAACCATTCGCTAACTTTGAAAATTACAAAATCCACTCCACGCTATTCGAAAAATTCCAATAACCTCCAGATATGATCTAATATATCCTAAGTTTCAAACCCAATTGGTTTCACTTGATTTTCTTATCAAAATAATTATCTACAATTTATTATATCCAAACAGGTTGTTTTCTGCAGCACTTTACAGAAATTGACGGTTCTCTTAATATACATGAGCGATCAATGCAAGGCCAAAAACATACGAAACTAGTCTCGTAACCGGTTCTAATGACACTAATTTGATAATTTTTGGGTTTATACCCAAAGAGAACAACACTCCCGAATTTCCTGTTTTGGACTGGTTTTCTGGACAGATTTGGATACCTCAATTTATATGAATTTTGACTCCCAAAAATTATGAAAAAATTTAGATATGCAATTCAATATGTAATTGATCTACTTTAAAATTTTCAGATTAAAATTCATCCGTTTGATATGGTTTCTTGATTTTTAAAGTTTGTGATTCTGTGCAGAATTTTTGGACTAAGAATTACACCATTCTTTATACATGAATTTAACTCCTCAAATTTCTTAACAGTATATATATATATATACAAAATACATAAACCTACAACTTCTCCATCAATGATCTAAATAATAATAGAGTAAGAATAAAGAACAAAAACAAAGAAAAAAAAAGAAAGAAGAAAGATACCTACCACACCCAAAAATTACTCCTTGTTTGCAATCCCCTTTTTTCTTCTTCTTTTCTCTCAAACTTCTTCCTCCCCGTGGCTGTTGTGGCTGCTGCTATAGAATGTATTAGGAACCTAGGGTTTTTCTTTTCTTTTCTTTGTTATACATAACATAAATGACTCTAGACAAAAATGTCCTTTGTTTTATTTTATTTTATTTTATCTCTCCATTAATTTAAATAAAATACAACTACTATTAGATCAAAATATGCTTACTAATTTGACACTTAATTTAATTTTATTTATTTATTTATTTATTTATTAAATAATAAATCTTGCCTTTAAATTGAAGACTTTCACCATAAATTTATTTTAGATTTTAAAATTAATTAAAAGACCTTCCAAATATTTAATTTGCACTTTAGGATTCACCACCAAAATATTTGAGATTGTAATATTATTATTATTTAATTATTGTAGACACCCCATTTTTGACCGACCTTAAGACTTAGACGTCACCGATTGAGCGCTTGGTGATGTTGCATATCGTGCTCGTTCAGAGGTTTCAGAGTCTCGGCTGCGAGCCTTGCCTCCGGACTTCCGGACTTTTTTATGCCTTGCCTCGGTTTGCGAACCAGGCTCTATTTTCTCTGTTTTCTCTTCCCGAAGGGAGGGAGAGGTCTCGTAGATCATCTCTCAGTGGCCGTAGGCTATGTTTCGTGGTCGTAGGCCATTTTGCCCGTTTGGAGCCCGGTTTCTGGTTTTTCAGAGCTGTTGGCCGTGTGCCTCGGTTCGGGACCGCTTAACCATCTCCGTTTGCTCCGATTTTTGGCATACATCTTATTTGCTCCCTTTTGAGGGACACTGTGTTTCGAGAAACCGACTTCGTGGTCGAACACCACTCCCGGTGCCCAACAGTCAGTTTTTGGGGCCCCAGGCTGCGCGTTTCGGCCCCCGAACCTTCATTTTGCATCGGTTTTGGTTCGTTTTTGGCAGGGACCTCTGTTTCATTGCTAGGAAGGTCATAGAAGGATGGGAGGCCAGTAATTGTTCTGTCAGCCAACTTTATCCCTTCATCGCCCTCCGTCGCCCGATTTTTCTCACTTCAAAGCCAATGTTGACCACCCTTGGGCCATTTTCTTGCACCCTAAACCCCATATTTGTGATGTACACATCTGGGAGGCCACCAATATTTGGTGGCCGGCCAGTAATTGCTTTTGCACTTTTTGAACCCCTTTGAAAAGTGGGTTGTTCTCTCTCTCTTGGTTCACTATCTCCAGTTTTTGACCACATGATTGTGTTGTGCACACCTGGGAGGACACCAATTTGAGGTGGCCGGCCACTAATCATACTTGAACCTTTTGACCCTTGGCCGGCTGGCCATGGGGAGGGCCGGTCGGCCACCTACAGTCTCAATAACTGGCCGGCCAGAATCCTTGCATCAAGTACAGTGCAGATACACCCTCCTTTTCCCCCCAGATTCTGTATCCGGGGGGCTGCATTTTTTGGGGGAAACTTGATTCATTTCCCTCAATTTTTCCCCCCTTTTTCCCCCCTCTTTTGCCTATATAGCAGGCCCTCCAGCTGCATATTTAGGGTTACAAAAATTTCTCCCAAGCCTCTTGCCTTGTATTTCTCTCTCTATATATTTCCAAGCTCCAAACCCTCAAGCCCTACACCATTTCCACACCACCACCAAGCACTACATCACCATCATCCATTCCAGTAGCTTCAGGGCTATTTTTAGAGCTAAGGAGCCACCAAACTCAAGCCAACGAGCTGTCAAAGATTGGTCTTCAAGGGTGAGTCCCTATTCTCCTTTTTTGTGCTTTATTTTGTTCAATACATTAGCCATACTTGCTTGCTGTTTTGGGCTCCGACCCTAACTGGAGCTAGGATTATTTTGAGCTACTTTTTATGTTTGTTTAAGGGCCTCTCACTGTTTGAGGCCTCCTTGTTGCACTTGCTTCACTGCCTCTCTTGTATGCCATTTTCTTGTGTAGTATTTTTGGCCTATGTATAAATTGTTTTGAGGCATGTCATAAACTGTAAAGTGGCTTATTTTGAGCCCTTATTCAACATTGTTGAAGGGCTCATCACTGTTTGAGGCTTCCATTTTCCACTTGCCTTTGTATTTCTCTTTTGGCTCCATTTTTGCATGATTTGTTACCCTCTCGTGCTTCTGTTTTCGGGCTCTGGTCCGAACTATAAATGGCCTTATTTTGACCCCTTATTCATATTTCATTAAGTGTCTTTTACTGTTTGAGGCATCCTTTTTGTACTTTGTGTTATAGCTCTCTTTTTGGCCTTGTTTTGCATAGTATTTTGAGCATGCTTGTGTACTGCTTTTTGCTCGGTCATAAACTGTAAAATGCCATGTTTTGGGTCCCTCTTAAACATTGTAGAAGGGCCCTTCTCTGTTTAGGGACAGAAGCTGCCACTTGCTTCATTATCTCTCTTTCGGGGCCATTTTTGCATGCTAGCTTAGCCCCATTTTTGTTCACTATTTGGCCTTGCTTAAAACTGTAAATATGATTTTTTTGGGACTGCCTTGAATCTGTCTTCATGCTTCATGATCAAATAATGCATGCTTTGTATAGCTATAGGTCATTGCGTATGCCTAATTTTGCATTTCGGGTACCATTTCATGCATCGGGTGCCATGTTTCCATGATTCAGGGCTGTTTTGCATCATATTTCGCTTCTGAAATTTGCATGTTTGCATATCATATTACATGCCTTGCCATGTCTTGTTAGAGTGGCATTTGGTGCCTTAGGGTCGGTCCTCGGTTTGCGTGCATACGTGTACACATCTCGAGTGTCTCATTTTCATCTCATGGCCTCTTATGTGAGTGTGGCTGAGGTCCACTCATGTTGGTGTAAGTCCATTATGCATTGTGTATGTCATTTCATTTCATTTCATAGCATTGCGTATGCTAGGTTGTATGTTAGCGCATTGTGTATGCCATGTTATCTCGTGCATCGTATATGCCATTTCATAGCATTGTGTATGTTAGGTTGTATCTTAGTTGCATTTCATGCATATCATGCATATTGCATCGTGTTTGGGATAGGAGTTAACCCGAGCACGAGAAACAAGGCACGTTTCGTACTCCGAGTGACGGAACGTGTCTCAATTCCCAGTTGCCGACACTCTGGATTATCCATGATGGAGTCTAGGTTTCGTTTTGTTTTCATGTGCATTCATTCTATATTGAGTTGCACAATTCGACTCCTCGGCCATCATGCATCGAGATGCGTGATTGGTGGCACGAGGATCGAGACATGCATACATTTGTGAAAATACATTGCCATGCCCCTTTCCTGCTCTCTGTTGCAGCAAATCAAGAATCAGCAGTCTTCCGGGGCTTGGCGCACTTTCCAAGAAATCATTGCAAAACAGAGGCTAATTGGGGCATCCCAGTGGATTTCTGCGCAAGGCAGCCCGAACATACATCATTCATCAGAGTTAAGGCAGTCCCTGGCTTGCATGCCAGTTTATAGCTTTCCTAGATTAATTTGTAAATTAATTAGGATTTTTGTATTTATTCGGGACTGTAATTATTTATTTGGGACTGTATATTTATTCGGACCCTCTGTGCGAGGGCATAATTGTAATAAGTGTGCGTGTGTGTGATGTATGTCTTCCAACCCCACGTCTTTCTCCCTTTTATTTACCCGCTTATGATGGTTAGATTAGGGCATGTTTCAATTAGCATACAGTAAGACAGCATGTTTGCATCATTCATCTGTTTTGCATGCACCGGGCTCGGCGCATCATACTAACTGCATTGTATTTTCAATTCCAAGTAGAATACATGCTAGCTGTAGCATTTCATATGCCATGTCTAGAATAGCCGAGCCTGCTATAGTTGGCATTTTTGGCAATTGTTTGCATTAGCATTTCTGTATAATTGGATCATGCATGGATTCTAATTAGCTTGTTTTTGGCTTAGATACTCGGTAAGTTCATGCTTATAGCATCCTTGCATGCGTGTGAGTGACTGCCATGATAGCATGCTTACCATTTGAGGCTATATGCTTATTATATAACTGCCTGAATGCCTGTGGGTTGAAGGTTGGGTTTTTTTCGGATTGGAAGAAATCATCAACTGTGAGGTTTTAAGCCCACTAGATAGTTGGCAAAACCATCTTTTCTAAGCCCACCCGGGGTTGGCAAATCTGCATTTTTAAGGGCCTACTTGCGATAGCAAACCCAATCTTCAAAAACAAATATGAAATGTTTTGTTCCAATTCAGGCGGCCCAGTCTATACTTGATATGCTGTGCGCAATCACATATAATCTAGGCTAATAACCGGAATAAGGAACACACAATGTTTTCAAAACTTGATATTCATGTGTAGTAGAGGCCGATCTTTGATCGGGCGAAGCGGGGCGTGCTTCACGAAGTGACCTTCCCCAAATCGTACCCAAGTTCCCGAGCCCGAGGCACTTTGGTGATGACAGACACGTGCGCCTTTAGGCAACGAGTCAGGTTTTCCTAAATTTCCAAACCTAAATATTTAGTGGCGACTCATCTGGCAAAGCAGTCCATGTTTGGCACTTTCTTTCAAAATTCTGTTTTCTCAAAACGATTTGTCGGATTGACTCTTGGTTCAGATTTAGAACCGTTGACAATTTGAGAGGTCCTGAGCTGTAGTGGAGCCCAATATATAACGGGAACCGGGGATCACGCTTCCCGGGGCATTCGGGATGTCTACCAATTATTTACTTAATTTTTATATTTGGGTTCTCACATTCTCCCCCCCTCCCTAAAAGAAAAGTTTCGTCCTCAAAATTAACCTGAGTAAATCATGAGAATAGATGTGGGTACTTCTCGCGCATCTCGTCCTCGCATTCCCAAGTCGCCTCTTCAACTAGATGATTACGCCACAGTACCTTAACCAATTTAATGACCTTTGTATGCAACCTTTTCTCTTTCGAATCCAAAATCTGAACAGGTATCTCCTCATATGAAAAATCCTCTCTAATCTGAAGCGGCTCATAATCTATCACATGCGACGGACTGTGCACATATTTCCTCAGCATAGACACGTGAAACACATTATGCACTCCTGCCAACCTAGGGAGTAGAGCGACATGGTACGCAACCTCACCAACTTTCTCCAATACCTCAAATGGACCAATGTATCTAGGACTCAACTTTCCTTTCTTTCCAAACCTGATCACTCCTTTCCATGGTGATACTTTCAAGAATACCATATCCCCCTCATGAAACTCTAAGTCTCTCCTACGATGATCAGCATAACTTTTTTTTTTTGTCTACTCTGAGCAGTCAATAATCTCTCTCTGATGGTGATAATTTTCTGTGTAGCATCCTCCACCAAATCAGGTCCCAACATTTGCCTCTCACCAACCTCATACCAACACAAAGGAGACCTACACTTCCTCCCATACAAAACCTCATAAGGAGCTACTCCCAAACTAGAATGATAACTATTATTATATGCAAACTCCATGAGTGGCAAATAATCATCCCAATTGCCTCTCCATTCTAAAACACAAGCCCTCAACATATCCTCAAGGGTTTGAATAGTCCTTTCTGATTGCCCATCTGTCTGAGGGTGATAAGCTGAACTAAAATTTAACCGAGTACCCATAGCTGATTGTAACGCACCCCAAAACTTAGACACAAAACGAGGGTCCCGATCTGACACTATTGACACTGGTGCACCATGCAATCTAACAATCTCCTTCACATACAACTGTGCAAATCGAGCTAGAGAATAGGTCATCCGTACTACAATAAAATGTGCTGACTTGGTTAATCTATCAACAACTGCCCACTCTGGTATAAGTAAGGGTTGTAGTTTCCCTGCAGGTTTCTAATATTCTACTTTAACCTGTTGACACACCAAACACTGAGCCACAAATTCTGCAATATCTCCGTTCATACCATTCCACCAAAAATGTTCATGATGATCCCGATACATCTTAGTGCTTCCAGGATGAATGGTGTAACTAGAACTATGTGTCTCCGTCATAATCTCCTTCCTCAAATCACCACCAGCAGGAACACAAATTCGGCTACGGAATCTAAGCAACCCATCATCACTAACCACAAAGTCTATGTGCTTACCCTCTGCATCTCTCCTTTAATACGCTCACACTAGGGGTCAATCTCCTGTGCTAAACGAATATGTTCTCTCAAGGTTGGCTGAACTGTCAATTGACTACAATAAGCCCTATTACCAGGTGTAACAACCTCAAGCCTCAAACGTCTCATGTCTTCCACCAAACAACTCTCAATAGACAAAGCAGCTACATCTCCAACTGCGTCCTTTCTACTCAAGGCATCTGCAACCGCATTTGCCTTCCCTGGATGATATAAAATATTCACATCATAATCTTTTAGTAACTCAATCCATCTTCTTTGCCTCAAATTTAGTTCATTCTGTGTGAAAATATACTTTAAACTCTTATGATCAGTGTAAATCTCACATGACTCTCCATACAAATAATGCCGCCAGATCTTAAGAGCGAAAATCACTGCTGCTAACTCTAAGTCGTGCGTAGGATAGTTTCTCTCATGTACTTTCAACTGTTGTGACGTATAAGTAATCTTCTTCCTATGCTGCATGGGCACACATCCTAAACCCTGTCGTGAAGCATCGCTATAAATCACAAAACCACCACCATCAGTAAATAAGGCAAGGATTGGAGCTGATGTCAACCTCTTATTAAACTCTTGGAAGCTACGCTCACAATCATCATTCCACTAAAACTTGACCCCTTTCCTAGTGAGATTGGTAAGTGGCAAAGCAATACGGGAGAATCCTTCCACAAACCGTCTATAATAACCAGCAAGCCCTAGAAGCTATGTACCTCCATCACCGAAGTAGGTCATGGCCAATGAACAATTGCTGCTACCTTCGTGCTATCCACAAATACCCCATCTTTACTCCCACATGACCCAAAAAGGATACACTGCTAAACTAGAATTCACACTTCTCAAATTTTGCATACAGTCTCTTCTCTCTAAGGATCTGAAATACTACCCTCAAATATTGTTTATGCACTGCTTTACTCCTCGAATAAATTAGGATGTCATCAATAAACACTACCAAAAATTTATCCAGTTGCGGTTTAAATACTCTGTTCATCAAATCCATGAATGCGGCGGGTGCATTTGTGAGACCAAAAGGTATCACCAAGAACTCATAATGCCTATAACGGGTTCTAAAAGCGGTCTTGGGAATATCTTCATCCCTTACTTTCAACTAGTGATAGCCTAACCTCAAGTTAATCTTAGAGAATACCTAAGCTCCCTGAAATCGGTCAAACAGATTATCAATGCGTGGCAAAGGATACCTATTCTTCACTGTGACTTTGTTCAGTTCTCTATAATCAATACACAATCTCATAGACCCATCATTCTTCTTCACAAACAACACAAGTGCTCTCCAAGGTGAAACACTAGGCCTAATAAAACCTTTGTCTAACAACTCCTATAACTGAGTTTGTAACTCCCTCAACGCCAACGGCGCCATTCTATAGGGCACTTTAGAAATAAGTGTTGTGTCAGGGACCAAGTTAATGGAAAATTCTACCTCACGATCTAGAGGAAGTCTCGGTAGATCCTATAGAAAAACATCAACCCAATCACTCACTACAGGCAATTCCTCTAACTTCTATTCTAGCAGTTTACTACTCACCACACAAGCTAAATAATCATAACACCCTTTTCTCAACATTCGGTTAGCCTGAAGGGACGAAATAAAACAAATAGAAGACCCTTTCCCATCTCCCTGAAAGAAAAACTCATGTTGTCCCAGCATAGCAAAAACTACCCTCTTTCTAAAATAATCAACAGAGACATGATGCTTTGTCAAGCAATCCATCCCCAAAATCACATAAAAATCCTTTATCTCTAAAGAAATCAAATCCACTGCAAAAATCCTACCATCCATCTTTATCTCACAAGATCTAAAGACATCTCCCAACACTACTGTTTCTCCTAATGGATTACACACGGTAATACAAACATCAAAGGCTCAAAAAGAATCGACAATCCATGTAAATATCTAGGTACCAACTCTTAACTTTCAAAATGAAATCAAGAAAGATTCAACATAAGTTTAAACAAAACTGACTTAACCAAACACTACTAAGGACTATAAGGACTTGGACCTCGTCTAAATGATGAAATGCAAGATATGTAACTCGATAAATCTACAGCTCTGATACCACAATTGTCACACCCCAAATCCGGGCATGACCGGCCATGGCCCACAGGGACTTAGCCCAAGGCACACGTAAGCCTAAACATGAACCCAAAACCACAAAGAATAAATGTGATGATAGCCCAGAAATAAATAAATCAAAACTCAATCCAGTGACATGCCACAAGTGCTGGCTTCGTAAAAATATATATATACTAAATGGGACACAAACCGCCCACAACATAAAATAATTCTAAATAAAACTCAACCACAATGTATGCACGAAACTCGACAAGCAACCTAAAACAAATTAAATAAATGCCCTAGAGGTCCATCCAAGTGAGTCCCCGTTACGCCATGAGTCCACTTTAAGTCCTTCTAACACCTGGAAATGGTAAACAACTAAGTCAGCTGATAGCTCAGTGAGTAGCAACATGGATAGTAAATACAGTTTTGAAAACAGGGTTCAATTCCAAAATAAGATATATATCACAGAAACTAGATTGGCATACAGTTTGGTAAATACAATCTATTTCAAAAAGAGGGTTCCACAATTCAACACTTAAAATACTCATGTCTCGCAAGAACATGATAAGCGATATTTTCCACTTAAAACAGATTATAACATGAACACCAATAATTTTCTGGGTACCAATAAAAACAAATAATCTGCCACACAGTTCTCAAGGCTAGAAGCCCCGTTGGATCCAATATCGAACTAATAGTCATCCTCAAGGTGGCACCTGGGCCTTTTCTCAAAGACGATCCAATTGAAGGTCACCTAGTTATTTTTAAAGGTCTTTTCCTTACAATCGTTGAGCACTAGAGTCATCACGGCCCAACCCGGATCTGTTCCCTAGTGGCCAGAGTGCATAAGCACCATCTAATTATTTCCCTAGACTAAATACACGCATAGTCCCAATAATCAATACACATCAGTTTCGCAAAACATGGTGGTTCATCATTATAAAACATTGAAGACCAAAACAACTAGTTTACAGTATGCCAAGTTCACACATGCAGAAATAATTGATTCAATTGATTAATATAATTTATCAAACAGTTAGTCTTGAAACCAATTTAATTTTCAACAGTTCAAGTAGGAGAAATTTAAAAATACGTAGCATGAAACTACTCGCTGGAAATGAAATAATATAATCCTTGAATAGAGTATGAAAGTCCAACTAGTGCCCTGAACCAATATGAAAACTACATCGTCACTACTAATTTCAAAATACTAAAGAATAAAGAATCTAAGTAACCCCAAACTAAAGCGCACTAAACGGCTCACCCAACTCACCGTATTCTAAATATTACCTAAGTTCATGTTCTTCAAGGTCTAAAATCACCCAAGACATGGGTTTCGTCAAAACTTAATTAATTGTGACTTTAAGATAACAAATTTAAGCAGCCTTCCAACCAATTCGCTAACTTGAAATACAAAACCACTCCACGCTATTCGAAAAATTCCAATAACCTCCAGATATGATCTAATATATCCTAAGTTTCAACCCAATTGTTTCACTTGATTTTCTTATCAAAATAATTATCTACAATTTATTATATCCAAACAGGTTATTTTCTGCAGCACTTTAAAGAAATTGACGGTTCTCTTAATATACACGAGCAATCAATGCAAGGAAAAAAAATGTACAAAACTAGACTCGTAACGGTTCTAATGACACTAATTTGATAATTTTTGGATTTATACCAAAGAGAACAACACTCCCGAATTTACTGTTTCGAGCTGATTTCCTGGAACAGATTTGAATACCTCAATTTATATGGATTTTGACTCCAAAATTATGAAAAAATTCAGATACGCAATTCAATATATATTAATCTACTGTAAAATTTTCAGTTCAAAATTCATTCGTTTGATATGGTTTCTATTTTTAAAGTTCGTGATTATAGCGTAGAATTTTTACTAGAATAATACCCATTCTTATACATGAATTTAACTCCTCAATTTCTTACATATATATATATATACAAAATATATAACCTACAACCTCCATGAATGAATAAGGATAAAAACAAAACAAAAGGAAGAAGAAAGATAAGACGCTACCACACCAAAAATTACTCCTTGTTTGCATCCCTTCTTCTTTTTTTTCTTTCTTTTCTCTCAAACTCTCTCTCCCGTGCTGTTGTGTTTGCTGCTACTATAGTGTATATTAGGAACCCTAGGTGTTATATATTGTATTAGACAACTTATAGGGTTATATATATAATATATACATCTAACCAAATGGCTCAAGTTAATTATCTTTTGTTTTATTTTATTTTCTTCTCAATTAATTTAAATAACATACAACTACTATTAGATCAAAATATGCTTACTAATTTGACACTTAATTTATTTTATTTATTTATTTATTTATTTTTAATATATAAATCTTGCCTTTAAATTGAAGACTTTCACCATAAATTTATTTAGATTTTAAAATTAATTAAAGACCTTCCAAATTTTAATTTGCACTTTAGGATTCACCACCAAATATTTGAGATTGTAATATTATTATTATTTAATTATTTACTTGATTTTTATATCGGGTTCTCACATGGATGGTGTGTTGAGGGGAAATAAAATGCACGATGTAGTGCGCATATGTTGCTATATCAATTGCGGCTAAAGATAAGCATGGTTTTATGATAATCCATGGCCAAATCAAGAGAGTGGCCACAGAAGCTGACATATGAGCTTGAGGTATATCAAATAAATTGAAGAGTTCAAGAGGACTGAGATGCTCAAAACTTGAGCTTTAACTAATACGATGCCAGGATAGTTCACTAAAAATACAAGCAATTTTTTTGAGGGCATGGGGAACTCAAAGTTTTGGACCTGAGATCATGAAAGACATCTCGTTACTGCGCATCCCTGAAATTCTGAGCAACCTGTTGACAT
>NW_021025590.1:280433-331450 GCF_004153795.1 Camellia sinensis | reverse complement strand
TGCATCTTGGTCCCTGTCAGAAGTTCGATAATATATCTGTAATTGGAAAGCTATTGAATCTGGAAATCCTCACCTTTCGTGAATCCAACATTGGGAGTTACCTAAGGAAATAGGAGGACTGGTTATTTAAAGTTGTTAGATTTAACAAGATGTCATAAACTTAAAAGAATAGCACCTAGTGTCATATCAGCCCTAGTCCAATTACAAGAGTTGTAACATGGGTGGCTGCGACAATATATATTATATTTTTTGATCAACAAAAAGACAACTTTATTGATTAAGAAAGTATAACATACAAAACTTACATCAACAAAGAGACAAGAGCAAAAAGCACAAGACCCTAAATTGGTGAGAAAACCAATATAGGACACAAAAGAGAATAGAAAAAAGAAAAAGCAAAGGACAGAGCAGTATTAGGGGATCCTGATACACTCCATCCATTTGGGAATCCTGATACACATTCAACCAACCCCTACAGCCAGACCAGCAGCAGCATAGAAGCAACATACCAGCAGCAGACTTTCTGATTGAAACCTGGCTACACACAGCATAATAGCAGACTTCCTTTATTCATACTTCACCAATAAGACCACCAGCAGAGCACATTGCGCAAAACTACAGCTGCCACACACCCTTGCTTCAAGGCATCAGAAAGTGAACAAACAGACAAGGCTCTCTTAACAGTCCTAAAAGGCACCAACAAGTCACAAAACTGCAGCTTCTAAATAGAGCAGGTAGGCAGCATAAAGAGCAGACCATCAGACCAACCAGATCATCAAGCAAGGATTGAACCTCTGATACCAGCCAGCAGATTTGATCCAGATTAGTGACCACCAGCAGAGCACCTTTCACACACAACTGCAGCTTATGCCAAACATCCTCTCACTCCAAGCCAACACAGAACCTAAAACCAGCCCCTCCCATATACTAACCATTTCCAAGCCGAATCTCCTGAATGTTGCAGATAATCTGCTGCACTGAGTAACAGCAATCCTCAGTGTAAAATTTGGCCCACAATGCAATCCTATGCGAGCTTAAGAGAGTTTGAATCCTTGTCCAATTTGAATACTTTAGAGATTAATAAAAGATGTCGTGTGTTTGCCAAGAATCCCATTGTTTTAGCAAATTGACAAAATACTCATTTTGATAGGTTATGGTACCGACTTCACTTTTAATAAGAAATACATAACATGTAGAGACCCTAATTTTTGGTAATTACACATGAAACCCTGAGCTTAGTTTAATAGCATTTTAGCACCTAATTTTGTAAAAGTCTGCAAAATGGCTCAATAAAGAATAATTTTCCTATATATTATCAAAATTAATCCGAGAACACCACTTTATAATTGGAAATACCCCTAAAAACTTGGTTTTTATTTATTTATCTCTTAGTTTATAAATTAATTCATACATTTTATTTTTATTTTTATTTTTGTTTTTGCTGTTCTTTTATTTATTATTTATTTGAATATTTATTATTTATTTGAATAGAATATTATTTATTTGAATATGTACATAGGTATCACAAATAATATTTTGGTGGAAAATTGATTGAAAAAACAAAATAAAAAAATATCTAGATATTTATGCTTCCTTAGTCATTAAGCTAAGACCAAACTTATTTCCTATAAATTGAGAGCCTTGTCTCAATTCACACACACACACACATACCAGCAGCCAATGAAAGGGTGAGAGAAGGAGTGTGATTAGAGGGAAGTAGAGAAGAAGAAGAAAAGGAAAGGAAAGGAAGAAAATGGTGCCTTCTAGGGTCAAGGTAAGAAACACAACCTTCATGTCTTCTCCAATTCTTTCACCCATCTCATCCTATTGTCTAGATACCCTCTTTTGTTGCATATTAATGGTATATAGGGTTTTTGATGTGTATGAAAGTGTGGGTTTGATTTAGTGACTTTGCCTTACAAATTTTCCAGATTATGCACTGCTGAACTTCTCTAATTTAAAAGAATATGAAAGCTATTTATTTTTTCAAATCTGAATTTATTGTAGGCTATTTGGTGTGTTTAGAGCTTGTGAATAATTTTACTAGCCCTGATTATATGTTTTTAGGGCTTGGATATTTTATTTAGGAATCTTGTCGTGAGTCTCTGGAAAACAGTCCACTTCTTTCAATTTTATAAAATTCCAGAAAAATCATCTCATGTTGGTTCTTCTTTCAAAACTTAGAAATTCTGAGTCCTCTTCCAATGGAATTTATTTGGGTGAAAATCATTAGGTAGATTGAGAGGAAAGCTAGTTTTCCCAAAGGGTAACAAATCTGGACAGGTTTTTGAATATAGCTTGTAGATGAATTTCTGGAGGTGCTGTGCAAATTCTGAGAAATTGGAATTGAAACTAGATAGGTTATTATTATTTCTATGCAATTTCAACCCCTAATTTGAACAGAAGTATTTTTCCCAAAAGCATTCTTGTTAGCCCTACAAAACCGAATTGTGCTGGAAATGGTGTTTTATTGTGTTATTTGTCTCTAAGTATTTCAAAGCATGCCTAATGTTATTTGCTTGCTTTACCATACTTATGTATGCTTATCGTGGCTATATTCCTCTCTTATGTTTGTGTCATGCTCTTTTATATTACCGAATTACCGAATGTGACTAACTTGCTTGGCAAAAGATCCAATAAACGGGAAATGATAAGGGGTTGGCAATGGGTGACGTTCACATTAGTGTTGGAATAATTTATACATATGAATGGCATGAATTATGATGGGATTAAAACCAAATGAGTTAAGTCTTGTGCAAGTGGTCTAAGCGAGCCCCTAGGTTGACACGGATGTATTTCAGACTCTATGCGGTGGGTTCGGGGTGTAACGAGCCCTTTGGTATGGTATGTGCAGGGTGTAAGCGAGCCTTAGGTACGATTTGGTATGGTATGTGCAGGTGTAAGTGAGCCCTAGGCATGATTTGGGTGTAAGTGAGCCACTTGTTTGGCCGTCCCTTTTGAGGTCCATCATGGGTTCCGATCGAAACTTAACTAAAAATAACTTTAAGATAAAACAGTGTTTTAAACAAGTTTTCCCAATCTATTCGCTAACTTTGAAAATTACAAAACCCACTCCACGCTATTCAAAAAATTCCAATAACCTCCAGATATGATCTAATATATCCTAAGTTTCAAACCCAATTGGTTTCACTTGATTTTCTTATCAAAATAATTATCTACAATTTATTATATCCAAACAGGTTATTTTCTGCAGCACTTTAAAGAAATTGACGGTTCTCTTAATATACACGAGCAATCAATGCAAGGAAAAAAAATGTACAAAACTAGACTCGTAACCGGTTCTAATGACACTAATTTGATAATTTTTGGATTTATACCCAAAGAGAACAACACTCCCGAATTTACTGTTTCGAGCTGATTTCCTGGACAGATTTGAATACCTCAATTTATATGGATTTTGACTCCCAAAAATTATGAAAAAATTCAGATACGCAATTCAATATATAATTAATCTACTGTAAAAATTTCAGTTCAAAATTCATTCGTTTGATATGGTTTCTTGATTTTTAAAGTTCGTGATTATGCGTAGAATTTTTTAACTAAGAATAATACCCATTCTTTATACATGAATTTAACTCCTCAAATTTCTTAACAATATATATATATATACAAAATATATAAACCTACAACCTCCATGAATGAATAAGGATAAAAACAAAACCAAAAGGAAGAAGAAAGATAAAGACCTACCACACCCAAAAATTACTCCTTGTTTGCAATCCCTTCTTCTTTTTTTTCTTTCTTTTCTCTCAAACTCTCTCTCCCCCCGTGGCTGCTGTGTTTGCTGCTACTATAGTGTATATTAGGAACCCTAGGGTTGTTATATATTGTATTAGACAACTTATAGGGTTACTATATATATATATATACATCTAACCAAATGGCTCAAGTTAATTATCTTTTGTTTTATTTTATTTTCTCTCTCAATTAATTTAAATAACATACAACTACTATTAGATCAAAATATGCTTACTAATTTGACACTTAATTTTATTTTATTTATTTATTTATTTATTTTTAAATAATAAATCTTGCCTTTAAATTGAAGACTTTCACCATAAATTTATTTTAGATTTTAAAATTAATTAAAAGACCTTCCAAATATTTAATTTGCACTTTAGGATTCACCACCAAAATATTTGAGATTGTAATATTATTATTATTTAATTATTTACTTGATTTTTATATTCGGGTTCTCACATGGATGGTCGTGTTGAGGGGGAAATAAAAATGCACGATGTAGTGCGCAATGTTGCTATATCAATTGCGGCTAAAGATAAGCATGGTTTTATGATAATCCATGGTGCCAAATCAAGAGAGTGGCCACAGAAGCTGACATATGAGCTTGAGGTGATATCAAATAAAATTGAAGAGTTTCCAAGAGGACTGAGATGCTCAAAACTTGAGCTTTAACTAATACGATGCCAGGATAGTTCACTAAAAATACCAAGCAATTTTTTTGAGGGCATGGGGGAACTCAAAGTTTTGGACCTGAGAATCATGAAAGACATCTCGTTACTGCCGGCATCACTGAAATTCTTGAGCAACCTGTTGACATTGCATCTTGGTCCCTGTCAGAAGTTCGATAATATATCTGTAATTGGAAAGCTATTGAATCTGGAAATCCTCACCTTTCGTGAATCCAACATTGAGGAGTTACCTAAGGAAATAGGAGGACTGGTTAATTTAAAGTTGTTAGATTTAACAAGATGTCATAAACTTAAAAGAATAGCACCTAGTGTCATATCAGCCCTAGTCCAATTACAAGAGTTGTACATGGGTGGCTGCGAAATCATATATATATATTTTTTTGATCAACAAAAGACAACTTTATTGATTAAGAAAGTATAACATACAAAACTTACATCAACAAAGAGACAAGAGCAAAAAGCACAAGACCCTAAATTGGTGAGAAACCAATATAGGACACAAAAGAGAATAGAAAAAAGAAAAAGCAAAGGACAGAGCAGTATTAGGGGATCCTGATACACTCCATCCATTTGGGAATCCTGATACACATTCAACCAACCCCTACAGCCAGACCAGCAGCAGCATAGAAGCAACATACCAGCAGCAGACTTTCTTGATTGAAACCTGGCTACACACAGCATAATAGCAGACTTCCTTTATTCATACTTCACCAATAAGACCACCAGCAGAGCACATTGCGCAAAACTACAGCTGCCACACACCCTTGCTTCAAGGCATCAGAAAGTGAACAAACAGACAAGGCTCTCTTAACAGTCCTAAAAGGCACCAACAAGTCACAAAACTGCAGCTTCTAAATAGAGCAGGTAGGCAGCATAAAGAGCAGACCATCAGACCAACCAGATCATCAAGCAAGGATTGAACCTCTGATACCAGCCAGCAGATTTGATCCAGATTAGTGACCACCAGCAGAGCACCTTTCACACAACTGCAGCTTATGCCAAACATCCTCTCACTCCAAGCCAACACAGAACCTAAAACCAGCCCCTCCACCATATACTAACCATTTCCAAGCCGAATCTCCTGAATGTTGCAGATAATCTGCTGCACTGAGTAACAGCAATCCTCAGTGTAAAATTTGGCCCACAATGCAATCCTATGCGAGCTTAAGAGAGTTTGAATCCTTGTCCAATTTGAATACTTTAGAGATTAATATAAAAGATGTCGTGTGTTTGCCAAGAATCCCATTGTTTAGCAAATTGACAAAATACTCAATTTTGATAGGTTATGGTACCGACTTCACTTTTAATAAAGAATACATAACATGTAGAGACCCTAATTTTTGGTAATTACACATGAAACCCTGAGCCTTAGTTTAATAGCATTTTAGCACCTAATTTTGTAAAAGTCTGCAAAATGGCTCAATAAAGAATAATTTTCCTATATATTATCAAAATTAATCCGAGAACACCACTTTATAATTGGAAATACCCTAAAACTTGGTTTTTATTTATTTATCTCTTAGTTTATAAATTAATTCATACATTTTATTTTTATTTTTATTTTTGTTTTTGCTGTTCTTTTATTTATTATTTATTTGAATATTTATTATTTATTTGAATAGAATATTATTTATTTGAATATGTACATAGGTATCACAAATAATATTTTGGTGGAAAATTGATTGAAAAACAAAATAAAAAAATATCTAGATATTTATGCTTCCTTAGTCATTAAGCTAAGACCAAACTTATTTCCTATAAATTGAGAGCCTTGTCTCAATTCCACACACACACACACATACCAGCAGCCAATGAGAGGGTGAGAGAAGGAGAGTGTGATTAGAGGGAAGTAGAGAAGAAGAAGAAAAGGAAAGGAAAGGAAGAAAATGGTGCCTTCTAGGGTCAAGGTAAGAACACAACCTTCCATGTCTTCTCCAATTCTTTCACCCATCTCATCCTATTGTCTAGATACCCTCTTTTGTTGCATATTAATGGTATATAGGGTTTTTGATGTGTATGAAAGTGTGGGTTTGATTTAGTGACTTTGCCTTACAAATTTTCCAGATTATGCACTGCTGCAACTTCTCTAATTTAAAAGAAATATGAAAGCTATTTATTTTTCAAATCTGAATTTATTGTAGGCTATTTGGTGTGTTTAGAGCTTGTGATAATTTTACTAGCCCCTGATTATATGTTTTTAGGGCTTGGATATTTTATTTAGGAATCTTGTCGTGAGTCTCTGGAAAACAGTCCACTTCTTTCAATTTTATAAAATTCCAGAAAAATCATCTCATGTTGGTTCTTCTTTCAAAACTTAGAATTCTGAGTCCTCTTTCCAATGGAATTTATTTGGGTGAAAATCATTAGGTAGATTGAGAGGAAAGCTAGTTTTCCCAAAGGGTAACAAATCTGGACAGGTTTTTGAATATAGCTTGTAGATGAATTTCTGGAGGTGCTGTGCAAATTCTGAGAATTGGAATTGAAACTAGATAGGTTAATTATTATTTCTATGCAATTTCAACCCCTAATTTGAACTAGAAGTATTTTTCCCAAAGCATTCTTGTTAGCCCTACAAAACCGAATTGTGCTGGAAATGGTGTTTTATTGTGTTATTTGTCTCTAAGTATTTCAAAGCATGCCTAATGTTATTTGCTTGCTTTACCATACTTATGTATGCTTATCGTGGGCTATATTTCCTCTCTTATGTTTGTGTCATGCTCTTTTATATTACCGAATTACCGAATGTGACTAACTTGCTTGGCAAAAGATCCAATAAACGGGAAATGATAAGGGGTTGGCAATGGGTGACGTTCACATTAGTGTTGGAATAATTTATACATATGAATGGCATGAATTATGATGGGATTAAAACCAAATGAGTTAAGTCTTGTGCAAGTGGTCTAAGCGAGCCCCTAGGTTGACACGGATGTATTCAGACTCTATGCGGTGGGTTCGGGGTGTAACGAGCCCTTTGGTATGGTATGTGCAGGGTGTAAGCGAGCCTTAGGTACGATTTGGTATGGTATGTGCAGGGTGTAAGTGAGCCCTAGGCATGATTTGGGTGTAAGTGAGCCCACTTGTTTGGCCGTCCCTTTTGAGGTCCATCAATGTCACTGACCGGTAAATAACCAGGAGGTGGGCATAAGTGGTAAGGTCTGCAAAGCAGCAAAAGGGGGAGTTCTGAATAGTCCGGTATTCAATCCTTGTGGTTGGGTAGAAGGATCTCTTTGGGGGATTCTAGATGCCTAGTCTAACTACTAATTCGTAAAACCTTATTGTAAGTACGTTATGTATCCCGATTTGTTCTGTGTATGGTTGATTGGTTGATAGAAGATATAGGGGTGTGTGTGTTTTTACTGGGCATTCCAAGCTCATGGCGTGTCATGCCAGGTGATGAAGCAGTTTACAATGGTGAAAGTTATTTCGAAGGCAAACAAGATGAAGTGTTGGAGCTGTAGTTCATTTGAAGACTTAGACTAGTTGTTTTTTTTCCTTTTGACTTTTGGTTCGGCAATGTTTTGGTAATCCTGTAATGGAACATAAACGAATTATCTGTGATATTTACTCTGGTTATATATGTATATTAAGATGTTCTGGTTATCTATCCTACTTGTGTTGTATTATTGTGTGTATTTAATGGCCCAAAAGTTGGGGCGTTACATAACAAGGCCCTGAAAGCTTTTTAGTCTCAGACTTCCTGACACGTGTACTATCCCGTTAGAATGTGGTGGGATCAATTCGTTGTTAACGAGTACTGCACTTCTACATTTACGGGGGAAGGGTTCGGAGGATGCAGTGCAAGAGTTATTTCGAGAGGGAGTTGAAGGACTCCAACACTTGAAGGACCTATTAATTCATAATTGTGCTACACCACCAGAATGTCTTGTCAATGCAATGGAATGGGTCCCGTGTACACCTAATTCTATTCCTCTTATTTTTCCTATCCTGGAGAGATTAGAGCTCAGATATCTACCCAATTTAAGAAAGATATGTCATTGCCAACTTCCAACTGGCTCTTTTGGAAAACTAAAACATCTTGATATTTATCATTGTTACAAAATTGAAGATGTTATTTGGAACAAAAAAGTTGAAGACGATGCAACAAACAAGATGGAGTTTCCAGCGTTAGAATCCATGACTTTGTGTAATCTACCAATGCTCATTGGTTTTTGCAGAGGGATTGACGAGATTGAGTTCCCTCAATTGAAGGAATTGCGTCTTTGGAAACTACCACAACTCAAGTGGCTCTTCCTCAATAGCAGTAATCAGTTGTCAGAGTCAATGGAAAACCACAATGCTACCTTCTTATCTATTTCCAGCGTTAGAATCCACGACTTTGTGTAATCTACCAATGCTCATTGGTTTTTGCAGAGGGATTGACAAGATTGAGTTCCCTCAATTGAAGGAATTGCGTCTTTGGAAACTACCACAACTCAAGTGGCTCTTCCTCAATAGCAGTAATCAGTTTTCAGAGTCAATGGAAAACCAAAATGCTACCTTCCTATCTCTTTCCCCCCACAAGGTATGTCCGCACATCTTTCTTTTCTTAAGGTCTTCTCTCTCTTTCTTTCGTTCTTTCTTAATTTTTTCTGTAAGAAAAAGTAATCATTCTATTCTTATTATGAGGACAAGGTTCTGAATCCATAGAATCGTCTTAGTAATTATTTGCAAAACTTTGATTGTTCCACTTTGACATAGTTTCTTCATTCTAGTAAGATTTGCTGTAAATAAATCTTCAAAAAAATGTGAAAATTGAAATCTAGGGAGAAAAACAAAAAAGGGAGTTAATACTGTGTCATAAAATGTGATTATACAATAAAAGATCTAAATTTCTATAGGGAAACTATGATTAGTATTACTAAATATGAGATAAACTTCATGTGTGATTTTTCTTTTCCGTTTTCGAAATAATGCACTACAAGAAATAACAGTTTTGCCGACCAAAATATTAGTCGCCAAGGGTCACTTTTTTAGTCGCTGATACCAATTAGCGAATAAATTTTTTTGTCGCCAAGTTAATCGCCTAAAGCTTGTCGGTGAATATTTTAGCGTCTTAAAGTGTGTTTGGTCGCTGAAAGTGAAACATTTGGCTACTATTTTATTTAGTTGGCAAAACCTACCTTTTAGCTACTAAATTTGAGTTGGTTGGCAAAGGGCCAATGTTTGGCTACTAAATTATTGGTCGCCAATAGTCAATTATATATTTTTTAAATTATACATTTACCGACCAATGTTTTAGTCGCCAATACTCAAGGAATCGGTGACCAAACCTTTTAGTCGCCAAAAGCTCATTCGTGAAAAAAAAAATTTACACTCTATTCTTGTGGAGATTCGAACCATCAACCTCCCACATCATAAACCTTATACAACACCCTCTTTTCACTACGCCTCCATAACACCATATGATTATATATGCAACATATATTATTTATATAGTACATAGACCCGTATTAATATCAAAGTATATATATAAAGATAATTATTTTTTATTGAACATAATTTATGTAAAAATAAATTATTTATTAGAAAAAAAAGAGACCACTTTTGGCGACTAAAATTATGTTTAGTCGCCAATTTTATACTTTTGGCTACTAATAATTTTTTAGTCGTTAAAAATAAAATTCCCGTGCTAAAATTACTACTTTTGGCGACTAAACTTCTTTTTAGTCGCCGAATGCCTCACTTTTGGCTACTAAATTATTTTTAGTCGCCAAAAGCCCTCACTTTTGGCTACTAAAATTTTTTTAGTCGGTAAAAGCCTCACTTTTGGTTACTAAATTTTTTTGTTGCCTTGGCTACTAATATTTTTTTAGTCGGTAAAAGCCTCACTTTTGGCGACCAAACATCTTTTTAGTCGCCGAATGTCTCACTTTTGGCTACTAATTTTTTTTAGTCACCAAAGGGCCTTACTTTTGGCTACTAAAATTTTTTTAGTCGGTAAAAGCCATATATCGACTACCAAAACAAATTTTTAGTCGCCAAAACCTATACTTTTGGCTACTAAATTTTTTTAGTCGCCAAAAATCTTTACTTTTGGCTACTAATGCTTTTTTAGTTGCCAAAAGCTATACTTTCAGTGACCAAATTTTTTTTAATCGGGAAATTTGGTCGCCAAATGTGCTTTTTCCTGTAGTGATTATTATGGTATATTCGGAACCATAGATATGGATATGACATGGTAAAATCATGCTCACACGACAGTTAACAAGAATGCAAAAAATTATGGATAAATTACATCTTAGTAGTCCAATTGATGATATAAATATCTTTTATATTTGTAATTACTCACTTATCAATTGATCAAAAACTTTTTTACATTTTATCCATATCAACTATATCTTTGGCCCATTCACCTTGTAAGCTTCATGCTAGTGGCACTGAACCTCTATCTAAGCCCATTGAGTCTGATAATTTTAACCCTATAAGCAATGGCATTTTAGTCCATGCACAATCAACTGGACATCTATCTAAGTCAGGACCTACTGGGAAAAGAACCCTGAACCTCATTCATTCGGCCCAAGCTAAGTCCCCTATTCTTAATACAAAACCTCTGCATTTTGAGAAGAAAAAAGGGAAGAAGAAGACTCATCTAGAGGGTTTTACTAGCTTTGCTAGATTCCATGGTTACAGAACTGCAGCAGCCTACAAGCACTCCTCTAAGTCTGTGATTTTCAGACTAGTAACATCTGCTTTTGCTCAGTCTGATCTATCTGATGGTGGCTCATCTTCCAACAATTATCTCCTTGATGAGGCCAAAGCCACTATACACTTGGGGAAATCTTTAGGTATCAATTATAATGTGGAAGAAGATATTGTGTTGAGCAAGATAATTGATTTAGAGCTTAAAGATAAGGACATAATCTCTAATGAGGGGAAAGCTCAACAATAAGTTTCTACCCATGGGGTCTTGGGTGTATCATCTCTGTTTATCTATGAAGCTATTATCTTGGAACATTAGGGGTTTGGGTAAACCTGAGAATAAGGGAAGAATTAAAAGCCTATTAAAGGACAAGCATATTGATATTGTTTTTTTTCAAGAGACTAAGAAAGCTGTGGGCTCTGAAAATGCTGCTAGAAAGCTTTGGGGGTGCAGAAATATGGAATTCATGTCTGTGGATCCTGAAGGCTCTGCTGGTGGACTTCTATGCATATGGGACCCTTCAGTGTTCCAACTATCTGGCTACTGGGTCTTTGTATAATTCTTTTGATTGTGTTTTGATCAACACATATGCACCAAATAATACCACTACTAGATCATCTTTTTGGGCTGGTATCCTCAAGTTTAAGGACCACTTTCCTGCTCCTTGGTGCATGGGCGGCGACTTCAATGAAATTAGGCATATATGAGAGAGGGTTGGCTGCTCCAGGAGAGACATGGGGATGAAGCATTTTAATGATTTTATTGAGCAGTATGAGCTCCATGACTTACCCCTTCATGGAAGGAAATACACTTGGTGCATTGCCCAGGAATATGAGAAATGGAGCCGTATAGACAGAGTACTTCTCAGCCCAGAATGGTTGTTTAGATTCAGAATGAAGTTATGGTGGCTGCCTAGATTAGTTTTTGATCACTGCCCCCCTGTTGTTGATGGAAGATGAAAGAGACTGGGGCCCCAAACCTTTTAGGTTTCTAAATGCTTGGACTCTCCATCCAAGTTTCTCTAAGTTCTTTGTTAACATCTGGAGCAGCGCTACTGTTACAGGGTGGGCCGGATTCAGAATTGTTCAAAAGTTAAAGCAACTAAAGCTAGAATTTAAAAAATGGAACATTGAGGTGTTTGGAAATATCTCATCCAAGCTCAAGGCCGTAGAGGAGGAATTGCATGCATTAGACATCTTAGCAGAAGAAAGACTTCTGGTTGATTCTGAGAGGTCAAGAAGAAGGGTGGTCAGAGGTGAAATGTGGAAATTGCACAGAATGGTGGAGTGGATTTGGCACCAAAAATCCAGATTGAACTGGACTCTAAATGGGGATAAGAATACTAGATTTTTCCATGTTTTTGCTAATACTAGACAGAGTAGGAACATGATTAGCTCTATTGCAGTTAATGGGGTGTGTTGTGAGGATCCTAGCAGGGTTAAATTAGAGGTCTATCAACATTTCGAGAAGCTGTTTGCTGAGGATTGGATCAAAAGACCTGTCTTGGGAGGGTCATTCAAGACCATTGAGGCAGACTATGTTTCTCATCACCTTGTTTCAGAATTCAGTGAAGTTGAGGTGTTGGCTGCAATTAAGGATTGTAACAATAACAAAGCTCCAGGCCCCGATGGCTTCAATCTGCTGTGTTATCAGAAATTTTGGAATATTATGAAGCCTAAGATCATGTAATTTTTTGCAGACTTTCACACCAATAGCAAATTGTCATATGGCATTAATAGCACGTTCATTAGTTTAATTCCTAAGTTGGAAAATCCCTCTGGTCTATCTGACTACAGACCTATTAGTCTTGTAAGCTCCCTCTACAAAATTTTGGCAAAAGTGTTAACGCATAGACTGAAGCCAACTCTATCCTCAATTATTGGTGAAACTCAAACTACTTTCATAGGTGGAAGGAACATCCTTGATGGGGTGTTCATTGCCAATGAAGTGGTGGATGGTTGGAAGAAGACCAACAAGAAAGGTCTGATCTTAAAGCTAGATTTTGAAAAAGCTTTTGATTCGGTTAACTGGGAATTCTTGTACTCTCTGCTGTCCAGTTTTGGGTTCAGAAATAAATGGATTTCTTGGATATGAACTTGTGTGTCTACAGTCAGGATTTCCATTCTTGTGAATGGAGCTCCAACTAAGGAATTCTCACCACAAAGAGGGCTTAGGCAGGGCGATCCGCTATCACCTTTCCTATTCAATATTGTGGCCGAGGGGTTAAACATAATTTTGGGCAGAGCAATTAATCTAGGCATCCTTAGAGGTGTTCATGTTGGGGCTAAAGATGTTCTTTTGCCTCATCTACAATTTGCAGATGATTCAATTCTCTTTTCTGAGGCAGATTGGGATCAAATGGTACTTATTAAAAGAATTCTTAGATGCTTTGAAGTGCTATCTGGTCTTAGAATTAACTACCACAAAAGTGTGGTGTGTGGTGTCGGTGTGTCGGATGATTTATTGCTCTCCTTTGCACATCTTCTTAACTGTAAAGTTCACAGCCTTCCTTTGAAATTTCTGGGACTGCCTTTAGGTGCCAACCCTGGTAAAAAATCTACCTAGAAGCCTGTGATTGACAAGATCAGATCTAAACGCTTAGGGTGGAAGAGGAAACTGTTATCTTTTACAGGGAGACTAACTCTAATCAAGTCTACCCTATCTAGCTTACCAGTTTACTTTCCTTCTTTATTTAAGATGCCAGAAGGTGTGGCGAGAGAATTTGAAAAGATTGAGGCAGTTTTTTTATGGGGCAGTAATGATCTTAAAAGGAAAGTTCACCGAGTGAAATGGGGGGAGGTAACTAAAAGCTTTGACCAAGGGAGCCTGGGCATCAGAAGAATTAGAGATGTTAATGCTTGTCTATTGCTCAAATGACAGTGGAAATTTGGAACTCAAGTCAACTTTCTCTAGAGGAGAGCTATATGCAGCAAATATAATATTGATGAGGCTAGTTGGCATCCTCCTGTTAAGTTCTCCTACAAACATTCTAGAGTCTGGAAGGACATTTTATCTATTGGGAATCATAGCACAAATATTTTCAATTTCTATATAGATAACTGCCAAATCCAAGTGGGGGATGGAAATAGAATTAAATTTTGGCATGACAGTTGGTGTGGCAGCTCTAGTCTTAAGTCCACCTTTCCCCTCCTCTTTAATCTCTCATTACATAAAGAAGGTTCTCTCCAGCAATTCATCGCAAGAAAAACTAGTCCAAACAATTGGAATTTTCCCCTTAGGAGAGTGCTTTTCTCTTGGGAACTGGATGAAGAAGCCAACTTACTTGGACTCCTATCATCAGCTCCCTCTTTGTCACTTGACAGGGCTGATCATCTTAATTGGGCAACTGCATCTGCTAGACCAGGTGTTTTTTCTGTGTCATCTCTCTACTCTGCTACTAGCTCTATTCTTGGCCCTCATTTTAAAATATGTAAGCATATCTGGAAGGGGTCGTCCCCCCTAAGGTTTCATTCTTCACTTGGCTGGCTTGGAAAAACAGAATCAAGACAGCAGTATTTATGCACATAATTGGAATTTTAGATGCTTCTGCTTCCTTTATCTGCCCATTCTGTTGTTCTGAACCTGAATCTGCTGTCCATATCTTACTTCATTGCCCATTTTCTTGGTTGATTTGGTCGTCTATAATTAATGAGTGGGGGTTCTCTTGGTGCATACAAGGTTCAGTGGATGATCTCTTCCAATGGTGGATGGCTGCCAATTTCAAGACTATTGATAGGTTAATTTGGAGAGCCATCCCCCTTATTGTTCTTTGGTCGATTTGGAAACTTAGGAATGAATGTGTTTTTGCAGAGGCTCAGCCTAACTTCTCTGGTTTGAGTGAAAATATCAAAATCAGAGCAGCACTTTGGCTGAAAGCATCTATTAAGAACCTTCCCTATTCAGTTGATGATTTAACTTTCAATTGGCGCCAAATCAGAGGATGTTCTTAACTGGTGGATGAGCCGGTTTGTGCTGGTTGGTGCTGGTTTGTTCTATAATTCTGTTGCAGGTCTATGTTGGTTCTGGGCTGGTTGGTTTCTGGGATCTGGTTTGTATGATGTTCTGATGTGTTCAGCTGGTAGGCAGGGGTGTTTGTTATATTATTAGTGTGTTGGAGCATCAGATTGATTCAGCTGGTGGATGAAGGAGTTGAGGGCAATGGCAGTAGTCAGTAGTCTGGGTTTTGTTTTTGGTTGGCCAATGGGTATGCTTTTTTGTTTTCTGGGTTTTGCGTTTTCCAGTTTCGTGCCGAGCGGTCCTAGCTTCAAGTGTTGAGCTCTGTTTTATCTGCTCTGCTGGTTGACCTCTGTTGTTTTACTATTTTCTGTGCTTGGCTGATTGGTTGACCTCTGGTGTAGGTTGGCTGATTGGCTATTACGATCAGGAAGGGGTAGGCTGAATTGTTGTTTTGTTCCGAAATGGACGGAATTGCGATTGGGTGATCATCTGGAATGTATTTGGCTTAAGGGCTGAGTTGTTTGGGAAGTCTGTCTTTGTCTGCTGTGACTCCAATGTCTTCAGGTGCTTAACGAAAGCAAAGCTGTCATAGTGGGGGAGAGTAGTTGCTTATTCAGAAATTATTTGCTTGGCTGCTGCTGTGTCTTAATTCTTGGAGCTTTACTTCCTGGTGTTCTACTTCCAGTTTATTTTTTCAGTTTGGCTGCTCTGTTGTTGTCTTTCTCTTTTTCTCTTTTGTTGGTTCCTCACCAACTGGCACTCAAAGCTTTTCTTAGTTCCGAGCTCCTCTTTATTGATGTAATCTTTCATATCCTGTTTGTTTTCATCAATAAAGATTTTCTTTGCCGATAAAAAAAAAAACTATGTCAGTTTACTCCCCGCAATTAAAATTTGTAACATCTAACTCTCCTCGTCTAATAATTTTTTTTTTCAATTTGGACTTTTATGATGAAAATATCCTTTCATCAATAGGATAAATTACATTTTACACTCTTGAACTATCACCCAATCTCACTTGACCCCCTCAACTAAAAAATAATACATTTATCACTTCGAATTATAAATTTATATCAATATAAATATTTTGTTAAGAATATGTCTCTTAAATACATTAAAATTTGACATGTGACTTATACATGACATCTCAAATGGAATGCCTAAAATAACATTATCAGTCTGTTTGGTTTAGTTTTAAAAAACTATTTTTGATTTTTTTTTTTAATTTTTCATATTGTTTTTTTGTCTTTAATGAAAGTTTTTTAGTTATAGTTAGATTTTTTTTATTTTTAGGTACATCTATTCTAGATGCATCTAAAAAGGACATATTTATGAAAAATTATATTAAAAAAATTAACTAAAGACAAAAAATACAAAAATATACCAGTTTTTTTCATCTTTAGTAAATTTTTTAAAAATATTTCACAAATTTTTACTTTTAGGTCATCTAAAAATTTAAATTTCCTTACTAAAGTATGAAAAAAATTAACAAAAAAAAAAAACTAAAAAATTGTATTTTAGCTTAAAAATTAAACAATTTTTTTAATTGCAGGGGGTAGAACGAATTGTAATTTTTTTTTTAAAAGGGGGTTAAGTGTTAAAACTTTTAGTTCAAGAACAATAGATGAGGGGGGTAAAATGTAATTTTCCCAATAAATATTTATAAATGTGTATATATATTATTGCATAAAAATATTAACTATTTATTTTTTACATTATATATTTATGTCGTATTATATCGATAAGTAATCAGTTTTTACATTATAAATATTCAAGAAAAAATTCAAAAAAAAATTTATCATACCAATATTGTGTTGAAACATAAAAAAAATAATAAATAAAAAAAGGGGTCAATTCACTTTAATTTCTTGTAGTGTGGCCTATATGTGCATAACCCCTTTGTTATTGGGAACTAACTCTTTGTGGTTTGTGGACCAAACTGTAAGCTGAAAGACTAAAATACATTTGTACATAAGTAACGTCATTGTCCAAACCACAAATATTTCGTAAGTGTTTTGGAAGGAAAAATTCACTTCACTATTTCTTGTGTTTTACTATATTTGTGGTTTACCTCTTACATTCAGGAATGTGTTTCACACGTTAATCTAACAGTACACTTTAATTCACAAATTATAACAATTCGGTTAATTCCAAATGACAGTAAGTAAACCACACATAGAGTAAACCACAAGAATAAAGTAAAATTTACCTATAAAAAATTTAGTTTACAAACTACAAGAAGTTATGTGTTTATTTGTAAATGATAGAGGGTAAACCAGACATAGAGTAAACCAAGTAGTAAATTGAGGTTTGTCTAAAGAAATATTTATTCTACAAATTATAAGGAATTATGTGTTTATTTCCAAATATTAAAAAGATAAATCGCACTTAAAGCAAATCTAAGAGTAAACTGAAATTTCCCCAAAAAAATAGGACCATCCTAACATTATTAAAATTATTTAAATAATGTGTTTTATATATAAAAGAATACTAGAATAACGTAGTTTACAATAATTGTTCCTCAAATTACCGAAACATCTTAAACTTCTCTCGTGTGATAAAAGTAGCCAAGTAGAAGAAAGCATGACAGTAATCAAAGAATAAGTAACCGTTTCTTAGAAATATTAACCATTCACCAAGGATGGATCTAGAATGCGGGTTGTGGCGGTCGCACTCCAAATTTTTTTAAAAATTAAAATAAATTATTAATAGGTTTAATAGTTAAAATTAATTCTCATTAAGTCCTATTAAAAATAAATCTTAATAAAATTATTATTAAAAATAATATTTTGCGATGATTTTTTATATGTCGCTAAAATTTGACAATTAGTAACTTTTTTTTTTTTCATGGCTTTTATAAATGGTAACTAAAACTTACAATTAATGATATTTTTCTGTGATGAAATTTTCAAACTGTTGTTAAAAGTTGAAAATTAAGAAACTTTTTTTGTAACAATTTTTAAACTGTTGCTGAAAATTAACAATTAGTTACCTTTTTTTTAAATAGTGTTTGATAAAAAAAAAAGGCCATGAATTCTCACAGGATCTAATGAATAATAAGTTCACCTGTTAGGACTTACACGTAAATTTTCCTAAAAATATATGTATTGTACTAGTAATTAGTAAGATAATTATAAATTAAAGTAGTTTGCATTTTCAATAGTTTGCACCCTCCAACTTATTTACATTACAAAATTTTAAAAATAGTTTTTAAATTGAGTTTTATCAAATATTGATCTATTCTATTTGTCATCTATATTGTTTATTATATTTCTATATTGTATAAAGTTACTTGTATTATTTTATTTGTTTATATTTGTTACTATTCTTGTGTTTTGTTCATATGTCATTTATGGTTTTTTTTTTATATATATTTATAAATCACACTTTAATTTGCTTATACATTTTATTTGGCATTTATTTTTGTTTGTTCATTCTCTAGAAATAAGAATATTGTCTATTTCCACATGACATTCTTAAAATAAGTTAATAAAATTTAATACTGCTTATTGAAATGGATTATGATTATACTCATAAAACATACATTTTCAATTATAATTTCTTTTCAAAACTAAATTACATAATAAGATGGAAGATGATTTTGTAACAAGTTACTTGATCATATTTATTGAGAAATATATTAATTAAGGTTTTGATGTCGAGTTTAACATAGATATTTTTATATATATTATAAAAAGTGGTGATTACAACATTTTCAAATAGTTAACTAGATGGAGACATAGTAATATTTAATATTTTGTTAAATTAATGCAAACAAGAAATATGTCTAACTCTATTTTTATTCTCAATTATGTTAACAAAGAATGTCTAATTAATAGTAATATTATTTATTTATTGTGCTGGTATAAATCAAAATTTAAAATTTTATAATAATTTTTCGATGAAAAGTTACATATGTTTCCGTCCCTCCAAAACTCAAATCCTAGATCTGTCCCCGCCACTTACTCTGTTTAGAAATGAGCGAAGATCTTTAGAAATGGTTTTGTCATTTGGCCATGGATGGAAATTTTACTTGTAGAACGTAGCTTATTCTATAGTTAGTTTCTTTAGTTGACTGACACAAGCATTTGTTTCTCTTCTTTCTCTTTTCATTGTCAAGGATTGGTTTCTTTTTCTTTTCTTTTTTTTTTGGTCTCAATAACCAAATGAAAAAAAGGCAATCATATCTTATTTCATTCATTTAATGTTTTGGTTGTAAAAATTATTGGTCATATATGCAAACTACAAGACGAGAGACAGAGATGGAGTGACATTCCATAACCATTCCTACAAATGTTATAACTACCATTGACAAAAGTTTTATTTTTAGGTTGCTTTACCTAGCTTGGAGGAGCTAAAACTCGAGGATCTTGACAATCTGGAAGGGTTGGGACACATTCCAATCTCAATGGGTTCCTTTTCTAAACTCAGAAAAGTACATGTAGAACACTGGCAAATGGCTCTGTGTTTTTCCATCACAATTTCTTACAAGGCTACGAAACTTGAAGATCTAACTGTAGAAAATTGTAGTTTACTAGAGAAGGTGTTTGAATTGAAAATGATGGACAGTAAGGAACAAGAATCAGAGATGCTCTCGCTCTTGAAATCTCTAAAATTAAAACATCTACCCCAACTAGATTATATTTCAATGAGAGATCCCATTGGATTTACGTACATTTCACAATTAAGTATTCTACATGTTCATGGCTGTGATAACTTGAGATATCTATTCTCACATTTCATGAAGAAGTGTATGTCACAACTCCAAGAATTGGACATAAGGAGTTGTCAGATGATGTCAAGGATTGTAACAGATGAAAATGGGCAGGGCAAAAGCTCAGTAGATAAAATTGAGTTCACTCAATTGAAAGTTTTGCAGCTTTATGATCTACCGAACCTTGTGAGTTTCTTTCCCAAAGCGATTGCTACTTCGGCTACGTCAACAGAACGCGTCCAAAATGTCATACAAACTCTATTCAATGAGAAGGTAAAATGAAGAAGTAGAATGCTGGTGAAACCAAAGCTACTTACCTTTTACAATGATTTGTATGATTATTTTTTTTTTTAATTTTTTAATTTTTGTTTTGGTTCAAGTAACAAAATGAAATGGGCTACCATATCTTATTCCAATAATTTAAAATTCAAGGTTAAAAAAGTTCTAGGTAGCACGTACAAAGTACAGAGAGGTATATATCTCATAACCATTCCTGTTATCATTATACTATAACTAAAAGAATGAGTTCTTTTCAGGTTGTATTCCCTACTTTGGAGGTGCTAGTTCTTCAGCATCTTGACAATTTGGAAGGGATGGAACGCTGTCCACCTTCGTCGATGTCCTTGTCCAAACTTAGATATGTACATGTATGACACTGCGACAAATTGATAAAAGTTTTTCAAGCACAATTGCTTTCGAGGCTGCAAAATCTTCAAGAATTATCTATCAAGGATTGTAGTTTGCTAGAGAAAGTGGTTGACTGTACAGAACACAACTCAAAGTGGTTCACACAGTCCATGACGCAATGTATCCTACAAATCCAAAAATTAGAAATAAAGAGACACTACAACACGTTGGGTCTTGAATGACGAATTTTTTTTGTCTCCAAAGAGCTAATTTTGTTACTATAGATATTTGTGAGGACGTATTTTCCTCACCGGTTTTGTCATTGAATGTTTGTCACTAAAAACCACTGCGACAAAAAATAATTTCGTCACCAATGATATTACTTTAGTGATGAAATTGTTTGTCACCAATAAAACAACATTTTGTCACAAAAAATTCTCATTTTCGTCACTAAATAATTATTCCGTACCATATTTATAACTTTAGTTGACGAATAAATTTGTCACACATGTTGATCATTGACGAGGAAATAATTTCGTCACCATAACATGTAAAGATGACAACATTTTTTGTCTCCAAAAGTTATACATGGGTGACGAAATTTATTTCATGACAAAAATATATATACGTGACAAAATTTTTGGTCACCAAACAACAAAATCAACCAAATATTTCATATATAAACTGCAATAAAGTTTGTCATAAAAAAAATTTATTAACGACAAATAATCACTTTGTCATAATAACTAGTACAAATAACAAAAAAAATTCGTCACTGAATTTGTTCCATATTTTATATTTCAATTTAAATTATTATTTCACAAATATTCCTACTCATATCTCAATAGCCTTTTAAATGTACTAAGAAATCCACTAGTTGTTATACACCATTCCATAAAAAAATTCACTAAACAATTTATATTATAAATGAAAATATATCCATCAAACAAATTTAATAATAATCCATCAAGTATAAGAAAAAATTAAAAAAAAAATCATCGTAGCAAATTCCAAAATGAACTAACGTTGAGGCAAAAAATAAATAAATAAATAACATTCGATCTTGATTTGCAACTAAAACTAAGTATCAGTTCAGGAAAAAAAATTCAACAGTTGATCTTCATTTGCAAGTATGCTTCCAAACGTCATCAAAAACCAATCTGCAAAGAAAACAAACAAGGAAAGCATTAATATATTATCAATTACATTTAAATTCATATATAAATAATTTTATTTTATAAACCAATTTAGTAGAAATACATATAACAATTCAAAACTTCAAAGAGTTGAGGTGATCCTTGATGATAAAGCAACACGGATAACATAAGAAGCCAAAAGATTGCAAGAATACCATTATCACTATCACTTATGGCAGAATATATATAATAGCTCCAAAATATAATGTAGCATTGAGGTACATTTGATTCACGACAATGGGCCGATGACTTCTTCAATGAGGTAAATTTGATTAGTGGAATTCAACATAAGAACCTTGTAAGACAACACAAGAATCTTGTAAGACTTTTGGGTTGTACCATTGAAGCACCTCAATGCCTTCTTGTTTATGAATTTGTACCCAACAAAAGCCTTGATCAAATCCTCGTGTAAAGAATCATTGTGATTTTTTAGTTTTTATTTATAAACATGCTCATGATTTTTTGGCTCTTTGGTTTTTTAATTTTGGCTGCTTTTGACTAAACATAAAATACTGAATTGTTTAAATTCTTAGCTTATTTTCATCTTTTTGCAATAAAATACACGTTTTTACATTTCTTCAGATATTTAGAAGACCCCATGTATCATTAGATTTGTGTAATTGAACTTAATTGTGTAACTTGCATTGCTACACAAATTAAAGGATTACTGAATTCACTCAAAATTGCAGTTATAGATGTATTCATATAATCATAGCACATAACAAACCATGCAAACATGCTTTCCTTTTTCCATTCATCTACTTATATACCTATTACTGCTTTTACTATCACCTTATCTATGTGAGATTAATCCTACTCCCTTATGGAGTTTCACATGACTATGACCTGAAACTTGTGACTTTATTTATTTATTTATTTTGGCTATATTATAATTGACTAAAGCTTATAAAGCAAAACCTGAGATATCCTTGCGCATTCTTTCAATTGTATCTTTAAGTGGCGACACTCTTTTATTCCATGCAGATAAGAACAAGACTCAAATTATAAGCTGCAAGCAGCGGTTCGACATCATATAGGGAATAACAGAGGGGCTTGCATATCTCCATGAAGGTTCTCAAGTGAAAATTATCCACAGAGACGTCAAAAGCTGGGTTACAGAGACATCAAAAGCTAGCAAATAATTGCTCCAAATAATAACTCTATCCATGTCAATACAAATTGTGTACACAATGACTTGCTTAAAAACTAGAAGTTCCTTTCTACATGGCAAGGTCCTATTAATCACATCACTAACTTAGAGCAACTCCAACATTGCCTAGCAAAAATACACAAAAACGTAAACACATTGTTTTGTCTCTACTTTGGTTAGTATGTATTTTAACTAGGGTCATGCTAAGTAAGAATTTTGATAATGAATCTATTTTCATTAAATACATCTTGAAACTTGTTAAACCTTAGTTAATAAGTAGTCAAACTGCTGTGCTTTAACTAGTATATACTAACCAACATGAAAAAAATAAAAAGATAAAACAAGCGAGACTTACCAAAAAGGTGATGTACGAGTTCATGGGATACCTCCTCCAAGGCTGTTCTAAGACTGTTCTGGTTCTAATCTGGCTTGGTTTTTGGTGTGGTCCGATGGATTGGGTGGATCGTCTGATACCAAAATTGATGAAAAAGGATTGTGGATTGTCTAATACCAAAATGGATGCAGCGGACAGTAGAAGGAAAGAAAAAACAGACAAGGGAAAGTAGCCAGACAAGAGTTGGGAAAGAAGAGAAGAATAAGAAGAAGAGACGGCCTGAGAGAGAGGGGTGAAGTATATAAGTTCCGTTCTCAATATTATGGCAATAACTCCAATAATTCAATACACTCAAGTCCCATACATAGACCAAAGTAAAGGAACAATCCAATAAGGCAACAAAAAAAATATTAAGATATAAAAACCTAATTAAACTTTTAACTCCTAAATAAACTAAACTCTTAATTGTTGCCTCCTTCATGATCTCCATTAACCGCCTTATTCATTCTACCTTGTTAGTTTTATAAAGTTGTACCATAGGACCTCTTGTCAACAGCGGACTTTCATTCCACGTGGAAAATTGTTACGTCCATTCTAAATATCAAAGAATAAAACTTATGTTCTGCCTTTTGCAAAAAAGGTACATTTTTTGCAAGCAAATCAGCGCGTAACTAATGATGATAGTGGAAATACCTTCAAGGAGTAGTGTTAAAAAAGGTTGCAATCTACCATTTTCAGCCATTTGTCTTACATTATTCTTACACTTAGCGAGATTGTCCAAAGTTCGATCAACCTTCTCAACAGTCAACAGATTTTTTGATTTGCTGCTAGTCATTCCAACCAATATAAGAATTGCTCCATTAATGGAACCAATCTTTTCACACAAAGTTTCAAACTTGGAGAGCTCAAACAGCCGAGAGATAGCCTCTTCCCTCTCTTTTGACTGCTCATGAGACAAGAACTTAACTATTGTTCGTACTGTGTTCCCTCCAGCCATTATCTCCTAAATAAAATTAAAATAAAAAAGTCATAAATAAGAGGCATTAATTGCATCCATGCCCTGATTGTTGGATAATTTGAACAATGACCCACCTTATTATCAGAGTCTTCCTCTGGTACAATTCGAAGAGTTTCCAAAGCTTTGCAATGAACTCTACGACTGCTGCTCTTCAACATGTCAACAATTGTAGATATCAGCTCCGCATTGCGAATAACATGTTTATTTGACCGGCTGTTATGGCAGAGGTACTAGACAAACTTCAAACTCTGCATAATTTCGTTCTCTGGACTAGTCAGATATAATGACTTTTGAGCCATATCAAGTTGAACAACTTCATTCCTGGCATTCCATTCTTCAATGGTGTTCCGCAGAGCTATACTCGGGTTCATTTTCGTACTTCTTAATTCTTTTAGAGTCAACGGACAAAGTAGTGTTTTTCCGCTCTCCTTGCATTCTTTGAATCACTTTTCAATGGCTTCTCGCTCAAAAGTTTGTCCATTTTCTAAGGTAACAAGATCGTGCATAATTTATTTTGTTAAAGGGCATATAAATGCATCATATATAGGCTCTATGTGTAATCTCTTAAAATGATAGCTCTCATCTGACTGGCTACCAAGGTCATAACTTCCAACGTAGCTTCCAGTCATCAGATATTAACTACCTGTCTAAAAAAAAAAAAAAATCAAAACTACTAGACCACTGGGGATTATACATAGAAAGGTGAAAAATATTCAACTCCTGAAAGGAAAAAAATAAAGCATTGGCAACAACGATATATGAATGAGGCCTACATATATTTATGATTTGAAGAGAATAATTTTAGGGGGAAAAAAATAAAAAGATGGCTTGCAAGGATGTCAAAAATTCTAGTAGCATTAACTGTTACAAGTCTTGACAATCATAGATGTTCCAAGGATGTCAAAAAGTCTAGTAGCATTAACTGTTACAACAATTTCGGTAACAGTTGCATAAAAGGAATGCTTTCTCTAAGACCTTTATTATTTACCTTTTTTTTTTTTAGTTTAAAGCGTGGAAATAAACAGCTAAGGGATTATGTTCAAGAAATCAAAGCACATCAAACATAGATTTGGCAAGTTCAAAGAGAAATAGATAGCATTTTGATGTTACTCTTATTGATAGCAATTTAATGTTTAAATCTGACTGAAACTATTAAGAATTATAATTGTACTCTATTCTTTTACCCATTTTCATGTTGTTCTTGAAGTTTGTTACTTTCTAACAAGAATTTCATATATTTACATTGGGCAGTAGATCAGAAATCTAAGGCTTTGCTGCACTTTCTACAGTATGTAAATGCTCCCTATTGTGCTTATAGCCTCAATCGGATGCTCTCAGTGAGGTTTTTAGAAACATGGAAACCAGATTCTGTACTGGAGGAGAAACTTTTGAGAACGAATTTCAGAAACAAACATCCAAAATGTGTTTAATGTCATGTATTCAGTTAATTTCTAGGCACAAGATTCATACATCGGTAGATGCTTGGCTTACCTGACAGAAACTAGAGTTCTGCGTTGTAGGAGACATTTCAATATGCAAGCCATACCCGAGGTAGGGATACTTGAGTTTCAGATACCTATCCTCCATTTTCCATTCTATAAAGCAAATACCATGAACGAGTCATTAACTTAACAACAAGTCTATATTCAAGCACCCATTTCTTCATAACCAGTCCGAAGAAATCATATATGGGACACTGCGTGTCTCAGTAGTTTTCAAAATTAGGAAAAACAATGAAATTAGTTTTGAAATTCAGGGAAAACAAAGATAGAAAAACAGAGAAATTGAGTGTGAGAGAGAGACAGAGGACCCACACTTGAAAAGAGAAAAATAGAGAAATGACCGAATGAGGGACGCCCACAGCGCTGACGATTGCTCGGAGGAGAACGCGGGTGACGTCGGTGGTGGCACTGAAGGAGGAGAACAAGCTGAAGGAATGTGTTTTTTGCAAGAGACGGATGAGAGGAAAACTGAATCACCAAAAAACAAAAAACAAAAAAACAAAAAAAAAAAAAGAAGGAAAGGGGGAAATAGTAGGGTTGTGTTTTTTCATTACCGCCAATATCTTAAATTCTCTCTCTAAAATTGGCGATAAAATAATTTTTTCACCAAAAATTTTAAAATATCAAAATTATTAACGACGAAAATATATTCTTTATCAAATATTTTTAAAATATTTAAAATTAATTTTTTTTAAAAAAATATTTAAAATTATTGGTGACAAAAACATATTCCTCACTAATAATTTTATAATTGGTGACAAAAAAAATTTCTCACCAAAAGTCTCAAATTTTGGCGCCAACCAAAAAAAAAAAAATAGCAGGAAAACCTTCTGTGACAAAACTTAATTTTTCCGCACTTAAAAAGAAGTATTTGTCGATGAAAACAAATTTCGTCATCTATTATTTTTATTTTTTATTATATGTGACAAAATTTAATAATTCGTCACGGATTGTTCTTATTTAGTGACGAAATTTATTTTTTTCACTACTTTTCGTCACCATAAATTACTTTTGTTGTAGTGGGGCTATAACACTTCATGTCAAAGAGTGAGGTGAATTGTATACTAAAAGCATGTTTTGGATGTGCCTCAAATTATAAATCGACCATTCATTAATTTCTCCACTTTTATGGGGAAATCAACATTGTGGATGAAGCCATTTAAACAATGTTTGGGTTTTAAATTCATAGTGAAATTTATTGCAAAAATGAAAAAGTGGAAAGAAAAAAAAAATTATACTTTATTTATTTTTCTATTTCATTTTTATTTTTTATTCACAAATTTAAAATCCAAACACAGCATAAGAAAAGAAAACATATATATATATATATTACCATATTTATATATGCGAAAGCACATTTAATTTATCTTTTAAAAATAAATATTCTAAATTTCAAACATAAGTTTTTGAGTGGGCAATTTACAAAATTATAAATTTTAAGCATCAACTTTTGAGGGGTCTATCATTCTCCCTTAAAGTTTATGACAACTAGCATAATTACTCGTGTTATGCACGGGTATAAATAAATAATCAAAAATTAATTTTTAAAATTAAATAATAATTGAAAAAATTTATCTAGAATATTTAGTACAAATAATTTAGAATCAATTAAATTTTATTCATTTTTCATCACAGTTACATATAAAAGGTTTATTTATTTATTTATTTATTTATTCTTATGTCATTAATTGTGTGCTATAAGTTCTTAATAACAAATACACGTCATAATTTAATTGGTAAAAATTAAAAAATAAATTACTGTAGACACCCCATTTTTGACGGCCCTTACGACTTGGACGTCATTGCTTGTACACCTAATAATGAGTGTATATGCTTGTCAAGTGCTTGAAGTCCTCAGCAAAGTGCCACAGCTTTGAGCCTTCCAAACCTTGCGCTCCTGTTGCCTTGTTTTTGGACCAAACCCAGTAATCTTCAAGCCTGCAACCTCTGGTGGCCTGCCGGTCACGTCTATGGGCTGCCAGCCATTGCTCTTGGTTGCCGGCCACCAATGTCTTTTGCAGATATTTTGTGACAGCTGTGCCAGCTGTTTGCACAAATGCTTGCATCTGCTCCCATGTGTATGGTTGGGTGTTTTTGAGGGAGTTGCTTGGTTTTCTATATATAGATGAACTCCCTCTCATATTTGGAGGTTAGAAAAATTTTGGAGCAAAATTTCCCCCCCTCTCTCTCTCTCTTGTAAATTTCTTAACCTTTGCCTATACACTCTTAACCAAACCTCTCTATCTTTGAGCTGAGGTATCTTTGGGTCTTGTTTGAGCTCTTGAGAGTGTGTTTGCCTTGTTTTGTTGCCTAGAAAGTGATCTTCTCTTTGAAGGTATAAAGCTTTGCCTCTTTTGCTTTATTTACTCATTTTCCTACCATTTTCCAACTATTTTTGGGATGTAAAAACTCTGTATTTTTGGGCTAAAACTTGGGTTTTAAGGCCAATAAACCCTTTTTTGCACCTTGCTCTCAAGACCTTTACCCTTGTGTTTCCCACCTTTACACTATCTTCTTTTGAGCCTTTAAATACTGATTTTTAGAGTTATTTCAGTGGCTAAAATCATGTTTTGAAGTTCAAATTTGAGGGGTTAGCCTCCCCTCCTTGTGAGAGTCATCCGCAAACTGGAGATGTGATACAAGGACCTCATTAACCCCGACCAAGACACCTTTAAGGAGACCCATATTAATAGCTCTAGTGAGGAGGATATTGAGCCCTTCAGCCACTATGTTGAAGAGGAAGGGTGATAATGGGTCACCTTGCCTAAGGCCTCTTTGCGGAGAGAACTCATTTGTTGGAGATCCATTCACAAGGACGGAAATACGGGCTGAAGACACACAGGTTTTTATCCAAGAGATCCACTTAGAACCAAAGCCAAAGCTAGCCATCATAGAGAACAAGAATTCCCAGTTGACAGAATCAAAGGCTTTCTCAAAGTCCAATTTGATTATTAACCCTTGTTTCTTGGCCTTCTTCCATCCATCCACAACCTCGTTAGCGATAAATACCCCGTCTAGGATGTTCCTGCCTCCTATAAAAGCTGTCTGGGTCTCACCTATGATTAAAGACATCATAGGCTTTAACCTCTGCACTAATACTTTTGCCAAAATTTTATAAAGAGAGCCCACCAAGCTAATGGGTCTATAATCAGACAGATTCATGGGACTATCAATCTTGGGAATGAGGGTAATGAAAGAGCTGTTGATACCATAGGTAAGCTTGCTATGTTTATGAAAGTCACTAAAGAATTGCATGATCTCCAGTTTCATGACTTTCCAGAATTTCTGAAAGCACAACAGGTTAAACCCATCCGGACCTGGAGCTTTGTTGCCATTACAGTCTTTGATGGCTGCCCGAACTTCTTCTTCAGTGAAAATGGGTATCAAGCATTGGGAGACAAGACTATCCTCAATTACGTTGAATACCCCACCCAAAGCAGGCCTGTTAGTCCAATGTTCTTGGAAGTGGTTCTTGAAATGGATGAATACTTCCTGCTTAATTCTGCCAGGCTCCTCATGCAAAACACCATTGGCTGAGATTGTATTAATCAAGTTTCTACTTTGGCGAGAGCTCGCAATAGCTTGAAAGAACCTAGTATTTTTGTCCCCTTTAAGAGCCCAATTCAGTCTGGACTGTTGATGCCATAGCCACTCCACCTTTCTGTATAGCTTCCAAACTTCACCTCTGACTTCTCTTCTTCTGACTTTTTTCGGAGTGTAGCAATTCTCTTTCCTCCGCAATGATGTCAAGGTCATGCAATTCATCCTCTGAATCCTTAAGTTTGGATGAGACATTACCAAACACTTCAATATTCCATTTCCTTAGTTCCAGCTTTAAGTGTTTTAGTTTTTGTTGCAGAATAAACCCAGCCCAGCCAACAGAACTAGCATTTGCCCAGGTGGTAGTAAATAGTTGAGCAAATTTGGGATGCAAGGTCCACGCATTAATAAATCTGAAGGGTTTGGGGCCCCAATCTCTTTCATCTTCCATCAATAAGAGGGGGCAGTGATCTGATATAAGTCTAGGTAGCCCCCAGAGTTTTAGTTTAAAATGAAGAAGCCATTCAGGGCTTAACAACACCCTATCAATTCTGCTCCAATTCTGGGAATTGCACCATGTATATTTCCTACCAAGAAGGGGAAGATCATTTAATCCAGCGGAGTCTATGAACTCGTTGAACTGTTTCATGCCTCTGTCTCTTCTGGAGCAACCTACTCTCTCACCAATCTGCCTTATTTCATTGAAATCACCTCCCATACACCAAGGGTTGGAGAAGTAGGTCTTAATATTAAGTAATGTGTTCCACAATGAGGATCTACTACTGGCATCATTTGGAGCATAAACATTAAGTAGAACACAATGAAAGGAATTATATAAGGTACCTGAAAGTAGAATGAACCTCCTGTTGCAGCAGCTACCAGATAATTGGAAGATATCTGGATCCCAAATACATAAAAGCCCACCTGCAGTACCTTCTGGATCCACAGACAAGAACTCCATTTTCCTTTGGCCCCAAAGTCCTCGAGCTAGATTGTCAGATACCACAATCTTTTTTGTCTCTTGTAAGAAAACAATATCAATGTGCCTCTCCTTTAGTAGTCTTTTAATTCTGCCCCTCTTCTCAGGCTTCCCAATCCCTCTGACATTCCAAGATAAGAGCTTCATAATTAAGCAAAATTATCCTTCTATTTGACCCCAGCACACTGCTATTACTGTTGGGCCTTCCTATCCCTTATAAGTTTCTCTTTGTCCTTGAGTTCCAGCTCAATAATCTTATCTACCATACTACCTTCCTGTCCCCGGAAGTTAATTCCCAGAGAAGACAATAGAGTCATCCGCAAACTGGAGATGTGATACAAGGACCTCATTAACCCCGACCAAGACACCTTTAAGGAGACCCTACTTGGACAGTAGCCTGTGCTTCTTTGAGAAGAGAGTTATGCGAGTTTGATTCACCTTCCGAAAGCTCTGAACGTGCTAGGGCCACTGCTGCTGGCCTGAATATAATGGACTTAGAGGAGTGTTTACTGGAAGCTGCAGATGTGTGACCATACTGACGAGCAAACCGAGAGAAACCTTCCAGGAACACCTTCTTCTTCCCAGCTTTCTTGGCATACCTTTGGGGGTTAAGGATAGGATCTGGGCAACGTAGAGTGTTTAGTCCAGGAGGATGAGGCCCAGGTGATAGAGGAATAAAACCTGGCTTGCTGCCAAGAAGACCAATTGAAGGGGGGAAGGGACCTTGGGCTAAAGTCACAGTGTTAGTATTATTGTTTGGATGGCCCATGTGCACCTCCAGATTGATTTCAGGATTTGGGCCATGAGGGATATGATCAACTTGTGGACAGCCCAAGTTGACTTCCAAGTTTATCCCAGGCCCACACTCGACTATGGATTTGCTTATATTATCTGGCAACCCAGATGGTGTATCTTGCTCATCACACCTCTGTGGCCGGTCGTCGCACGTGGGGAAGGGTATACGCTCCACCATCATTGTTTGCTCTGGCCCTACTGCAATAGGTCTGCTGCACTGTGAAACCTCAACCACCGTGCCCACCGCATCTGTACTGTTGCATGGTGAGTGGTCCTTCCCGTGAATCGCTTTCATGGAGGATAGAACCGCCGCACCGGAGCAGTGAAGCCTGATTGCCGCTGAATCATCTTCGTTTTTCCGTTTGCAGGCCCCATCTGAGAGAGTATTGTCCGCAACTCTACTTGAAGCCACGTTGGAGGTGGTATTGCAAGCACTCAGCCCAAAATTACTCCACTCTTGACAGTCCGTAGTGATAGCCTAATGATCTTCCCAAACAAGAACTTGGTGTAGTCTTCCCTTGCACTCCAGATTTATTGTTGTGTTGATAAACTCCATTCTTGTTGTGGCTACTTTGACTCTGGAGTATGAGAATGTTTGTGGATGGCTTAGATCACCCTCCAAAGAGAGAACTGACCCCCACAGAGCTCCAATTTTGTTTAGAGTGTCCCTGTTCCAGAGATTCAGAGGGATACCAAAGCATTTCAGCCAAACACATCTCTCTTGCTTTATTTGAGCCCCTGACTTCCATTCCAAAATAAATTGGCTCCAGTCCTTAAACAGGTCCTTGATCTTCTGGATATGGGAGTGGAGCTCCTCCTGGGAGTTGAAGGTCAGAATGACATCCCTACCACCTCCATGTCTGACCTCAACTTGAGGTAACCCACTGTCTTTCAAAGCAGATCTGACGCTGCTGAGATAGTAATCCGAGTTGAGCCTAATTATAACACTTTCATAAAGCCATCCATGGCCATCCTCATTCACTTTGATAGTCATGGTTTTGCCCCTTTGTAGAACCTCTGCATAAGATTGATGGCTAGTGACTGGGGCTGAAACTGCACCTCTGTTCGGGTTAAGAGCATCTGTGGTGGCCTGGGGCCTTCTCCTGCTGGTCATGCTCCTATCATGCGTGGCATACTTAACTGCAAGGACCTTATCATCCACCAAAAGGCCATTCACTTTTTGGATTGCTATGTCAGATGCAACATGGCAGTTGAAGCGCACAAAACCGAATCTGGAGTTTGTCACTTTCCTTCTCTTTACGGGGATGAATACGTCTTTAACTATACCAAACTTTTTGAAGAGTTTGAACAGTGAGTTCGCATCCACAGATCGTGGAATGTTGTCCACGAACAAGGTGTACAGCCCATCCCTTGCTTCGTAGCCTCTAGATCCACCTCCTCGCCATTGATTCACCACCGGGATCCAGCCACCATTTCTTTCGGGCGCCACCATTGAACCCATTTCGTAGTTGAGGATATTTAATTTCAGACTTGCACCCTCTATTATATTGTTTATTTTATGCTTTTGCTACATCCAACAAATTTGGCATCAAGTACTTCCTAAAAATTAAATGTAGAACAAATGCAAAAACACAGAGAAAGAATGACGAAATTATGATGAAAAATTTGATGAAATGAACTGTTGGAAGCAGACTTTATACAGGAGAAAAAGTGCCTTTTCGGAACAGGTACCTAACAGGAAAAACCTTTTTAGAACAGGAACATATTTGTTCAAAATAGAAACATATCTGTTCGAGTGAAAATTGCACCTGTTCAGGTAGACCTTTTGAATCTGTTCAGGTATGGACCTTATGAACCTGTTAGGGATCTGTTTGGGTGAAGGAAAAATTCTAAACCAATTTATTTTGAATTTTGAAACCAAAATTAAAATAAATAAATAAAAGATTCAAATATTTTTGGCCCAAAAAGATAAGTATTGGGTCGGACAAGCCAACTTCACATCACGCACTCGCACTCGCACCCAAGCCTAGCCCAGCCTGCTCGACCGACCGGACGGACGGCGGAGGCGGCACGCGTGTGTGGTTTTTGTTTTGGGTCTAATGGGTCTAGCTCACTTCACCCATAACCTCGCCTTTCCACAAACTTAGGTACTCCTTGGGGCTCATCTCAAGTATTCTAAGCTAAGGTATATAAACCCATTCAAACCCTTAAGTCTTTCTAATGTCGGACAAGCACATTTCACAAATGCGTAGGAAACCCACCTAAATCTATTTCCACAAACCCAAAAATGTGCATTGAATTCTCATTCATCCGGAAATGGTTTTGAGCAACCAAATACACAATTTTATTCACTATGCGGCATTAAACATGAACCCAATAAAAAATATTAAAAATAACGCTTGAGTCCCACCTTAATTAATGCTTAAAGTTAGCAAAAAATAAGGATTTTGCAAAGCCATTTTCCAATAATCCCCCACATAAATGGAATTCATGAAAACAGACATGCAACAAAACGCAGACAAACAAATAGTACATTAAGAAGATACACGATATCAAGATAAGTAGCTTTTGGCTTTGAACCTTCTCTAGTGAAAGCATATCAGACTTACTGGCTAACCAGTGAACGCGATGCCTTGAACAGTTTAGCTGTTTGTGTAAGCCAAGACAATAGATTACACATAGTGTACTCGCAGACACTATTTGGTTCTCACGATTATGTTCATTTTGGCCCTGAACAACGCTTGGTAATTCATGAGTGCTCTAGTGAATTTAGCCTTCTCAATTCTCACAGAACCGGCCTAGTTCACCCTCATATAGGTGGCTTCTTATTAAGAGTACCCTCCTATACCCCACTTGGATATCCAAGCTATAAGAATCATTAAAAGCAAAGCTTATCCTACTAACACTGTAGGTATCACTCTTCTTATCATAGAAATGGGTAGGAATAAACCTCCTTAGTGATACTTGAAGTCATCCATAATTCAGTTGTCCCTTTGAAACTAAATTTTGGAATCTCTAGTCAACTAGGTTAGGTTGCCATTATGGAGACTTTTAAGTAATAGTCATTAATCTCATTCCCCTCAATAAATGAGATAATGGCTTTGCAATGAGATCATTGAGAAAATTATTCATAATCCATAATCCATAAATAGTATTGTTGGAAAATGAGATCGTTGAGGGGAATGCACTATTTTCAGTAATAGACAAATAAATAGTACACTTGCTCTCTAGCTAGCCCTTTAGTCAATGGATCCGCAATATTCTCCTTTCACTTTACATATTCTATGGAAATTATTCCATGTGAGAGCAAATACCTAACGATATTATGTCTTCGATGAATGTGTCGAGACTTACCGTTATACATATTATTCTATGAATACATATAGTTGGCACATGTTTAAGCCACATTGGAATGTCTTCTAAGAAATTACGAAGCCATTCTACTTCTTTTCCTGTTTTATCTAATGCGATAAACTCATATTCCATCGTCGACCTTGCTATGCATGTTTGCTTGGAGGATTTCCAAGAGACTGCAGCACCTCCTAGGGTAAAGACGTATCCACTAATGGATTTTGAGTCTTTAGTATATCCGATATATTTGCATCGTTGTACCCCTCGAGTACTGTTGGATATTTGATATAATGTAAGCCACAATTCTGGGCATGTCTTAGATACCTAAGTACCCTAATTATCACTTTCCAATGATCGGACCCTGGATTACTTATATACCTACTCAATTTGCTTACAGCATGGGCTATATTTGGCCTAGTGCAATTCATTAAGTACATCAAGCTTTCGATTATCCGAGAGTACTCTAATTGTGATATGTTTGCACTTGTATTTTTTGACAAATGAAGACTAATGTCAACAGGTGTTTTAGCAAGACGGTCGTCATGCTTTCCAAATTTCTCCAGAATCTTCTCAATATAGTGAGACTGAGATAAAGCATATCCCCAGATCTTTCATGTCAAAATTTTTGTTCAACATTTTTTTTGTGGATTTAATCATGTCATTATTGTTTCCAATAATAAACATGTCATCCATATAAAGACAAACTATGACATAGCCTTTGTCTGTACTTTTAACATAGACGCATTTGTCACACTCGTTTATCTTAAAACCATCCAAAAACATAGTGTGATCAAATTTTTCATGCCATTGTTTCAGGGCTTGTTTTAATTCATAAAGGGATTTGACAAGCTTACAAACCTTTTTCTTTTGACCGGGAACTTGAAACCATTCTGGTTGTTCTATATAGATTTTCTCATCTAACTCACCATTCAAAAAGGCTGTTTTAACATCCATTTGATGTATTTCCAGATTATCAAAGCTGCAATTACAATCAACATGTGAATAGATATTATTCTTGTCACTGGTGAATAGGTGTCAAAATAATCAAGGCCTTCCTGTCGCCTGTATCCCTTAACAACAAGCCTAGCCTTATATTTATCTATTGAACCATCTGCTTTCATTTTTCTTTTGAATATCCACTTATATCCAAGAGGTTTACACCTTGGTGGAAGATCCACCAATTCTCAAGTGTGATTTTGCAGTATTGATTCAATTTCACTATTCACAACCTCTTTCCACAGTGGAGCTTCAGGACTTGACATTGCTTCCTTGAAGTTTTAAGGCTCATTTTCTAATAGGTATGTTAGAAAATCTGGACCAAATGACTTAGAGATCCTAGCCCTCTTGCTATGTCTAGGTTCATCTGCTTTATTATCATTTTGGTTTTCACTACTACCCATAGCAGTATCAAAAGTTCTTTTATTTGAACTTTTCTTTTCACTTTCCTTACTAGGAAAAATGTGTTCAAAAAACGACGCATTCCTTGACTCAGTAATAGTGTTTACATGTATATCTAGATTTTCAAATCTATGAATTAGAAATCGATATGCACTACTATTATTTGCATAACCAATGAACACACAATCAACAGTTTCAGTCCTATCTTAGTCATTTTGGGACTAGGGACTGCCACTTTGGCCATACACCCCACGCTTTGAGGTAATTGTAGGTAGGTCGTCAATCTTTCCATAATTCATAAAGTGTTTGATTGAGTTTCTTGTGGGGTACCTTGTCAAGGATAAAGGTAGCAGACAAAATCGCCTCCCTCCACAAGTTCTGAGATAATCCTGAACTAATCAACATAGCATTCATCATCTCTTTAAGAGTTTGATTCTTTCTCTTAGTAACTCCATTTGACTAAGGACAATAAGATGCAGTGGTTTGGTAAATGATACCATGTTCAGAACAAAATTCTTCAAATAGTGCATCATACTCACCACCTTTGTCACTCCTCATTATCTTTATAGTTTTGCCAAGTTGATTTTCAACCTCAAGTTTATATTGCCTAAAAGCTTCTACGGCTTCATCTTTATTTCTCAATAAGTAAACATAGCAATATCGAGTGCAATCATCAATAAAAGTAATAAAGTGCTTCATACCTCCTCTAGTTTGAACAAATTTTAAATCACAGATATCTGTGTGAATTAAACTTAGAGGTTTAGTACTTCTTTCAACTTTATTAAATGATGCCTTAGTGAGTTGTGCCTCAACACAAATCCCACTATGATTAGGTTCAAATTCTAAGTTTGGTAAACATTCTAAAGCAACAAGTTTATGCAAAGAATTAAAATTAACATGTTCTAATCTACCATGTTATATAAAAAAAAAGACTCAACAATATAAACAGAAGATATGTTCTTATTATTAAATTCCAAATTAGGTATAACAGTTATTACATTGAGCTTAAAAAGCCCATCACTCATATAACCTCGACCCATGTACATTCCACTCTTGGAAAGTACAACCTTGTCAGATTCAAAGACTAATTTAAAACCATTCTTGATCAACAATGACCTAGAAATCAAATTCTTGCGAATCTCTAGCGCATGGAGTACATTGTTAAGAGTGAGTTCTTTCCCTGAGGTCATTTTCAGTACAATCTTTCATTGTCTTTCTACAATTGAAGTGGAGGAGTTTCCCATAAAAAGCTGTTCTCCATATTCCACCATTTTGTAGGTTGTGAACATCTTCTTATCTGTACCGATATGGCAAGTTACTCCAGTATCCAACCACTATTCATTGGGATTGCCCACCAAATTTGCTTCAGAGACTACTGCAGCAGGATTGATGTCTGCCACTCCATCGGAAAGATAAAAATCCTCGGTTATATTAGCTTGTGCTGGCTTTTTGCTCGAACTCCCTCCGTCCTTGCGAACGTGACAATCCTTAGTGCAATGCCCATCTTTGCCGCACACAAAACACTTGTCTTTGAACCTCTTGTTAAACTTGTTGTTGATCCCTTTGTTGATCTTACTAGTGGATCCTTGTTTGGGACCATTGCCATTTCTTGTTGAACTTTAACCCTTGTCCATGTTCCACAACATTTGCTTTAGCCCGCATGACATGGTTTCCTAACTTTTTGTCGGAACCACTGTTGTCCTTCTCAATTCGGAGTCGCACAATCAGTTCCTCTAATTTCATCTTCTTGCGCTTATGCTTTAGATAATTCTTGAATTCTTTCCAAGATGGTGGCAATTTTTCAATGATTGCCGCTACTTGGAAAGATTCACTGAGAACATCCCTTCCGCATGTATGTCATGGAAAATTAATTGAAGATCTTGAACCTGCCTAATAACTATCTTGGAATCTATCATTTTAAAATCCAGAAAAGAGCCGACAACAAATTTCTTTGTACCGGCATCCTCTGTCTTATACTTATGATCTAAATTCCCACAGTTTTTTAGCAATGCTTTTAACACTATATACATTATACTGTGTATTGTCCAGCCCATTGAGGATATAATTCCGACATAGAAAATCACCATGTTTCCATGCATTGACTGCAGCAATCACTTACCGGTCAATTTCTCCCTCGTTCAGTACCGGTGCCTTTTCATGAGTGAAGTGAGCCAAATTCAATGTCGTAAGATAAAACATCATTTTTTTGTTGCCATCTTTTAAGATCGTTGCCATTGAATTTTTCTGGCTTCTCCCCATGATTTATCGATACTGCCAGAGTCATCACTGGCACAATAGGTGTGGGGCTCAGAGTAATAACAGTCTCAGTACTATTAGTTGTCATATTTTTGACGAAATAAAAATCTACCAATTACAAATTTATACACAAAAGAAATTACACACAAAATACACAGAAAAATATTTTGTAACAAAATTTCAATGATAAACAGTATATTACTATTATGTTATCAAAGAAATCATTAAACAGTATATTACTACTATTTAAGAAATTAAATAATATATGACTACTATTTAATTTCCCGAAACAAAATATTTGTCTGTCTAACACAGAAAAATAAAAATCAAAAATCTACTTTAAGATTGTTGTACCCACAACGGTGTGTGTGTGTGTAAATTAAATGTATAAATTAAATAAACAATAAAATAAAATAATTTAGAAAATAATATAATTATTTTCCAAATTAAACGTTTACATAAATTAATGTCGAGACTTATGTTGGACACAATCACCTTAAAGTAGATTTCACCCTCGCTCCGGTGCTTCGAGTTTTAATCAGCGTCTGCTTTCCAGAATACAGCGATTAACACTTGATTTTACAACACTATAAAATCAAGTCTGGCGAACCAAAAGTCTGTTGTAACTCTTTCTTTTTCTTCATAAAAATTAAATGCAGAAACATAGAGAAAGAATGACAAAATTATGATGAAAAATCTGATGAAATGAATTGCTGGAAGCAGGCTTTGTATAGGAGAAGAAGTGCCTTTTTAGAACAGGTACCTAATAGAAAAAACCTGTTTAGAACAGGAACAGATCTGTTCAAAATAGAAACAGATCTGTTTGAGTGGAAATTGCACCTGTTCGGGTGGACCTTTTGAATTTGTTTAGGTATGGACCCCATGAACCTGTTAGGGATCTGTTTGGGTGAAGCAAAAATTCTTGACCAATTTATTTTGAATTTTGAAAACAAAGTTAAAATAAATAAATAAAGGATTCAAATGTTTTTGCTCAAAAAGATAAATATTAGGCCGGACAAGCCCAACCTCAGCCCAGCCCGCTTGTGTGGTTTTTGTTTTGGATCCAGTGGGTCTATCCCATTTCACCCATAACCTCACCTTTCCACAAACTTGGGTACCCCTTGGGGCCCATTCCAAGTATCCCAAGGTAAGGTATATAAATCCATTCAAACCCTTAAGCATTTCCAATGTGGAACAATCACATTTCACAAATGTGTAGGAAACCCACTTAAATCCATTTTCACGAACCCGAAAATGCGCGTTGAATTATCATTCATCCGGAAATGGTTTGAGCAACCAAATATACAGTTTTATTCACTATGCGACATTAAACATGAACCCAATAAAAAATATTTAAAATAACGCTTGCATTCCACCTTAATTAATGCTCAAAATTAACAAAAAATAAGAATTTTACAAAGCCATTTTCCAACAAGTTCTTGTCCATTCTCATCTAAAAGTTACCTTAAAAACAATGTAATTACAAAAACTACTAAGACTACTTCTCCAAAAACTTCTTAAAGTTCTTCATTGTCAAAATAGTTGAATCAAAAGTCTAAAGCAAAAAATGAGAAATAGAAGACATAAAGGGAAAAGGAAAACAAGATTGGAGCAAAAAAAAGAAAAAGAACAAGCAGAAGAATTGCAAAACAATTAAATAAAATTTGAAGTAGAGAATGGGTGCAAATCAAATGCCTCCAAATCTGTCTCCTCCACTGCGTCCTTATTTTGGGCTTATGTATAAGATTCTTTTCCAAGCTAAAGGTGGATAATCTTAGCTAACGACTTCTAGAGCGAGAAAATACAAATAACTAATTAGATAGGCAAATTCATAGCACATTTTTCAATAATTGATGTGATCAACTAGATGGACTCATTGAAATGACCAAGTGAAAACAAAGATGGAACACTTGGAAAAAAAATAAAAAAATTGTTGATTATTGGTGGTTATATACAATAAGAATAAGAGTTCAATAGATTATAGCCTTTGTTCAGTCACAGAAAAGAAAAAAAAAAAAAAAAAAATTGAAGACACTTGATCTCTTTACGATAATTTAGGCAACATTTGGTTCATTACAATAGAATCGTCATTTTGTCGAAATACTTATTCCCATGTTTGGCTCAGTAATATATATATATATATATATTCCAAATAGAATCACCATTAGCCAATTTTGAAAAATGATCATTTCATTAGAGACTTAAAAACAGTGTCATTCCATTCCTACATAAAGCACTAACCACTCAGTATCCTTTCCTTAATATTTCTATTTTGTTCATAAACATAAATTACACACGAGTTCGTCAACAATTTTTATTATATCACACTAGTGATTGTTTGTACATTAGAAAAACTTAAGCGAGGAATTTTATTTTCATTAAAAATAATAGTAAATAAATAAATAAATTTGAAAAGGCACCAAAATAGGGGAGCAGCCTATGTATCCTATGCAAACATGAGATATTCAAAGCAGAAACAGTGAGAAGGTACACGATTTTTTAAAAACTATACAACTTTTTATTTTCATACTAATGTTCTTATGTCGTAGACCTTGCATAGTATAAAACATTCAGAGGAATACATATGTGCAATGGCAACTTTGACTAAAAAAATCTCAATGACTACAAGCAACTGAGTCCAATGATCAGAAGCACAGTAGTGTTTCTATGAAGAATAAGAAGAGAAGAAGAGAAGAGAAAAAGAAAAGAGAAGAGAAAAATATACCTCAATTATGATTATACCTCAGGTTGGCGTCCAAATTAATCATTGGCAACAACAAACATTAACATTTTCAGTGTGTGAATAAAATCAATTTATATTTTACAGTGTTCAATTCCTTCTACAAGAATATACTCTGTTTGATATCAGATAATTTGTTCTATAAACTCTTAGAAACCTAGCTAGGATACATGAATAATAGGAACTGTCTTGGAAATTCAACAAGTTTCTCAAGCAATTTGAGAAAAAAACAATGGTACAAATTCTCAGATTTGTTTTATTATTTAATTGTATTATTATAATTTATTTCTTTAATTATTTATCCTTTCAGGAATTATTTTTTTTTAATCTAATCATCAACATAATAATAAGAACTTTAAACAAGTCCAAATTAGGTCACACTCATACCAATAAATCAGTTAAATCTATCACATATGGAACAGAGTTCCATAGTAGCATACAAAATATTAAAAATAAGACTTAGATTAATCTCCTGTAAAATTTTATTCTGTTGGCTCTTATAATTTAAAAGCATCACACTTGATTACAAATTTATCCACACCATATTGAATTTTTTTAAAATGTGTTGATTAAATTTGTTGGTTTTGAATTTAAAAATAAAATAAAATACACTTATTGAGTAAGTTGTTTTAGAATTTTTAATTACATGACTAAATTGATTGAATTTGAGTTTTAAAAAAATTAATAAATAACATCTATTAAATAACCTCTTTTCAAAATCTTACATGATTACAATCTTATCATAATGTATTGGCTATTAAAACCTTATAAAATATTTAAAAATCTAAATTGATTTTGATTTTTGAATTTAAAAAAATATTATGGTAACAATTATTTGTTTTCCATGGGACTTAAAAATAATTAAAAAAAAAAAGTAACTAATTTTTTGAGCTTTATAAAATTAAACTATTTCCATGTTAAGCTTCTTTTTAAATTTTTTTTTAATAAAACTCTTAAATTTATATATAAAATTTTATTTATGAGAAACAGAATACAAAAAAATTAAATATAATTATCATATTTATTTTTATAAATAATATATTATTTTATCATTTGCACAACACGGGTGATATGCTAGTAATTATGGTTTGAATGTGAAGTTTTGTGTGATTGACTTTTTAGCTTATTTTATCTTTTTGTGACTATTTTAGCCCAAAATCTATATGCCAAACGAAGCCTGAATTTTTTTCAAGTTAGTCATCCAATTTGAAAGAGCATTGGGCTTTTTAGGCTTAAAGAAGAAAATTGAATAATGATCTGAACTATTCATTTTTTAAGACTCGTTGACTAGAATAAATATGAAAAAAAAATTAAGATGATCAGATATCAGAAACTATATGTTTGAAAAACATTTGTTTTAAAAAAAATAAACAACAATTATAATTTCAAAAATAGCCTTCTATTTTTTGTAATATAAATGTGATTTAAATATATAATTACCGATATCCGATTATTTTAATTTATTGCATTAATATTCTGGTTAATAATTTTTAAAAAATAAATAATTCAAATTATCAAAATCAATTCTAAAATAGACCAGCTAAGTAAATATCTCTCAAATTGAAATACTAACTTCTGAAAATCTAAACCTATGATACAAATACAGTTCTTTTCTTGTTTCAAATATTATAATTACTTATTTTTATAATTTATTAACCAATCAAAATTGAAGTTAAGTTCCAAAACCCTTCCCCCAACCAAAATTCTAAAAAAAACATAGTCCATGGGTTAACTTGATTTGATCCATAATAGGTTTTTCAAACATAATTATATATTAATTAAAGTTTACAAATTTCATATAATTGATATTAATCATATTTGAAGAATAAATCTATAAAAATTTTCGCGTTAAATTCATTTTTCCCCTTTCTGGTTTGAGACTATAGCACTTTACCCTCTATAGTTCAAATATAACTAGAAATTTTCATGTAGTTTTGAGCTAAAGTGCTACCTTTAGTTTTCCATCCAAACAAATAGAAGATTTATTACATACACTATTTTTTACAATGGGTTTTGTTTTATGAAAAATTAGAATGAAATGAATAAAATAAAAAATATAATTTTACCCTCATTTTCTCCAAATCTAAATTTAGATTAATATGTTAATCAAAATAAAATAAAATATAACATAATTAAGAATTGATCTAAACTAAAAATATATATATAATTAAATAAAATATAATATAATTAAATAAAATATAAAATAAACAACAATTAAGAATTGATATAGAATGCAATTAAATTAAAATTATATTAAAAAGTTAGTAATTATAATAAATAGTTAAATATTTAGGATTAATTATGATATAAAATATAATTAAATTAAAATTAGAATAAAAATTTAAGAATTACAATAAATAATTAAGAATTTATAATTAACTATAATTTAATTGAATTAATACTAAATTACTTAGTAAATTACTCAACAAATTACTCGAAAAATTCTCAAGAAATTCTCTGTAAATTTTCAGTATCTTACTCAACAAATTGTCAATAAATTATTCAATAAATTCTAGATAAATTCTCAGTAAATTGCTCGGTAAAATCTTAGCAAATTACACAATAAATTCTCAATAAATTTCTCAATAAATTCTTAGTAAATTACTCAGTACATTCTTTATAAATTACTCAGCAAAATACTCAATAAATTCTTAATAAATTACTCGGCAAATTCTCGTTAAATTTTCTTAAACTTTTTAGTAAATTACTCAATAAATTCTAAGTAAGTTTCTTAGAAAATTCTTAGTAAGTACTCATCAAATTACTCTATAAATTTTCATTAAATTACTTTAAAAATTCTCGATAAATTCTCAGTAAATTCTCAATAAATTACTCGGCAAATTTTCGTTAAATTCTCTTAAAATTTTTAGTAAATTACTCAATAAATTTTAAGTAAGTTTCTTAGAAAGTTCTCAATAAGTACTCATCAAATTACTCTATAAATTCTCAGTAAATTACTTAAAAATTCTCAATAATTTCTCAATAAATTACTCAAAAAATTAATCAGTAAATTCTTAGTAAACTACTACATAAATTATCAGTTAATTATCAATCAACTCTCAGTAAATTGTTTAGTAACTTACTCAGTAAATTTCAGTAAATTCTCAATAAATTCTCAGTAAATTCTGTGTAAATTACTCAGTAAATTCTCGGTAAATTTCTCAATAAATTCGTAACTAAATTCTCAGCAAATTCTCAGTAAATTAGTTAGAAAATTTCTCAGAAAATTCCACAATATATTTTTAGTAAATTCTTAGTAAATTAGTCACTAAATTCTCAGTAAATTATTAGTAAATTACTCATTAATATCTTAGAAAATTATTGAGTAAATTATTTAGTAAATTACTCAATAAATTCACTGGAAATTTTTAGTTAATTCTGATTAATTCTCAAGAAATTGTTAGTAAATTCTCAATTAATTACTCAGTAAATTCTCAGTAAATTACTCAACAAATTACTTATTAAATTACTTAGTAAATTCTTTGTAAATTATAAGTAATTTACTCTGTAAATTCTCAATAATTTACTCAGTAAATTCACAATAAATTCTCAATAAATTACTCAGTAAATTCTCAATTAGTTACTCAGTAAATTACTCAGTAATTCTGAGTAAATTCTCACTTAATAACTCAGTAAATTCTCTGTAAATTACTAAGTAAATTCCCAGTAGGTTTCTTAGTAAATTCCTCTGTAAATTACTCAATAACTTCTAAGTAAATTCCTAGTAAATTACTATAACGCCCAGAAATAATTACCATAATCCATCCACAATATTAATAAATGACAACAATACTAACATAATTACCTTCCATTAAATCCAATATGATTAACAAAAGAGAAACATTTGCAGTATATATTCAATATGCGTAGCTGTGAATCTATAGCATATGTTACAAATATTAGAAAGAATGGAAGTTAAACAGATAAGAAATGCCTTAAAGGCTTATAATTTTCTAAGATAGTTCTTGGTTACAACAAAAGTGGACTTTAAGTCCAATATATTTAAAGCCCTTGGCTATACAAAAATAAATACAACAAAAGAAGCTTTTGCTCTAAATCCTTCCAAACTACTACCTTGGTGGAGGCATGTCATCAGCACCTGTAGACGTCCCCGAACGTCCCGGGAGGATGACTCCCGTTCTGTTCATTTGGGCTCACTACGGTTCAGACTCTCAAATTGTCACGGTTCTTAATCTGAACCAAAGGGTCCAAATCCGGCAAATCGTTTTGAGAAAACAGATTTTTTTGAAAGAAGTGTCAAACATGGATTGCTTTGCCAGATACAGAGCCGCCACCTAAATATTTTATTTTTGGGAAATTTAGGAAACCCTGACTCGTTGCCTAAGGCCACGTGTCCGTCATCACCAAAGTTGCCTCGGCTCGGGAACTTGGGTACGATTGGGGAAGGTCACTTCGTGAGCACCCCCGCTCGCCCGATCAAAGATCGGCCTTTACTAACCATGATATCTAGTTTTGAAAACTTTATGCGTTCTTATTCCGGTTATTAGCCTAGATTTACTATGTGATGCACACAGCATGCAAGTATAGACTGGATCGTCTGGATTGGAACAAAACATTTCATGTTTATTTTTGAAAGTGGTTTGATGGTGCTACCCGCAAGTAGGCTAAGACGTGAATTTGCCATCCTCGGGTGGGCTTAGAAAAACATGATTTTGCCACTATCTAGTGGGCTTAAAACTCACAGTCAATGCATTTATTCCAATTCAAATAATCCAACCTTCACCCACAGGCATTCAGGCAGTCATATCACATAAGCATATAACCTCATGGTAAGCATGCTATCATGGCAGTCACTCACACACATGCAAGGATACTAAAGCATAAACACTTATCGAGTACTCCAAGCCAAAATAAAAGCTATGTTAGAAATCCATGCATGACACTAACTATACAGAAATGCCTAATGCAACACATGCAAAATGCAACTAAGATAGGCTCGGCTATTCTAAAGATGGCATGTGAAATGCTACAACTAACATGTATTCAACTTGGAATTGAGATACAAATGCAGTTAGTATGATGCGCCGAGCCCGGTGCATGCAAGACAGATGAATGAATACAAACATGCTATCATATTGTATGCTAATTGAAACATGCCCTAATCTAACCATCATAAGTTGGTAAATAAAAGGGAGAAAGACGTGGGGTTGGAAGACATACATCACACACACGCACACTTATTACAACATTGCCCTCGCGCAGAGGGTCCGAATAAATATTGCAGTCCCAAATGAATAAATAATACAGTCCCAAATAAATACAAAATCCTAATTAATTAACGAATTAATCAAGGAAAGTAGTAAATTGGCACGCAAATCCATGGACCGCCTCAGCTCTTTTCCAAATGATGAATGATACATGCTCAGGTTGCCTTGTGCGGAGAATCCCTTGCGATGCCCCGCTTTGCCTCTGTTTGCAATTATTCTTGGGATGCGTGCCAGGCTCCGGAAGGTTGCTGATTTCTGATTTGCTGCAACAGAGAGCAGCAAAGGGGCATGGCAAAGTATTTTCACATATGTATGCATGACTACTCTTCAGGGAGTGTAGTCCTCGATCCTCATGCCACCAATCACGCATCTCGATGCATGATGGCCGAGGAGTCGATTTGCACGATTCAATATGAAATGAATGCACATATGGACACAACAAGGCCTAAACTCCATCATGGGTAATCCGGAGTGTTGGCGATAGGGAATTGAGACACGTTCCGTCACTCGTAGTACGAAACGTCCCTCGTTTCCCGTGCTTGGGCTAACTCCTATCCCAAGCACTATGCAATATGCATGACATGCATGAATGCGATCCTAACATGCATCCTAGCATACACAATGCTATGAAATGGCATACACAATGCACGATATAACGAGGCATACGCAATGCCCTAACATACAACCTACCATACACAATGCTACGAAATGAAATGACATACACAATGCACGATGGACTTACACCAACATGAGTGGACCTCAGCCACACTCATATCAGTAGCCATTAGATGAAAATGAGACTATCAAAATGCGTGTACACATGCACGCAAACCGAAGACCGAACCTAAGGCATAGTATGCAACTCTAATAAGGCATGGCAAGGCATGGAACATGGTATGCAAACATGCAAATTTCAGTACTGAAATATGATACAAAATGGTCCCGAATCACGGAAATATGGCACCCGATGCATGGAATGGTCCCGAAACTCAAAACTAGGCACATGAATTGACCTATAGCTATACAAAGCATGCATTATTTGATCATGAAGTCTAAAGACAGAGCCAAGGCAGTCCCAAAACATGAACATTTCCAGTTCAAAGCATGGCCAAAAGATGCTAGCATGGTGGACAAAATAGCATGCAATCTTGATTAGCAATCATGGTTTACATGGAAAGTATATGAAGCAAATGTAATCTCACCAAATTAGAAAAAATCAGTGAATAAATCATGTGAAAATAGGCCCAAATAACCACTGATATGCAACCATGGTATGCAAAAATAATGAGTTACTTTGGAGGGCCATGCAAGGAGTTATTAAGCACATGCAAGGTAGACATTTAGCATGGCATAAACAACTATGAAAATCAAATATGGTAGTCCTAAAACTTACCAAATTGACCCTGGAAAGCGACTTCGAAGCATGCAAGGTAGGGTCTCTTTGGAAGGCCAAAAAGGCCACCAAACAAGAGAAGGAGAGAGGGGGGTCACCCCCCTCTAATCTTGGCTCTCAAAATAGTGTTCTAGCCACTGAAAATTCACTGGATTTTAGTGTCTAGAAGGCCAAACAAAGCATGCAATTGGGGCTTAGGTGTAAGGTTCAAAACAAGGGACAATCAAGCATATAAGGAAGCATGTGACCTCAAATAAAATAATTCCCTTAATAAAACATGAAGATGATATCAAAACAAGCCTTTTTTCAGTTTATAACAAGTCTCAAAAATGAACATAAATAAGGCTAATCTATCATGTAAAAATGGCCCTAAAAGAGAGAATAGAGACAAGGGACAGCAGCTGGACCCAAAAAGTGAAGAGCCCTTCAACAAAGTTTAAGAGGGGCTCAAAATGAAGCACTTTACAGTTTATATCAAGTCTCGAAAATGAACAAAAGTGAGGCTAAATCAGCATGCAAGAAAAAGGCCTAAAAGAGGGATAAAGAGGCAAGTGGTAGAAGCTGACCTCAAAAAGAGGAGAGCCCTTCAACAAAGTTGAAGAGGGGCTCAAAAAAATACATTTCACACTTTATGGAAAAGTCCAAAACAGCTCAAAAATAAGACTAAAATACCATGCAAAAAAAGACCTAAAAGAGAGATAAAGAGGCAAGTGGCAGTAGGAGACCCCAAACAGCAAGAGGTCCTTGATCAAACATGAAAAGAAGCTCAAAATATGACTATTTATAGTTCAGATCGGAGCCCAAAAATGTAAGAAACAAAGGCTAAGAAAGCATGCAAAATAGAGCTAAAAGAGAGGGAAAAGAGACTTACCCTTGTAGCCTAAGTCTTCAACAACTTTTGGTCCAAGAAATGGTGCTCCTAGCCTCTGGAAATCAGCTTCAAAGGGCTGGAATGGAGGGTGGAGGTGTGGTGCTATGAGTGGTAGTGTAAAGGGGGCAAGAACCTTAGGGTTTGAAGGGTTTGGAAGAGAGGGAGAGGCAGAGTTGTATGCAAGGCTCAAAACAATTTTTGTAACCCTTAGAAACGGAGGAGAGTGTTGGTTTTAAAGAGGGAGAGAGGCCAAGGAAAGGGGGGGAAAACAAATTCAAATTTCCCCCCCAAAAGGCAGCCCCCCGGATACAAAATCTGGGGGAAAACAAATTGCACAGCTGGAACACACTTGGAGAGAGGATCATGGCCGGCCAGGTTCAAAAGGTTCAGGTGGCCGGCCGGCCACCCCCTGGCTGGCCGGCCAGGGGTCAAAAGTGTCAATCAAAATTGCTGGCCGGCCACCCCAAAAAGGTGGCCTCCCATGTGTGCACAACACAAATATGTGGTCAAAACCCAGAAAATGTGAACCAAGAGAGAGAAAAGTTAACTTTTTAGAGGGGTTCAAAAAGGTCAGAGACAATTACTGGCCGGCCTATTCATATTGGTGGCCTCCCAGGTGTGTACAACACAAAATGGGGTTTAGGGCTAAAGAAAGTGGCCGGGGAGTGGTCAACATTAGCTTTCTAGCGAGGAAAACGGACGACGGAGAGCGATGAAGAAATAAAACTGGCTTTTCAGAAAAATTGCTAGCCTCCCACCCTCCTACAAGCTTTCTAACAATGAAAATAAGGTCTCCACCAAAAATGAATCAAAACGGATGCAAAACGGAGGTTCGGGGACCGAAATGCGCGGCCTGAGGCCCCGAAAATGGGCTGTTAAACACTGGAGGTGGCATTCGACCACGAAGTTGGTCTCTCGAGCCACAATGTCCCCCAAAAGGGAGTAAATAAGGTTAGGCAGTCCTGAACCGAGGCACACGGCCGACGGCTCCGAAAATCGAAAACCGGGCTCCAAACGGGAAAAATGGCCTACGACCACGAAACGTAGCCTACGGTCACTGAGAGATGATCGACGAGACGTCTCCCTCCCTTCGGGAAGAGAAAACAGAGAAAATAGGACCTGATTCGCAAACCGAGGCAAGGCACAAAAAAAAAAAAGAGCCCCGAAGTCCGGAGGCAAGGCTCGCAGCCGGGACTCTGAAACCTCAGAACGAGCACAACATGGAACATCACCGAGCGCTCAATCAGTGACGTCTAAGTCTTAAGGTCGGTCAAAAATGGGGTGTCTACCGTGTCCCCTCTTTGACAGAACTCAGAAGTCGTAATTGACGGGAGTGAATGTCAAAGCCCCGAGACGACCCATTTTTGACAAGGCCGAAGACTTAGACAAACAGGCGAGATAACAAAGATGTGTCCTCAGGCATGCCCGCAGGCAAGGGGCAAGATGCGAAATGATATGCACAAAGCCGGACGTAACTTATGATTATGCAAAGGCAGCCATAGCGAAGCAATCATACACAATGAATGTGACAGTTTAAGCAGGCGAATGAAATCAAACCAAACTACATTACATGTAGAAAGGATGCAAGAGAATTATGCAATTCTCACCACGTCTCACACGGAGAATACAATACCGTCCGGTTCGTCTGGTCGCACCAGCTTCAAATGAACCGTACATACAATATCGTGCCTCATGCTGCTGGGGATCTTTTGCTTCTTCTCGGTTGAACTGCAGGTACTACTTTTCTCCTTGACTATGGTTGCAGCTTTCCCTATTCTCCAACAGGGTGACAGACTAGGTTGGTTCAGTATCCAGAATTGAGGTGCATACACATGCTATCTCAATCTATAGGGCTGCCATACAGATTTCAAGCCGAGGATATACCCTTGGGTATTTAAACCAGACTTTAGTCTCGGAAATCCCGAACCTTTGCGTTCTAGGTGTGAGCCATTCGAACTCTAGTTTCCACCGTCTCAGTTGGTCTCCTAGGAACTCACCGTAAACACAGGCAGGTGGTTATACCAGACCGCCAAAAGTCGTTCGGGCACGACAAACACCAAAGGAATTGCACCTTTAGAGGATTTAAGGTCTCCTAGACCAGAGAGTGCATAAGGCAATGCGAATGAAGATGCAGGATTTAAGGTCTCCTAGACCAGAGAGTGCACAAGATAGTGCGAATGATACAAAAAAACAAAGTGCACAAGACAGTGCGATGCGCAAGATAGCGCGATGAATGCAATGCACAAGACAGTGCGAATGAGGTGCGCAAGATAGCGCAATGAATGCAATGCACAAAACAGTGCGATGCACAGAATAGCGCGATTGAAATACAATGCACAAGACAGTGCGAATGAGGTGTGCAAGATAGTGCGATGCGCAAAATGGCGCGAAATGAAATGTACGCAAAATGCAAGTAAGGTGCACGGCTTACGACATAGTGTAGACGTCCCCGAACGCCTAGGGAGGATGAGTCCCGTTCTGTTCACTTTTGGGCTCACTACATGTTCGGACTCTCAAATTGTCACGGTTCTAAATCTGAACCAAAGAGTCCAAATCCGGCAAATCGTTTTGAGAAAACAGATTTTGAAAGAAGTGCCAAACATGGACTGCTTTGCCAGATACAGAGTCGCCACCTAAATATTTTATTTTTGGAAAATTTAGAAAACCCTGACTTGTTGCCTAAGGCCACGTGTCTTTCATCAACAAAGTTGCCTTGACTCGGGAACTTGGGTACGATTGGGGAAGGTCAGCTATGAGCACCCCCTCTCACCCGATCAAAGATCGGCCTCTACTAACCGTGATATCTTGTTTTGAAAGCATTATGTGTTCTTATTCCGGTTATTAGCCTAGAATTACTTTGTTATGCGCACAGCAAACAAGTATAGACCAAATCACCTAAATTGGAACAAAACATAGCAC
>NW_021025590.1:259691-273718 GCF_004153795.1 Camellia sinensis | reverse complement strand
TTTATGCTCTCTACATGCCTCTGTCTAAGGCACTTCAGATTCTTGCCGAAAAGGGGCACCTCAAACCCCTTGAACCTCGGCCTCTCCCGAAGAATCTGTGGTTCAAAGTTCGAGAAAATGGCTCCAAGGTGTTCAACATTGGCCCGGAAGAGGAGGGGCAAAAATGGAAATAACAATTAATGGCCGGCCATGACTTTTTTGGGTCCTCCAAGGTGTGTAGATCACAGTTATGTGGTTGAAAGTTGGCAACACTAAGCCTAGGGGGTTCAACATTAGCCCGGAAGAAAGGGGTCAAAAGGGTCAGGTGACCTTAATGGCCGGCCACCAACTTTTAGGGGCCTCCCAGGTGTGTAGATCACAGATATGTGGTTCAAAGTTGGCAACACTAAGCCTAGGGTGTTCAACATTAGCCCGGAAGTCGGAAAAACGGCCGCCGGGAGGCTCTGGAGGAGAGATAACTGGTTGCTGCAACAATTGCTGGCTTCCCACCCTTCAGTGACCTTCCCTGTGATAAAACAGAGGTACCTGCCAAAAATGAACGAAAACCGTTGCAAAACGAAAGTTCCGGGGCCAAAACACGCAGTTCGGGGCCCCGAAAATGGGCTGTTAAGCACCGAAAGTGGCGTTCGACCACGAAGTGGGTTTCCGAGACCCCAGTGTCCCTCAAAAGGGAGAAAATAAGATGTATGCCAAAAATCAGAGCAATAGGAGATGGTTGAGCGGTCCCGAACCGAGCCACACGGCCTGACGGCTCCGAAAACCGGGAACCGGGCTCCGAAATGGGCAAAATGGCCTACGGCCACCAAATGTAGCCTACGGACATTGAGAGATGGTCTACGGGACCTCTCCCTCCCCTCAGGAAAAGAAACAGAGAAAACCGAGTCTGGTTCGCAAACCGAGGCAAGGCACAGAAAAGGGTTCGGAAGTCCGGAGGTAGGGCTCACGGCCGCGACTCTGAGACTTCTGAACGAGCACGATATGCAACATCACCAAGCGCTCAATCGGTGACGTCTGAGTCTTAAGGTCGGTCAAAAATGGGGTGTCTACAAATGCCTAATGCAACACATGCGAAAATGCAACTATAGAAGGCTCGGCTATTCTAAAGATGGCACGTGAAATGCTACAACTAACATGTATTCAACTTGGAATTGAGATACAAATGCAGTTAGTATGATGCGCCGAGCCCGGTGCATGCAAGACAGATGAATGAATACAAACATGCGATCATACTGTATGCTAATTGAAACATGCCCTAATCTAACCATCATAAGCTGGTAAATAAAAGGGAGAAAGACGTGGGGTTGGAAGACATACATCACACACGCGCACACTTATTACAACATTGCCCTCGCGTAGAGGGACCGAATAAATAATGCAGTCCCAAATGAATAAATAATATAGTCCCAAATAAATACAAAATCCTAATTAATTAACGAATTAATCTAGGAAAGCAGTAAATTGGCACGCAAATCCATGGACCGCCTCAGCTCTGTTCCAAATGATGAATGATACATGCTCGGGTTGCCTTGTGCGGAGAATCCCTTGCGATGCCCCGCTTTGCCTCTGTTTGCAATTATTCTTGGGATGCGTGCCAGGCTCCGGAAGGTTGCTGATTTCTGATTTGCTGCAACAGAGAGCAACAAAGGGGCATGGCAAAGTATTTTCACATATGTATGCATGACTACTCTTCAGGGAGTGTAGTCCTCGATCCTCGTGTCACCAATCACGCATCTCGATGCATGATGGCCGAGGAGTCGATTTGCACGATTCAATATGAAATGAATGCACATATGGACACAACAAGGCCTAAACTCCATCATGGGTAATCCGAAGTGTCGGCGACAGGGAATTGAGACACGTTCCGTCACTTGTAGTACGAAACGTCCCTCGTTTCCCGTGCTTGGGCTAACTCCTATCCCAAGCACAATGCAATATGCATGACATGCATGAATGCATTCCTAACATGCAACCTAGCATACGCAATGCTATGAAAAGGCACACACAATGCACGATGTAACGAGGCATACACACTGCTCTAACATACAACCTTGCATACGCAATGCTATGAAATGAAATGGCATACACAATGCATAATGGACTTACACTAACATGAGTGGACCTCAGCCACACTCACATCAGTAGCCATCAGGTGAAAATGGGATTATCGAAATACGTGCACACATGCACGCAAACCGAGGACCGATCCTAAGGCACAACATGCAACTCTAACAAGGCATGGCAAGGGATGCAAGATGGCATACAAGCATGTGAATTTTAACAATGAAACATGATGCTAAACAGCCCCGAAACATGGAAAAATGGCACCCGATGCCTGGAATGAGCCCCGAAACTCAAGACTAGGCACATGCAATGACTTATAGCTATAGAAAGTATGCTTTATTTGATCATGAAGTACAAAGACAGAGCCAAGGAAGTCCCAAAACATGAACATTTCTAGTTCAAAGCATGACCAAAAGATGCTAGCATGGTGGACAAAAATAGCATGCAATCTTGACTAGCAAACATAGTTTACATGGCAAGTATATGAAGAAAATGTAATCTCACCAAAACAGAAAAGATCAGTGAATAAATCATTTGAAAATAGGCCCAAATAACCACTGAAATGAAGTCAACACATGCAAAAATGATGAGTTACTTTAGAGGGCCATGCGAGGAGTTATTAAGCACATGCAAGGTAGACATTTAGCATGGCATAAACAACTATGAAAATCAAATATGGTAGTCCTAAAACTCACCAAATTGACCCTGGAAAGCGACTTCGAAGCATGCAAGGTAGGGTCTCTTTGGAAGACCAAAAAGGCCACCAAACAAGAGAAGGAGAGAGGGGGTCACCCCCCTCTGATTTGGAGGCTCAAAACAGTGTGATAGCCACTAAAAATCCACTGGATTTTAGTGGCTAGAAGGCCAAACCAAGCATGCAACAAGAGCTTAGGTGTAAGGCTCAAAATAAGGGATAATCAAGCATACAAGGAAGCATATGACCTTAAACAAGAAAATTCCCTTAATAAAACATGAAGATGATGTTAAAAAAAGATTTTTTCTAGTTTATAACAGATCTCAAAAGTGAACACAAATAGGGCTAATCTATCATGCAAAAATGGCCCTAAAAGAGAGAATAGAGACAAGGGACAGCATCTGGCCCCAAACAGTGAAGAGCCCTTCAACAAAGTTGAAGGGAGGCTCAAAATTAAGCACTTTACAGTTTACATCAATCCACGAAAATGATCACAAATAGGGCTAAACTATCATGCAAGAAAAAGGCCTAAAAGAGGGATAAAGAGACAAGTGGTAGCAGATGGCCTCAAATAGAGGAGAGCCCTTCAACAATGTTGAAGAGGGGCTCAAAACAAGACATTTTACATTTTATAACCAAATCCAACACAGCTCACAAATAAGACTAAAATACCATGCAAAAATAGGCCTAAAAGAGAGATTAAACACAAAGGATAAGGAGAAGACCTCAAAAAGCAAAAAGTCCTTGATCAAACATGAAGAGGAGCTCAAAATATGACTATTTACAGTTCAGTCCAGAGCTCAAAAATGTAAGAAAAAGGGGCTAAGATAGCATGTAAAATAGGGCAAGAAAAGAGGAAATAGGGACTCACCCTTGTAGTCCAAACTTCCAGCAGCTTTTGGTCCAAGAAAGTGAGCTCCTAACCTCTGAAAAACAGCCTCAAGTTGCTGGAATGGAGTGTGGAGGTTGTAGGCTTAGAGGTGGTGTGTAAAGGTCAAGAACAATGGGTGTTTGGAGCATGAAAATGGAGAGCAATGGAAGAGGGAAGGGTGTATGCTCCAGCTGGTTTTCTAACCCTTAGAAATGGAGGAGAGGTGCTGGTTTTATAGAGGGAGAGAGTGGAGGAACGGGGGGGAAAATCAAATTCAAATTTTCCACCCAAAGGCAGCCCCCCCCCCCCGGATACAAAATCTGGGAGAAAATAGAGGGTACAGCTGGAATACACTTGGAGAGAGGATTATGGCCGGCCAGGTTCAAAAGGTTCAGGTGGCCAGCCGTCCACCTCCCATGGCCGGCCGGCCAGGGGTCAAAAGGGTCAATGAAGATTGCTGGCTAGCCACCTCAAAAAGGTGGCCTCCCATGTGTGCACAACACAACTATGTGGTTAAAACCCAGAAAATGTGAACCAGGAGAGAGAAAAGCCAACTTTTTAGAGGGGTTCAAAAGGGTCAAGGACAATTACTGGCCGTCCTATACGTATTAGTGGCCTCCCAGGTGTGTACAACACAAATATGTGGTTTAGGGCTAGAGAAAGTGTCCCCGGGGTGGTCAACATTAGCTTTTTAGTGAGGAAAATGGGCGACGGAGAGTGATAAAGAAATAAAGCTGGCTTTTCAGAACAATTGCTGGCCTCCCACCCTCTTACAAGCTTCCTAACAATGAAAATAAGGTCTCCACCAAAAATGAACCAAAACAGATGCAAAACGGAGGTTCGGGGACCGAAATGCGCGGCCTGGGGCCCCGAAAATGGGCTGTTAAGCACTAGAGGTGGCATTCGACCACGAAGTTGGTCTCTCGGGCCACAGTGTTCCTCAAAAGGGAGGAAATAAGGTGTATACCAAAAACCGGAGTAAACGGAGGTGATTAGGCAGTCCCGAACTGAGGCACACGGCCGTCGGCTCCGAAAAATCGGAAACCGGGCTCCAAACGGGAAAAATGGCCTACGACCACGAAACGTAGCCTACGGCCACTGAGAGATGATCTACGAGACCTCTCCCTCCCTTTGGGAAGAGAAAATAGAGAAAACAGAGCCTGGTTCGCAAACCGAGGCAAGACACGAAAGAGTCCAGAAGTCCGGAGGCAAGGCTCGCAGCCGAGACTCCGCAACCTCAGAACGAGCACAATATGCAATATCACCGAGCGCTCAATCAGTGACGTCTGAGTCTTAAGGTCGGTCAAAAATGGGGTGTCTACACATAGCATTTCATTCATTTGGCGCACAGCTCACAACACAACACTTTGTTTGTTTAGCACGCGGCTCCCAACACTATATTCTGTTTATTTGGCACGCAGCTCGAAACACAGCACTCTGTTTATCTGGACACACGGCTCTTTTGGGCACACAGGTCATTCGGGCACACAGCTCATTTTGGGGGCCACAGCTCATTTTGGGGGCACATAGCTCATTTCGAGCACACGGCTCGTTTTGGGCGCACAGTTCACTTTTTTTTTGGGCACACAGCAAATCTCGAGCACACAGCTCGTTTGCGGGCACACAGCTCATTCTTCGGGCACACAGCTCGTTTGCGGGCACACAGCTTATAACACTACTCAATTTGAACAGTCAGTCCATAATGCAGCATTTGGTTTGCATTTTGAACACACAGCTCAAGCACTTGAATTTCTGAACACGCAGCTCAAACTTTTGGCGTGAACACGTAGCCCACATTTTTGAAACCTGAACACACAGCTCAAACTTTTGTCGTGAACACGAAGCCCACATTTTCTTGAAATCTGAACACACAGCTCAAACTTGTTGTCCTGAACACACAGCTCAAACTTGTTGTCCTGAACACACAGCTCACAGTTTTTGGAAGCTGAACACGCAGCTCAAACTTTTGAATTTTTGAACACGCGGCCCATCTTTTATTGTGAACATGCAGCACACACTTGTTGAAAGTTGAACACGCAGCTCAAGCTTTTGAACTTCTGAACACGCAGCCCATTTTTTGATTGTGAACACGCGGCGCACACTTGTTGAAAGTCGAACACGTAGCCCAAACTTTTGAATTTTTGAACACGCAGCCCACTTTATGATTGTGAACACGCAGCACACATTTGTTGAAAGTTGAACACGCAGCTCAAACTTTTGAACTTCTGAACATGCAGCCCATTTTTTGATTGTGAACACGCAGCACACACTTGTTGAAAGTTGAACACGCAGCTCAAACTTTTGAACTTCTGAATATGCAGCCCATTTTTTATTGTGAACACGCAGCACACACTTGTTGAAAGTTGTTGAACACGCAGCCCAAACTTTGATTTCTAACACGCAGCCCATATTTTGAATGTGAACACGCAGCACACACTTGTTGAAAGAAGTTGAACACGCAGCTCAAGCTTTTGAACTTCTGAACACGCAGCCCATTTTTTGATTGTGAACACGCGGCGCACACTTGTTGAAAGTCGAACACGCAGCCCAAACTTTTGAATTTCTGAACACGCAGCCCACTTTTTGATTGTGAACACGAGCACACATTTGTTGAAAGTTGAACACGCAGCTCAAACTTTTGAACTTCTAAACACGCAGCCCAATTTTTGATTGTGAACACGCAGCACACACTTGTTGAAAGTTGAACACGCAGCTCAAACTTTTGAACTTCTGAATATGCAGCCCACTTTTTATTGTGAACACGCAGCACACACTTGTTGAAAGTTATTGAACACGCAGCCCAAACTTTGATTTCTAAACATGTAGTCCATATTTTGAATGTGAACACGCAGCACACACTTGTTGAAAGAAGTTGAACACGCAGCCCAAACTATGATTTCTGAACACGTAGCCTATATTTTTGATTGTGAACACGCGGCGTACACTTGTTGAAAGTCGAACACGCAGCCCAAACTTTTGAATTTCTGAACACGCAGCCCATATTTTGAATGTGAACACGCAGCATACACTTATTGAAAGAAGTTGAACACGCAGCCCAAACTTTGATTTCTGAACACGCAGCCCATATTTTGAATGTGAACACGCAGCACACACTTGTTGAAAGAAGTTGAAAACGCAGCCCATATTTTTGATTGTGAACACGTGACGCACACTTGTTGAAAGTCGAACATGCAGCCCAAACTTTTGAATTTCTGAACACGCAGCCCATATTTTGATTGTGAACACGCAGCACACACTTGTTGAAAGTTGAACACGCAGCTCAAACTTTTGAACTTCTGAACACGCAGCCCATTTTTTGATTGTGAACACAGCACACACTTGTTGAAAGTTGAACACGCAGCTCAAACTTTTGAACTTCTGAACACGCAACCCATTTTTGATTGTGAACACGCAGCACACACTTGTTGAAAGTTGAACACGCAGCTCAAGCTTTTGAACTTCTGAACATGCAGCCCATTTTTGATTGTGAACACGCGGCACACACTTGTTGAAAGTCGAACACGTAACCCAAACTTTTGAATTTCTGAACACGCAGCTCATTTTTCGATTGTGAACACGCGGCGCACACTTGTTGAAAGTCGAACACGCAACCCAAACTTTTGAATTTCTGAACATGCAGCCCATTTTTTTATTGTAAACACGCATCACACATTTGTTGAAAGTTGAACACGCAGCTCAAACTTTTGAACTTCTGAACACGCAGCCCATTTTTTGATTGTGAACACGCGGCGCACACTTGTTGAAAGTCGAACACCCAGCCCAAACTTTTGAATTTCTGAACACGCAGCCCATTTTTTGATTTTGAACACGCAGCACACATTTGTTGAAAGTTGAACACGCTGCTCAAACTTTTGAATTTCTGAACACGCAGCCCATTTTTTGATTGTGAACACGCAGCACACACTTGTTGAAAGAAGTTGAACACGCAGTCCAAAATTTGATTTCTGAACACGCAGCCCATATTTTGAATGTGAACACGCAGCACACTCTTGATGGTGAACACATATCCCACAGTTTTTAAAAGTTGAACACGCAGCTCATTCATTTTATTTGCACGCAGCTTATACATCTCACTTTGAACACACAGCTCACACATTTCACTTGTGAACACGCAGCCCACACATTTCTCTTCTGAACACGCAGCTCATTCATTTCATTTGCACGCAACTTATACTGAACACACAGTTCATACACTTCACTTCTGAACACACAGCTCATTCACTTCAGTTTGAACACACAGCTCACATATTTCAATTCTGAACGCGCAACTCATTCATTTTCATTTGCACGCAGCTTATTCTTAATTATGAACACGCATCTCATAAATTTTCACTTCTGAACTCACAGCTCATTCACTTCATGTTGAACACGCAGCTCACATACTTCAATTCTGAACACACAGCTCATATACTTCAATTCTGAACACACAGCTCATATACTTTAATTCTGAACACACAGCTCATATACTTTATGTTGAACACGCTGCTCACATACTTCAATTCTGAACACACAGCTCATATACTTCAATTCTGAACACACAACTCATATACTTTATGTTGAACACGCAGCTCACGTACTGCAATTCTGAACACACAGCTCATATACTTCAATTTTTGAACACGCAGCTCATAACATAACACTGCTCAATTTGAACACACGGCTCATAACTCAGTAGCCTTTTAATTTTGAACACATAGCTCATTCTGAACATACAGGATGCGATGACAGAACTTGCAGAAGTTGAAACAAACTCAGATGTCCTACATCTTCCTCTTTTCCTTTTGCTTCGAAGTTTGGAACCTATATAGCTTCAGATGGGTTCTGGCTTTACTGTTCCCACATGACTCGGGTTGAACCCTGCGGTTTTTTGAAAGAACAAAATCTTGTTTTGCACAAATATAGAGAACGACCCAGCACTCTGAGCACAAGAAAATTTTTTGAAATTAAGAAATGTGTTCTTAACTGGGTATTGAGCCTACAACTAAACACAGCGAAAAAGACTCAACAACGGAAAACAAAAGGTAAACAACCTGAACACAATGAGACACGCTCGGAAAGACTCAATGCAAGAATCGAGACAAATAAAACAAAAGACACGACACACAGACGTGTTACAAAGATGAGAGACCTCTCAGTACGTGAGGAGCCAGTTTCTTCGGGTATTGTTTCCTACCCTTTCTCATTTGTGATTCTCACATCACTCGGCCCTCAGGCTCTGTTTTTGCTGAAAAAGCCCTTTTCCTCACTTTTTCTCTCAGCGCACATCTCTCTATTCTTTAATCTCTCATTTTTTATCCCTCCCCTGGGTGGTTGATGGATGAACAGGAAGTTGCGGGCTCACGCCCAACATAATCAGCTCACGGCTATTTCCCCCGGTGACATCTGTTGATGCGCCGAATGAGGGAATGGAGTATCTTGATCCATTCCAATTCGTGCTTCGCACTCGACTTGATACCTTGCTGCTTGGAGGATGAGAGAGCTTTCAGCCCTTTGTTGTTAACTTCAGTTATGCCCTTTTCTGGCGGGTAGAGTGTCCTTTTTGGCAAGTAGAGTGCCCTTTTCTGGCAAGTATGTTGACAACGGGAAAAAGACAAAACACCTGACTTAGCTTTGCCCTTAGTTCATTATTTTGACCATTTTTTGTTTTTGACGTTCTGTTAAAATAATTTTGACCAACATGAGAGTTAGATTAACATGCTTGTTCGATTTTCTGATTTAAAATCATACAAGTTAGGTTATGAGCACTGAAAATTTTCCTTTTTAGGTCCAAGAAATGGTCTAGTTTTGGAAAAATGGAATAATTTTCCGAGAAAATTAGTCAACTTTATTAAAAAATTCTCAAAACTGTTTTTACAAACGACCGCTGCTCAACGAGCACGGAACCTACTCTTGAGATGCACAACCTCAGATTCGAAGGAAAATTGCCCCTTGCTTAGAGAACATTGCATGGCAATGGAAAGTTGCCCTTTGTTTGAACGGCACCACGGTGCATTGAATGGCAACGGAAAGTTGCCCCTTGTTTGAATGGCACCGCAGTGCATTGTAGTCAATCCTCAGAGTGACGATCACAACCGAACTCCCGGATACAAAAAAGACAAAGATGACCAGAACCATCACATGGACATAGTTGAGTTTGAAGTGTTTTACAGCTGGACTTCAGAATGAAGTTGCCTACATATCCCAAAGATGGGAATCAAGCCTTACATAGTTCGGGGTTAAGGTACACTCGGGTATTTAACCTCTCCTTTTGCGCTCTAACTTTTGCCAAGGCCGCCCTTCCGGGTTTTCAACCTTGCGAGCTATGTTCTTCTTTTCTTTTCAATTCTTTTTAATTTTTTTTTTCTCTTTTTTCATTCTTTGCATTTTTTTTTTCTTTTTTTTTTCCTTGCTCTACCTTTTGCCTGGGTCGCCCTTCCGGGTTTCGGCCCAGCGAGCCTCTCAAGGGTAAAAGTCTAGCTTTGTCCATGTCAAATGGTTTTGAGATCTCGAAGCCATCTGAATCCAAAAGAATGGTTGCTGTTTACTAATAATGTCGGAGTCCATCCAATGGGGGTTGAATTTGCCCCTAGTGTTGTGGATAGGAACTCAATTATTCTCCGGTAGTACTTTCTTCTTTCCTTCTTTCTGGGATTTGGCGTTCTTGCCGATCTTCGTCTTGGACTCTTCGAGTGCATTATCTGACGTCTTTTGCCACTTGTTCGAGAGGTGCTTCTGATCTGGCCATACAAGTCTCACATTGTGGTTGACCGTTTGAACATTCTGAACGCAAGTTCAACTGTTTGAAAGCAAAAGGGGGTCAAGTCTCGAGGCTGAGAGCGATCCTAAGCTGCACAATCACAAGAGCGATTCCACACTGGTCTTCGCAAGACTGTGTAAAATGTTTTTTGAAAATTTTTAAGAAAGCGACTAATCGCTCGTGCTGAAGACAGTGCGGAACCAATCTGGATCAAGCTAGGGTCCTTCTCAGTACTCACGTTAACAAGCCGGAGGGGTTGAGTCTCGAGGCTGAGAGTGATCCTAGGCTGCACAATCTCAAGAGCGATTCCACACAGGTCTTCGCAGGACCGCGCAAAACATTTTTTGAAATCTTTTAAGAAAGCGACTAGTCGCTTGCGCTGAAGACAATGTAGAACCAATCTGGATCAAGCCAAGATCCTTCTCAATACTCACATTAACAAGCATGATCTCATTCATTAAGGGCTTAGCACAACTCTCTTTCTCTCAGTTGATCAAATTTTTGCAAATCCCGAGGAATTCCTTCATCTTTGTTTTCACCACAGTGTTAGAAAAAGTTTTAAAAACTTAGGTCAATGCAATGAGTTCAAGGCATAGAAAAGACACAGTTCTGGTCAAATACTGCCATCTCAATCAGGACTTCTAGCACAACTGGCACATGACAGAAGCAAATACAAGAATGTGAAAAACCACTGTTGTTGCATTCAAATTCGTTGGTGTAACTGGCTCCAAGCAGGAACAGACTCAAAGCAAAACGAAAAGACAAACACAAAACAAAATGGTGATGCCCGAGGTAACACCCCCGGAATCACCCGACCTTTGTACAACAGGACTGACTCGATACAACAAGACAAACCCTTAATCAAGAAGACTGACTCGAGACAATGAGACAGACTCAAAACAAAACTACAGAACTGACTCAACACCCAAGTCAGAAACTACAAAACTAGCATTCACAAATGCTCAAAATAGTGCGTGCCATACGCCACATTCGAGGTAAACAGCGCGCCGCCTGTAGGTAGTCGAACCCCTGATCACATACTTGCATTATCCTCGAAATCCACCAAGTCGATGGTGACAGACTTTGCCGAGCTTGGAGGTTGTCAATCAAATCTTGCACTTCGTGGCGAAGACGGAAGCAGTTGTGGGTGCTGTGACCGGTTTGTTGATGGTATGCACAGTATTGGGTACCATCATGCTTAGCTGGAAGGGGACTCGGGAGAGGCCGAGGCTCGAGGGGTTTGAGATGCCCTTTTTTGACGAGGATTTGAAGGGCCTTAGACAAAGGCATGTAGAGGGCATGGAAGACCCTGCGACCTCAGGGCGGATACTTCGAGGTTTGCTGACTTTTGCTGGACGCACCCGAAAAAGGGTCGGCAGGTGCTGCCTTGGCTCTCTGATCTTTTCCAGGTGCAGGGTTAGGATTGGAAGGAACTGTTCTGGTACGACGGTCCCCATCTCGATTTTTCCCCTGGCTTGAATTGCTTTCGTCTTTAGTGGGGAAGATGTCATCCACAGTCTTAGCCACAACTGCGAGTACTTGTTACTTATTCAACCCTCTGGCTTTTAGAGCCTCAACAGCTTGCTGGAGTTGTTCATAGGGATCAGTGTCCATCTTCATCTTGTTCTTTCCACTAGCCTCGGCTTGGTGGAAGGTTTGGGTTGCTTGACCAGTACGAAGTTCGGCTGTTGTTGACATATCATTGCCAGAGCTTGAGACAGCTTCAGGTTGGCTGAGCTCTATTACAATTCGCCCCAATAGTGGGGGCACCTGCGGTATGAAATTCCCAGCATACGATGCATTTGGTGGCGGAACCGACATTCCGCAGGCTAGATCTGCCACAGATCTTTGAAGGTCACCAATCATTCCCATCAACTCAAATGTGGTGGGCTCACGGGTTTGAAATAACTGGGGTTCCCAGATCGGATGTGCGGCAGGTGACCTGGGTGGGTGTGGCACTTCAACATCGGTATCACCTTGCAATGTGATTCCTTGGTCTGATACGGCTACCATAACCACAATTTCTTCCAAATTTTACGTCATCACGAGTTTTGCTGAACTGAACAGAGGTGATGTGACTGGTGACTGACGGATCAGATGGACCGGACTGGTAACTGACGGATCTGAAGAACCGGTGAGACTTTTTTTGTCTTGCCTCAGCAAATGAGAACACTGGTTGCTCTGAACCGAGTCTCTGAACCCCCTGAAAGAGAAAACACGCGGCATCTCAGCCTAATCCTGCTAATACAGACATGAGCATAACTGAATAACTACATTCGACCGCTGATCACTGTTCCCAAAATTACTGCCCCCAAAACTGAATCTGATACCCGCAGATATAACTGATTCCCAAAATACTGAACTGGTGCCCGCAGGCCTTATGTCCAAACTTACAAACTGATACATGCACCCCTGTAGAGACATACTCTAAAAGCACATAACAATCAAGTGAGAGCCAAAACACCTCTATGTTGGAGTAAGGTTTCCCTGTCCTATTCTGTTAGGAGCTACGGTTTCACTACGCACGCAGCGGTTTCAAACAACCTATCGGGTAAGCAACCTGTCCTAGTTTGGAATGGTCACTACGGATTCTGAATATGCACTAGGTCGAATGGTCAAAAGGGTGCCCCAGTAAAACCGGAGTTTGTGTTCCCATACTGGCAGAGCCCACAACCGATCAGCCTTATGGTCATGCCTTGACAAGACAAGCCTCCGGCAAACCGTTCAGGAATAGCAGATGGCAAACACGGTGTCCTAGGCGCACCAATGCACATGCAATGCAAAGAAACACAAAAGTGTAGTAAAAAACAGATATCAAGAGTTCGAGTCAAGTTCTCTAAGTCCCCAGCGGAGCTGCCAGAAACTGTAGACGTCCCCGAATGCCCCGAGAGGATGAGTCCCGTTCTGTTCATTTGGGCTCACTACGGTTCGGACTCTCAAATAGTCACGGTTCTTAATCTGAACCAAAGAGTCCAAATTCGGCAAATCGTTTTGAGAAAACAGATTTTTTTGAAAGAAGTGCCAAACATGGACTGCTTTGCCAGATACAGAGTCGCCACCTAAATATTTTATTTTTGAAAAATTTAGAAAACCCTGACTTGTTGCCTAAGGCCACGTGTCCGTCATCACCAAAGTTGCCTCGGCTCGGGAACTTGGGTACGCCATTATTTAACTTCTTTTTAAGGTGAAGGTGAGAAAAACAAACCATTCAAAGAAAACCAAACAAATACAACCACCTAATACTCTACAAACCACCTCCAACCCTAAGCTTTAAGACCCAAAAGAGATTTACAAACACAAACACCAGCCAGAAGCATAAGAAACCTTATTACTCAAAGAAATCTATGCTTGATATATTTCATTATTTTGGACAGTCCCAAAATATATATATATATATATAATTGAATGAGCTGAGTTTGCAATGTTATATGCCTCTCTTGAACTCAAATTCTAACAACCTTCTGTCAATAGCAAGTGTCATGTTTTAATGAATAATTCACTGAGCTTCAGACCAAGAACAAAGTAGACTATGAGCAGTGGATAACAATTTGTCAATTTCCTACTAATACCAATACTAGTTTTCCTGCCCAAAGTGACCCATATACTTTGGCAGTTTGGCACTTGACAAATAAAATGGATACAAG
>NW_021025590.1:219961-256425 GCF_004153795.1 Camellia sinensis | reverse complement strand
GGTGTGCTGCGTGTTCACCTTCCAAAATGGCTGCGTGTTTCATCATCAAGTTTTGGCTGCCGGTTCAATTCAACAAGTGTGTGCTGCGTGTTCACCTTAAAAATGAGGTCTGCGTGTTCATCATGATTCAAAGTTTGTAACTAGCTCTGTCAACTGTCTAACAAGGTGTGTATGATAGTTATACACCTTATCCAAAAAAGCGAGACTGCTTATTACATCAGCAAAGTTTGGGCTGCATGTTCAACTCTTTCAACAAGTGTTGTTGCCTGCGTGTTCACAATCAAAATGGGCTGCGTGTTTAAAATTCAAAAGTTTGGCTGCGTTTCAACTTTCAAAAAGTATGAACTGTGTGTTCACGACAAAAAGTTTGAAGCTGCGTGTTCAGATGTCAGAAAGATTGGCTGCGTGTTCAAGACAAAAAGTGTGGCTGCGTGTTCAGGAATTCAAGTGCTTGAGCTGTGTGTTCAAAATGCCAAACAAATGTTGAGTTTTTATCGGAACGGTGTTTACAGGCATCGAGCTTTAAGTGTTTTATGCTGAGCTGTGTGTGCTTCGGAAAGACGAGCTCTTGGCTCTGAACATGAAGGTGTGTGTAGCCATGGAATTAGATGGAATGTTGTTGTCGTAAGTTAATGTACCAATCCTGCATTGTGCATGCAGTTCTAGCTTTCGCCGCTGTGCTTTGGCGGCATTCCGACTCTTCGTGATTATTCGCACCTTGTTTCGTCGTGCACTTTCCAGATGCTAGGGCAGTACCTTAAATCCTGCTAAAAGTGTGTAATTCTCCTTGTCTCGCTGTTGCTCGGCGCCCGACTTGCACTTCGACGACGACTTCCCCGTGTATATAGACCACCCTGCCCTATGTTTGCGGTGTGAGTACTTGTTAAGGAGGACCAAACTTGAAGACGGTGTGAATACTTTAGAGTTCGAAATGGTCTCATTGGCTTAGAAACACAAAAGATCGGGAAATTTTCAAGACTTAATAGTCCTTGTTGTTAATAACTCCAGAGCGCTATATCCTCAGGCTGAATCTGCCCTCAAGAGACAAAGCTCCCATCAGATTAAGATAGTGCATTGTGTATATGTCGACCTACACATATCTATGATTACTACACAACGCTGCTACTGTCACCCTAGTTTGCGAAGAATAAGGGAAAGCGTCTGCGGACCATAGAGTCAGAGGATGAGTAGGTAAGCAGTACCTGCAAGTTCAACCAAAGAAGAAGCGGAATAGATCCCCACCAGGATGCATTGAGTGAATTAAGTCTAATTCAGTGCGCTAATTGCATTCCCTATTTGCATCTTTATAGGTACCATTTAGACTCTACTTAGCGATATTTACATGTGCATTTATATAGCCTAACCATGCAACTTAAGTGCATATAGAATCATGAACCACCATCAATATCTGAAACAGAGCTTTCGGCGGTTAGCGTTTGAGTAAGTCTCAAATCTTTCATAAAATACGCGCTTCGAGGGCGTAGCGTGTATGGAAGTCAATTATACCAAAGACCGTCCTCTTCGCGTAGCGATAGTAGACATACTTTATCAAAACACGCGCTTCGCGTAGCGAATATAAGATCCAACTTTAAAACCGGCTTCGCACTAGTCGTAACTAATAAAAGTCCAATATCAATAGTTTCTGCACACGCTATTCTCGCTTATCTGTCTATCCTTGCCCTTGTACTACTACAGCTGGTTTAGAATGGTCTGCAAGAACGTGGGATCAAGTTAGGCATGCCTCGTGAGTAACAGCCATTTATTTATCGATATTTTGTTTGTTTGTCCAAAGTCTTCGGCTTCTGTTGTCAATTAAATGGGTCGTTTAGCTCGTGGTGTCTTGACATTCACTCCCGTCGAACTTATTGACTTTCGAGTTCTCGCAAAGAGGTGTGCAACTGTAGTACACCCCCATTTTTTACCGACCCTTAATTGACTTCATAACGATCATCCAGCAAATATGAGAGCGCTCGGTGATATTGGCATTTACTATTTGTCTAGTCTCAGTTCAGATGTCAGAGCTCTCGCGTGCACTGCGATGCCTTGCCTCTCGGAATCCGGGCTCTTTCGTTGGTCTCTGTGCCTCGTCTTGTCGAATTCAGGCGTGTCATGTTCTCTTGTGTTCTCTTCCCGAAGGGAGAGCGAGAGAGGTTCTCGTTAGATCATTCATGCTCAGTGGCCGTACGGGCATTTTCTCGTATGTGTGAGCCCAGTTTCTGTGGTCTATTTCACGCGAGCCGACGGCCGTGTGCCTCGGTTCGGACCACTTATAACCACCTCCGTCTTGCTCCAGGTTTCCTTAGGTGAAATACCAGCCCACCCACCATCCATTCCAACAACTTGGAACTGTTTTTCAGAGGCATGGAGCACCATTTCTCAGACCAAGAGCTGCTGGTCCAGTTGGGTCTTCAGGGTATAGCTTCTTTTTCCCTCTTTTTTGTTCCTATCTTGCTCTATATCTAAGCCTTGCTGCCAAACATTTTTGGGGCTCCGACCCAAAACTGTAAAATAGTCATATTTTGAATTGTTTCCTCTCATGTTTTGTCATTAAGAAGCACAACCCTGTTTGAGTTCTTCATCACTTGCTGGATGGCTATCTTGATCCCTATAGTTTTACAAGTGTGGAATCTTGAGCTTGAAGATAGCAAGGATGGTAGAAGCTGGAATAATTCTTTTATGTAGACCCTCTCTTCCTTCCTACTTTTTCATGTGCATTGCTTAGCTCTCTTGTGGGTAGTTCGCTGTCATTATGTACAAAAACTGTTTCCCTAAATTATGCTCTTTTTTTAGATGCTACTTGTTAGGCTCTTTTTCGGTTTCGCGGCTCGGAATAGCCTATGGCCGGGGTGGTCTCTTACTCTCTACTTTAGGTCCTATTTGTGGCGGGAAGATTTGAATTTCTATTACCCCCCTTTGTCCTCCGACTCCTGTGCCTATATGAACACAGCACCCTCCAGCTGTTTTCAGTTGTAAGAAAATAATTGGTTCTTGTCTGACATGCTGCAGTCATACTCTCTCTTCCTTCTATTTATACTCAGAACATTTCAAAAACCTTTTTTCTTTGAACCTAATTCCTACCCCTTTACTCTACAACCCATAGCACCCCTCCTCCTCACTCCCATTCCAGCAGCTTGAAGGCCATTTCTAGAGCTTAAGAGTCCCCAAACTTCGTCCAAAGGCTGTCAAAGATTTGGTTCTTACAAGAGGTAAGTCTTTCTTTTCCTCTTTCTTGCTTTTATTTGATCTATATTCTACCCCTTGTGCTTCGCATATTGGGCTCCGCCCTAAACTGAAATAGTTCTTATTTTAAGCTCTATTTTTCATGTTTGATGAGGGTTCTCCTTGTTGAGGCTGTTTTTACACTTTGTGTTAAAAGCCTCTTTTTAGGCCTCTTTCTTGTATAGTATTTTAGGCCTATTTGTAAACTGTTTCGAGCTGTCTTCTAACTGTGAGTTACCTTATTTTGAGACCCTCTTAAACTCTAATTGAAGGCTCTTCATTGTTTGGGACTTCCTTCTATACTTGCCTCTTTATCCTCCTTTTGGCCTCCTTTTGTTTGACAATTTTTATTTAGCTTGCCTTTGCTTGTATTTTTGTGGCCCCCGATCACGTAACTGTAAAGGATGCAGTATTTTGACCCCTCCTCTTCATGTATTGATTCAAGGGGTCCTTTGCTGGTTGAGGCTCCCTTTTTACCTTTGTGTTTAAACCTTCTTTTACCGTGCCTATTTTTGGCACTTAGCGATTTTGCTCATAGCTTATTGTGCACTGTTTTGGACTTGTCATCAAACTGCTATAGAGCTATTATTATTTGAGCCCCTCTTTCAACTTTGTTGAAGGCCTTCTGCATTGTGGTTCGGTGGCCAGATGCTGTTCCCTTGTCGTTAATCTCTATTATTTAGGCCTTTTCTTGCTATCGCAAGTAGCAATATTAGCTCCTATTTGCGATCTTTTGGACTTGTTAATAAACTTGGAAATATGCATATGGGTGGTGTAACATGGGTGCATCTATTCTTCATACTTCGTATGTTATCAAATCAATGCATGTTTTGTATAGTTATAGGCAATTGCATATTGCCTTAGTTTTTGTGTTCGGGCCGTTCCATGCATCGGGTGACATGTTATTCCATGTTTTCGGACATTTGCATCACATTTGCCAGTGCTGAAACTTGACATGTTTTGCATACCAATGTTCCATGCCCTGCCAGGCCTTGTTAGAGTGCATTTGTTGCCTTAGGATCGGTCCTCGGTTTACGTGCATGTGTGCACGCATTTCGAGTGTCTCATTTTCATCTCATGGCTACTTGATGTGATTTGGCTGTGGTCCACTCCATGTTGGTGTAAGTCCATTGCGCATTGTGTATGCATTTCATTTTCGATAGCATTGTGTATGCTAGGTTGTATGTTACCGCATTGTGTATGTCATGTAACCTCTTGCATCATGTATGTCATTTCATAGTATTTGCTTGCCTAGGTTGTATTATTAGTTGCATTCATGCATGTCATCATATTGCATTGTGTTTGGGATAGGTAGTTCGCCCGACACGGGAAACGAGGTACGTTTCGTACTCCGAGTGACGGAACGTATCTCAATTCCTTGTCGCCGACACTTTGGATTATCCATGGATGGAGTTCTAGGCCTTGTTGTGTTTTCATGGCATTCATTCCATATTGAGTCATGCAATTCGATCCCCGGCCATCATGCATCGAGATGCGTGATTGGTGGCACGAGGATCGAGGACTACACTCCTGAAGAGTAGTCATGCATACATCATGTTGAAAATACTTTGCCATGCCATTTGTTGCTCTCTGTTGTTAGTAAATCAGAAATTGGCAGCCCTTCCGGAGTTCGGCATGCATTCCAGAACAATTGCAAACAGAGGCAAACCGGGGCATCGCGAGGGGATTCTCCGCACAAGGCAACCCGAGCATGCATCATTCATCATCCGGAGCAGATTTGAGGCGTCCTGGCTTGCATTGCAATTTATTGCTTTCCCTAATTTTATTTGTTAATTAATTAGGGATTTGTAATTATTTGGACTGTAATTATTTATCAGGACTGTATTATTTTATTCGGACCTCTCGAGCGAGGGCACAACTGTAATAAGTGTGTGTGTGTGATGTATGTCTTCCAACCCCACGTTTTTCTCCCTTTTTTATCCGCTTTATGGGTTAGATTAGGGCATGTTTCATTAGCATACAGTTATGAGCATGTTTTGCATTCATTCATCTGTCTTGCATGCACCGTGGCACCGGACGCATCATACATAACTGCATTGAATTTTCAATTCCATGTGAATGCATGTAGCTGTAGCATTTCATATGCCATTTTAGAATAGCCAAGCCTGCTATAGTTGCACTTTTGCATGTGTTGCATTAGGCATTTCTGTATATTAGGATCATGCATAGATTTCTTAATTAGTTCTGTTTGGCTTGGAGTTCTCGGTAAGTTTATGCCTTTAGCATCCTTGCATGCGTGTGAGTGACTCCATGATCAGCATGCTTACCATGAGGCTAATTGCTTATGTGATATAACTGCCTGAATGCCTGTGGGGTGAAGGTTAGGTTATTTGGATTGAAACAATCATTCACTGTGGTGTTTTAAGCCCACTAGATAGTGGCAAAATCATGTTTTCTAAGCCCACCTAGAGGGTGGCAAATCCACGTTTAGCCTATTGCGGTAGGCACCATCAAACCATTTTTCAAACAAAAACATGAAATGTTTTGTTCCAATTCAGGTGATCCAGTCTATACTTGTATGCTGTTGCGCATCACATAGTAAATCTAAGGCTAATAACCAGAATAAGAACGCATAATATTTTCAAAATAGATATCGATGGTAGTAGAGGCCGATCTTTGATCGGGCGAAGCGGGGGTGCTCACGAAGTGACCTTCCCCAAATCGTACCAAGTTCCCGAGCCGAGGCAAACTTTGGTGCATGGCGGACACGTGGCCTTAGACAAACGAGTCAGGGTTTCCTAAATTTCCCTCAAAATAAAATATTTAGGTGGCGACTCCGTATCTAGCAAAGCAGGTTCCTGTTTGGCACTTCTTTCAAAATCTGTTTCTCAAAACGATTTACTGGATTTGAACTCTTTGTTCAGATTAGAACCGCTGACAAATGAGAGTTTGAAACTGTAGTGAGGCCCAATTATCGAAACGGAACGGGGGACTCGTCTCTCCCAGGGCGTTCAAGGACGTCTACACCCCTTGCTAGTGTTCTGAAATAGGGTTGTTCTGAATTTGATCAAGACTTTGTGAATTGGGTTTGGAACACAGTTGTCACTGCCTGTGTAGCCGCCAGTTCTGTCTTCTGTTTGCTCGATCCATTGTTACCTCGGTCTCGCTTCGGCGAGCTGTTTCTTTTCTCTTGCTTTGTCTCCTTAGTTCCCGACGTGTTTTTTCTCTTGCTCTGGCTATACTTCTCGATTCTCGCCTATGAGCTCTTCCATGCTTTGGCAATGTCTTTGCCAAAGACTTTCGTACTAGACAGTCATCTTTTAGCCGTTTTTGAAAGATACGACCGCTACCTCTTGGATTACACTCTGGTATTCGGGTTGAACACCTACATAGTATCTTCTTTGCATAGGCCTAAAAGCCTTCATCCTTACTGATCTTCAGAGCCATCAATGCGTTCCACCCTTAATGGCTGCCAGTTGTTTTGTCACGAACCCTGGCCACAAACATCTCGGCCAAGCCTTCCCAAGTCTTCACGCTTCCCCTTTGGTAGTTTGTGGAACCAATCTTGATGCAAATCTCCCCGAATGATGAGGGGAACACTTTGCAGATGCAACGGCCTTCGTTCCCACTATACAATGTCAATGAGTTCAAGTATAAATCCAACGTGGAAGTTGGGGTCTGACATACCATCGTATATTTGGAACCCTCGGCATACTGAATCTCTTCGGTGCCTCAAACTTGTCCAACTCCACGAAGAATGGTGTCCTCGGCTTTCTAGGGAGGTTACCTCGGCGTCGGCATTTTGTTGCTTCCTCTTTTAGGTAATCTCTTAAGTCCTCATTTGTCCGCCTAGCGAGGCTCGCTATCTCCTGCTTTGAATCTTTTTGGTGCACTAATATACTTTCAGCTTCGCTTGGTGAGTCCTCTTCGACCTTTCTCAATTAGTTGTGTCGAAGCACAGTGTCTGTCCCTGAACATGTCCGATGTTCTTTTGGGGTCTGCCTCCTTTGTGTGCAATGCGTCCTCCGTGATTCTTCCCTTCTTGACTCTCCTCGTCCGACCTCCCTAGAAGTGTCGGTGAGAGTGTCTTTCGCTCTTGAGTGTGTCGTAAGGGGCTACGGGGATTGTTTTTTGCCCTCCCTTTTGGGCATTGGCCGCTGGAATCGTGTGTCCTGTAGCGGAAATGGTGGCTGCTGACGTTGTTTTGCATCATGAAATTGACGACCGATTGCAGGTCCACTAATTTGTTTGCTATCTCTTTTACCTTTTCGTCCTTCCACAGGCATCATACCTTCCATACCTGGAGGTCGTCCTCTTGTAGTATTCGCTTCGATCGGTTTCTTTGGCACGTCGCCATCCTGGCTGATGTCTTTTCTTGTGTGATTCTGGTCTCGAGTCTCTTCGTTGCAACATCTTTCTCCATGTTAGGGGCAACATGATTACCATTCCCAACAGGGATTTTGTCCCCAACCCTTATCTTTTCTGTCCGTCCTGGCCATCTATTCTTCTTTTTTTCCCACAGATGGTGCCAAATTGTGTGAGTGAATTTCCGATCACACTGCCAACTCAGTATTCAGCTGGAGAGCACTGGTAGAATAGATGGCATCTGTCTGACTTGCAACAGAAAGAGAAGATTTCCAGCAGTGGTTCGTCCACCCGGGAGCACTCCGACGATCAAGTCAGTATTTCTCTTCAAAGGATAATTCAATAGTGCAAAAACTCACTGTTCAGAATACAAATTGCGTACCTTGGACCCATCGGGGTGCATTTCTTTATAGTTAGCTCAATCCTTGTCCAACAGAAGCCTAGTTTCAATGGACTTCTGTTTAGTGCTTATCCACTTGACTCTTCTATAGATATGAGATAAACTCCCAAAGAGCTTTATTTTTATCCAGGCTGAGTTCCCTCATCATTCTAGGACTCTTGTGCCTATCCGCTCATCTCGAATTTCGATATCTTTGGAGATTATCTCGGCCCTTGCCGAGATAACCTCGGCGTCATGATCAGGACACGTGGCACCTCGGCTGACATGCCGGCATCACCTTGGCCACGTGTTGGTACTCAGAAATATATCTCCACATCCAATAGAAGATGTGATTACTAATTACCTTTCTTTCCTTTAAACTCACCTTTACTAGCTAATTTTAACCATATTTTTGTTTTTAAAATTACTAAATTGGAAACACTTCATAAAATCAAAAGCCTCTCATTAAAAAAAAATAAAATAAATAAATAAAAAATCTCCATTCTAGCTATCGATTGTTTCAAGGTCTAATGATCCCTTACCAAAATAATAATAATAATAAATTAAAATAAAGAAAAAAACGAACAAACAAAACAAAAGAGGCCAGACATATGTGAGTCCTTCCATGTGAGAAGAAGGTGATAGATTTTTGGATAGAAAAATGGGGTCGGGAGAAAAATGGAGTTGGGGTGCTGATGTGCACCCAATACAACATATACTGTTATATTAATTATGGGTTTATTTGAGGATTTTTTTGATAAATCGAACTGTTTATATTTTAGAGTACGTCGAGTAAATTATATTTGTAAAAAATTAAGTTAATCAGATATCGTTAATCCCTTTATCCACACACATTTGTACCTTTAAAAAAATAATATTATGATTTAAAATATTAAAATAAATATAAAATATGAGTGGATAGAAAGGTTAGCGATATCTAATTAATTTATTTTTATAATATATTATACTCAATATATTATAAAATATGAACAATTTAAATTACCAAAATAGACCCTAAAATAAATCTACAGAGTCGCACAATAATGCCTGTTGTGCACCCACACAACAGGCACCCAACTCGAAGAAAAATTGGTGATCCTCATGCATCACTGATTTGACATTTTTTATTACTCTCTTTTTGCTTTAATGTTTTGTGTTTACAATATTATCTCTCTTTTTGCTTTAATGTTTTGTATTTACAATGTAATTCATAAAACTATGTAGAGTTGAATATGACCTATGTTCAAATTTTTCTTGTCTAAAATTGTAGATGTTTTTCTTTTTTTTAAAAAAAAAATATTATAGGTCTCAATTTTTTATTAAATAAATAATTAAATGTCTCACATAGGTATGAGGTTCACAAAATTACGGATCCTACATCCATGTGAGACATTTGTCATTTATTTAGAGGTTGTTTGGGGTGTCCAAATAAGTGCATTTTTTGACCTTTTAGACACAAAGTTGAGGAAAAAAATAGATTATTTGGGTTAACTTTTTGACTTTTTATGAAAAAATGTATATTAAAAAATTGTATAAATTAGTGTGTAGTAGAAGATTGGGAGTGTGAGTTGTACGACTGTCCATCTGCGCAGGGTGAATAGATGCTAAGAAGTAATTGTCTACTTTTCAGACATTGTATTGGATGGTGCTTTTCAGCTCATGGGGGCCATCACGAGTCCCGTTTTGATAATCTGAATCGTTCAATGTGTAGAACTCATCGAGTACTATATACCTGTAAAAAATCATGTTGATCAGATATCATAGCTATTTGATTAGATTTGTTTTTTTTCAACCGTTACCTATAACACCATCCATCTTTTAATGCAAAACTGATTTGATCATATAGTTATCGATATCCAATCAATGTGATTTTTTACAGACATATAGTACTCGACGAGTTCTATACATTGAACGGTTCAGATTATCAAAATGGGACCCGCGATGGGCCCCACAGGCAGGCTCGGCCCTGAGGGCAGGCAAAGAGGCCTGCACTTTGGGCCCCGAGATTTGGGCTGAAAATAAGGCCCCAAAATATTGATTTTGTGTTTTAGATATTAAAAAAAAAAAAATCCATATCATAAGTCCAATTGAACAAGGGCCAAAAAATAAAAAATAAAAAATAAAATATCATAATAGAGGCCCAATGAACATAGGCCAAAAACAAGAAACACATCATATATTACCCACCCTGAGGCTGAGAAGAATGAATTCATCACATGGGTCACTGAAAGAAACACATTTCTGTCTCTCGAATTGGACTGATCTCTCTCTTGCATTGGACTGATGAAGATGAAACTGCGTGAGTCTTCAGTCCTCTCCTCTCCTCCGTATTTGACGGACGCTGAGCATTAATAATTTGGGCATCAAAATCGTGAGTATCTCTCTCTCTCTCTCTCTCTCTTTCTCTCTCTCTCTATAGCGATCCTGGTTGTCCCTTTACTGTTCTGTTGTTTTCCGAACGCGGTTCCGTGGAGTTGGTAGGTGTACCTATCGTGTTGTCAACCTTTAAACTATTTTGTTTAAGTTTTAGAATGTGTTGGGCTTGGTTGTTACAGGTTAGTAGAGCTTTAGCTCCCATTATTGTTGTCCAGTTTTTGAATGGTCCGCTCGAGCGGGTCTTCTTGCGCTCGAGCGGGGTTTTCACAGTTTCAGTATTTCGTGCCTCTGCAAAACTTCTGCAGATGTTTTTCTACGCTCGAGCTGACTTCTTGTGCTCGAGCAGATCGCGCTCGAGCGGGCCTGTTAGCGCTCGAGCGGGTTGTACTTTTTTGGTGTAAGTTCTGGGAGGGAGAAATCTATGCTCGAGCGGACTGGTTTTCGCGCTCGAGCGGATGTACTTTAACCTTGTGTCTTGGCATGCTCGAGCGGGCCTTCTTGCGCTCGAGCGTACCTAGCTTTTTGTCCTTGACGCTCGAGCGTTGTGTTCTCCGCTCGAGCGGGAGAGTCGTATATCAGTTGACAGCTAGGCTATTTTAAATTACTTTTTTTACATTTCCTTTCTCTCTCTTACTTTCCCAAAACCGATTTTGAGAGCTCCTCACTCTAAAACCTAACTTCTCTCTAGGGTTTGATCTAGTATGAGTGTTTTCCTCACCTTGAGCCTTTGTAAAAAGTGTGTTGATCGTCGAGGGCTTCGTTTTGATCCGGGAATTGTGAGATTTGGAGCAACTTCGAGATTCTTCATCTTCTCCATTTGAGCTCCGAACTTGAGGTAGGGATTCTCCTTGTACCTTTTCAATACTCCGTCTATAGATAGACATGTGGTAGTTTTTTTTTTTGTATTGCATGAAAATGAAATCATGTTGGATTTGTTGAAAATCATGAGGTTGTACCTTGGGTTGGTTGTTGAATTTGGGTTTATTATCATTAGTTGTGGATTGGGCTAATTGGAGTGTTAATTAGCATGTTGTTGAAAGGAGAGGGAACCCTTGTTTTTATTAGACCTAATAAATTAATAAGAGGGGTTTTGATCTTTGGGCAAACACTTATGTATTTTGGGTCTTAAATGAGGTCATGGTTGTGAATTGTAGTTGATGGAGCCTTTTTGGTCAATATTGGGATAGAGGGAGGAAAACCCTAATTTAAGGATTATGACTTAATTTGCATAATTAATTCGGAATGGCTTTGGAAAGAATGTAGTGGATTAAAATAAGTTATGGCGTTATCGTCCATGGAATTGATTTTTGTGAAAACAAAAAGGGATGGGATCGGTTTTGTGGAAACAAAAGGGATGAAGTTAGTTTTGTAAAAGCAAAAGAAAGTGGAAATTCGTTTTGTGAAATGGGAAAGGTATTTTCTGAAATAAGTATAAACATTGTAATGTTGTATCTTGAGTGTTGAACACACACTTGTGGTGGTTGTATCTTTAACTACCTTGTTGATGTTGTTGTTGGGTTTTGTGATCTCGTGTTAATTGAGCCTGTTAGTAGATGTACAATATGCATGCGTCTAGAGGTTCTGTCCCTGGTCATCGGTGGAGGATGACGTGGTTGTGTTGAATTGTCGTGTATGCATTACACTTATGTGTTCATCTACTTTAACACATTGCTGGTATCTTGTTAGTTTATGTGTATGTAGTACACATGTTGGTTATGCCTTATTGTATTGTGGCTGTTGGTGTTATACCCTGCGCTGAGAATCAGAGGTACCGTTACCTTCCAGCTAGCGCCTGGAGAACTGACTGCGCTGAGAATCGAAGGCACCATGCCCTTCCAGCTAGCGCCTGGTAAACTGGTAGATTGTTGTGAGAAGTGTATCTTTGGCTTACTACGCATATAGCTAGTAGAGCAAAGTGTTGTTGTTATTGTTTCAGTGTATCTGGGAACATTGTGGATTGTGTTGGTTACAGTTTTGGAGGGCCGAGTTGCCTCATTGCTTTATTTTATGCATGTAGTTGAGTTTTTATCTCCTGTTTATAAAGGTATGCATGTGTAATTATGATTGAATTGGGAATGAACCAAAATTCCTTTTGTCTTTCGGTAACGTGAAGAAGATCAAACACTTTAGAAACATGTTTTGAAAAGGCACATCTCTAGTATGTGTGGAAAATGGAAGAGAGTAGTGGGCTTAGTGAATTTAATCCCTAAGGAATTGTTAATGTTATGAAAGATTGGGAACGGGGTTTAATGAAAAGAAAGGAGAATTGAATCGCCTATGGCGTTGACTGAAATGGTTATTTTCAAGAAAAGTTCATACATATATGTATATTTTGTATAAACTGACACATTACTAGTCTAGTATGAAATTGAGCATTCATGATCATAGCTATCTGTATGTTGTTATTGTTGAGGGCCATGTTGAGATCCCTACTGGACTTTATGTTCATCCCACGTTGTTCAATTTTTTTTTCAGGTGTTTAGCAGGATGTACTACAAGATTTGGGTCTTCTTATTTGTTGGCCACGGGGCCTCTTTGTTGTAGGCGGAACGCCATATATGTAAAAGGGTTGCACCTTTCATTTGATTAGTTAATGTTGTAAGCCTGAGGGCAATTTATTTATTATACCCATGTTGTATTTACTTGCATACGAATGAGAGTAATATTATTCACTTCTACGAGTTGAATGTATGAGTTTATTTCCACATGTTATCTCTGAAATGGAATTAAGTAAATGAAATTGGTAATACTTCGAGTAATAAAAAGTGGGGCGTGACTCTCTCTCTCTCTATATATATATATCACATTTAAATAGAGGAAGTTTTTGCCCTAATTTTTTCCCTGATTTGTTGCCCTAATTTTTCCCCGAATTTTCCTCCTAATTTCTTGCCCTATATAATTTGTTCTTTAAATTAGAAAATTACCTAATTTATGTGCTTTAGTGAAAGTCTATAATTTTTGTTATGCTCTAATTTTGAAAGTATATTATTTGCAGAGATCAGTGATTGTGAATTTGTGTGGATTTGTGATTATATAGAGTAATCATGCCTCCTATGAAGCATATTTCTGGATGTGAAAAAAGGAAAAAGAAGCAAAAAATAGAAAATTTTATTCAATCTCAATCAGGAGCGCTTGATAAATTTTTTGGTAGCAAGAAACAAATAGAAAGTTCATGTTTGGTTGATGAAGATTTGGTGATTGAAGAACTTAATCAATGTAATGAGAATGATAATGAAGATTTGGGTGTTGAAGAGCCTATTGAATGTTTGAATGAGAAAAACAATGAAGATTTGGTGAATAAGAAAGCCACTGAAAGTGAAGATTTTAACGTTGAATATGGACCTTTAAATATTAATGACCCAAGTAATTGGGACAAGATTGATCAGAATTTCAGAGATTTATTAGTTGAAAGAGGTCCTATAAGAAGTAATGTTGTCAATTTTCCTAGAGATGAAGGATAGACATTTCTCCTCTACATATTACATTCGAAATTTATCAAATGGAGAGAAGCAAGATAGGAAATGGCTGGCATATTCAAATGCTTCAAATAAAGTATTTTGCTTTTGGTTTAAGTTGTTTAAGGAAGATGGGAACAAGACTCAGTTGGCTACTAATGGATTTAAAGATTGGAAGAATCTAAGTAACAAGCTTAGAAGTCATGAAACTAGCAATGAGCACATTACTTGTATGAGCAAATGGATTGAATTGGAAAAAAGATTGCAAAAGAATGAAACAATTGATAAAGGTGTTCAAGAACAAATCAATAGGGAGAGAGAACATTGGAAAAATGTGTTCCTAAGGATAATTGTTGTTGTGAGAACTCTTGCTAAAAATAATTTAGCGTTTCGTGGAGACAATGAGAAGATTTATCAAGAAAGAAATGGAAATTTTTTAAGTTTAATTGAAATGATTATTCAATTTGATTCGGTAATGCAAGACCACCTTCATCGCATTGAAAGGAATGAAATTCATTACCATTATCCTTGTCACAAAATCCAAAATGAAGTGATACAGATGTTAGCGGGTGAGATCAAAAGTACAATTGTGAAAAGAATCAAAGAAGCGAAATATTTTTCAGTTATTCTTGATTGTACTCCAGATGTTAGTCATGAAGAACAAATGTCTCTTGTAATAAGATGTGTGGATGTTTCAACTAATCAAGTACAGGTGGAAGAGTTCTTTTTAGAATTTTTAAAGGTGGATGACACATTGGGATTGGGTCTTTTTAATGTACTTAAAGAGGTATTGTGCACACTCCAACTTGATATTGGTGATATAAGAGGGCAATGATATGATAATGGCTCTAACATGAAAGGGAAACACAAAGGTGTATAGAAAAGGCTACTTGAAAAATTCTAGAGCATTCTACACACCATGTGGTTGTCATATTCTTAACTTTGCACTTTGTGATATGGCTAATTCTTGTCCCAAAGCTATCTCTTTTTTGGAGTATTACAATGTATATATTTATTGTTTTCATCTTCTACAAAGCAGAGGAAAGTTTTCAAAGATCATGTGGAAGGTCTCACATTGAAGCCATTGTCACAAATAAGGTGGGAAAGTCGCGTTGAAAGTATTAAAGCAATAAGATATCAAGCTCCACAAATAAGAGATGCTTTAAATCATTTGGCAAATCTTGGTGAACCCCACAATACAAAGAGTGAAGCTGAGTCTTTAGCAAATTACGAAATTGAGAACTTTGAATTTTTGCTTGGCATGATTATTTGGCACAATTTATTGTTTGCAGTTAACTCAGTTAGCAAAATATTTCAAAGGGAAGACATGCATATTGATGTTGCTATAATTCAGTTAAAAAGACTCATTACCTTTCTTGAAAAGTATAGAGAAACTGAATTTTTGGATACCATGATTGAGGCAAAAGAAATTGCTACTCTAATGGAAATTGATCCAGTATTTTGTGAAAAGCGTGTCATTTGTAGAAAAAAGCAATTTGATGAGAATGTTAGTGAAGAGGTGACACCACTACTACAAAAATAGTTAAAGATCACACTTTGACAAAAGAAAATATCTCACTTTTATTGAAAGTGTAATAAAAAAAATTAGATTGATATTTTAATCACACTTAATTTGATTGAGTGTGATAATATTTGTTTTTTATGTCACTTTTCAATTAAGTGTGATTATGTATACATTTTTTTAATCACACATTCTAATTAAAGTGTGATTACATATATACTATTACTTTTTAATCACATTTTTTAAATAAGTGTGATTATATATATATTTTTTAATCACACATTCTAATTAAAGTGTGATTATTTATGTATTTTTTAATCGTACGTTCTAATTAAAGTGTGATTATATATACACTACTACTTTTTAATCACACTTTTTAAATGTGTGTGATTATATATATATATATATATATATTTTAATCATACATTCTAATTAAAGTGTGATTATTTATATATTTTTTAATCACACATTCTAATTAAAGTGTGATTATATATACACTATTACTTTTTAATCACACTTTTTAAATGAGTATGATTATATCACATTTTAACAAATGAAAATATCTCACTTTTATTAGAAATGTGATAAAAAAAAATTAGATTGATATTTTAATCACACTTGATTTGATTAAGTGTGATATTATTTATTTTTTATGTCACTTTTCAATTAAGTGTGATTGTATTTATATTTTTTAATCACACCTTCTAATTAACATGTGATTAATGATCACATAAAAAGAATTAAAAATATCTCACTTTTATTAGAAATGTGATTAAAAAAATTAAAATAATTTTTTAATCACACTTAATTTAATGAGTGAGATAATATTTTTTTTTAATCATACATTTTAAATAAGTGTGATTATATATATTTATTTTCATCATAGTTTCAGGTGTGGTTATATATAATTTTTCAATTTAATTTTTATATTAAATAATTATTCCCATATTATATATAAGCTCATGAAATTGCTTTGGTAGAGAGAGAAAGAGCTGGGCAATTTCTTTCTAGGGTTTCTTGCAGCTCTCCATCTCGCCTTTGCTGCTGATGGCCACTGATCAACGCGCCTCTCCATTTCCCCTCTTGCTCCTCCTCCTTTCCTTGCTGATCGACGTCGTCGCTGCTCTTGCTAGTCGCCGCCGTTGGCCTTTCCAGCGTTGCTTCTCCTCTCACCGTTGCTGCTTCTCTCTCTCTGGTTTATGTTTTCTCATTCATTGTAAGTTCTTCAATTCCTTCCCCAACCCCATGAACTTTTGATATGCTAGTTGACCTTAACCATCTGCACTGCACTCTTTGCAACCAATGAACCATTCAGTTTCACAAATAGTCAACTCTCTCTCTTTCCATCCTTCCCAAGTATTTATTCCCTTCAATTTTCTTCATATTTATTTGCTTTAGATTGCTTGAGAATTGTTTAAATTGCCTAATTTTTTTTTAAAAAAAAATTGCTTGATTGCTTCTGTTAATTGCTTCAGATTTGTTGATTTATAGCATTATTTATGTTGAAATTTCTGTTCAAAATTGGTAAAACAATTTCTGTTTTTTAAAAAATAATTATTTTAAACAGTTTGTTTTTGTAAACAAATTGTTGAAGGAGTTTGAAGGAAGATCAATCTTACACTTCTTAGCTTGTAATTCTGTATTTATTGGTGAAACTCTGTGTGGCAGATGAGCATAATATGGTATCACCCAATACATTTCTACCATTCTTTAAACAAAATAAAATAAAATAATAATGATATTAGGCATTTATAATAAGATCACAAACTGTGAGGGAAATGGATAAGTTTGCACATGTTAACTTCTTATGAGCAACCAATAACTTTGGTCATGCCTAGATTTTCTGTGGTAGCCCATCTGTGTTGCTAATTCAACATGCCTCTTAACATATTTTAATTTGATGTTAATTATATTATAAGCCAACCAAGAATTGCATAATTAAACTGTAATTTTTATGATAATAATTTTGTGAAATTGCATATTATAAGCCAACCAACGCACAACACTTTGTTATGATTAGCTTGCTTTCTTTTCATTGTCAGGTGAAAATAATGATTCCCTGCATAGTTCTTGTTGGCCCTATTGGTCTTTGTTTTGGATATATGAGGCAAGTACTATATGATGTAATTGCATTTTGATTTGTTAATAATTTTGGCGGTTATGCAATTCTTGTGCAAAGATCTAATAACCAAGTTTAATTCTTGCTCTCAGTGCAGAAGGAAATAACATCCTTCCCTCTGTTAGCCTTGTTTTCTCTAGCATGCTCATTATTGCTAGTGTAAGTTATCCTCCAACATTTTTGGCTACTCACTATTTTACCTTCCAAATTCTTATTTTAAATCTGAAAAATGATCTTAGTAGATAGAGAATCTTGTTGTGTTAACACTCAAGAATGTGAATGTAACTACTATCTAATCATTATTACAGTGCTTTACATATGCTTTTGCAAGGCAATTAAATGCTTTCCAGACTAGTGATATGTTATTTGGCATGTAAGAGACTCTGTTTAAATGCTGTATATAGTTGCAAACTATGTTCATGTTAATGTTTACTACTTTATTTAGGTGGAATTCTTATATCTTGTGGAGCTTCGCTCGGTGTTTTTCTACAGTGGGTTATCTAGGCTCTTTTCATTATCTTCTTTCTGTTATAGTGTTACATTATTCTTGTTCTATATTGTGAATGGACATGTCATGTGTGCTTTCAGGTCATAGTGCTTTGGAGAAGAGACTATTGTATGATTCCATTATCATGGATGAGCATTTTAAAGGACAAAGATGTGCATGCGGTTACTTTCTAACACCTTCTAGATATTAGGCATTTATATTGTTGTGAAGTTGATAGCATGCTTATTAAATCCAGTGGTGATTACTGAACATACTCTGGATTTTGATTATTGTCTCCAACATCATCTTCTTTTCTTTTGCTCAGTTCTTCTCCCTGCTGCTGCCTGCAACAATTAATCTGGCCTTTGTACACATTGCCTCTTTTACTGATCTTTGTTTTTCATCTCTTATTCTTGGTGCTACTGCTGGTCTCTCATGTAAGTAATTGTTGCTAGCTACTTTTACTGGTGCAAGTGTCATTTTGGACTTTAGTTGTGAGTTAGCTTTAGACATACTTCTATTGTGTCCGCTACTTTTGATTTTGGTGCAATGTTGTAATTTTTTTTTTCAATGTGACATTTTCTGAATTAAACAGAAAAATAGCAAGATATAATACACGATTCATATACAATTTGACAACTATTCCTTAGTAATTCTCATATAATTTGATGCAAAGCTGAAAGGATATGCAGTGCATATGAATTATTTTTTTGGGAGAATGGTAACACAGACAGGTGTATAGAATAGAAGTATGGAGCATATCATCATTCTGTTCTAATGAACTTTATACATTGAAACTTATATTACATTGTGCAATATTATCTGAGTGTATGGTTCAGATTTTGCACCAATATTATGTATACCAATTGGAACCTCGATTGTCCAATGTGCTGAGATGGAACTTGTTCTTCATTGTTGCTGTGTGTTCTTTCTGAATCAAATATTTAGTATGGTATGATGTCACAGTAGATATACTTACGATATCTTCCTAAAAAAGTGATAAAGTATGATCCATGTGTATGACTATCATTCATAGCAATCTTTAGGGTAAATTACAACGACACCCCCTCTATTTGTTTGAAATCACACTGTCACCCCCCATGTTCCTTGAAATCAACACAAGTCAAATCTATTTAGTTAAAATGTCAAATGACTTTTATACCCTCATATGCCTTGGTAAACATTTCACCTAATCTATCCATAAATACAACCATGTTTGTTTTCTTTCTTTTTTCAGAAAAAAAAAATTCATTTTTTTTTTTTGAAAAAGTAGAAACTAATTTAATAAAAATAAATATCAAAATATATTTAAAAAATTATTTATGGCCTCCCAAACATAAAATTATATAAAAATGGTCAATCTTTGTGTTGACATTAATGTTTCAAAAATGGATTTTCAAAAACTTTATTGATGTTAATTTATTCAGTGTTGATCTCATGTTCTTTAATGGTTTTGTCTGAAACAGACAGGGAATTTTCTGCGCATTGCCATTTTTAACATTAGTTACATAAGAGGCCTTTTTCCTGAGAAATATTTCAATGATAAGTCTGTTCCTGCCTTAAAATTATGAACAGAGATGAAGATCAAAAAGCTTACACCAATGGATGCAAAGTTTTGCAAACTAATTGATTGGATGGAGAAAGGCATGTAGGTTTTGCTGATATGATACTTTTGTACACTCAAATGTTCTTACACTCTTCTTAATTTGTTTGTTTTTCTTAATTTTTGTAGGTGTTTATGATGCATTGCAGAAGAAATACCTAAGGACACTGTTGTTCTGTGTTTGTAAAGGAGTGGAAGGTTCAATGATTGAGTAATATGCATGTAAGATTTTAAGAATAGCCTATCCCTTGGAACTATCAATGATTGCCAAGAAAATATGCAGAAGTAACTGTTAATGACTCTGCTCTATGGCAATGTGTCATGACCCAAACCCGGCCCTATGGGTTTAGCACCGTAACCGGCCAGTAATCCGAGATTGCCGAAGGCCTGCAGAACAGTAGTACAGTACAACAGAGTACAAGGCCTGGTGGAAGCCAATACAGTAAATGAATAATGTCCATTGAGCTGTGTCAGTCTGTATGCCAAAAAGATTTTTCATGTATTCACATACACAAACAGTACAGTCTATACAAAATTTACAGTCACACAGTACAGGGACCTAATCCCTTGATAACAGTACAGTAAACATTCAGTCTATACAAAACAGTAGACGGTATAGAAGGGGGAATTGTAAAACACCCCGAAGCCTTAACACGATAGGCTCGGAACCTCGCAGTGAGGCACAAAGGCTGGCTTGACAAAACTGGAGTCTAACCCACGCTCCTAGCTCCGATCTGGTGGCTGAGCACCATATATATGAGCAGTGAGCTAAAGCCCAGTGAATAACATAATGCGTAAAGAGGTTTAGAATGAATGTCCTTACGGTAATGAAAACAGTTCAATTCAATCAGTATTTCAGTTGTTCAGTACAGTAAACAGTCATATGTGGTACATCCATTAGCATAACAGTAACAGTAGGTCTTAAAAGACCAAACAGTAATGATGGCCATCAGTCAGTAAACAGTAGTGGCTCCACGAGGAAACCGACAGAGATCTCTGTAACAGTAACAGTAAACAGTAGGTGCTAAGGATGCCACAGCATAGTTCAGAAATAAAGGACATACATTCATTCAGTAATACCAGTTCAGTAAACAGTTCAGTTCAGTATTCAAAAGATAATTAGTTGAACATATCTTTACACAATTGTTACTCACAGAGTTTGGGCTACAGTATGCTACAGCGTGCCTCCCCAGTTGTCAACCCTACACAGTTCACAGGTTGAACACACACTAAGCTACACAGTTGGGAAAGATAACAACTTGATCCCTAATGCCTCGGTGTGTTCTGCATCTATATCCTCAACAAGATGCCTTAAACTAGGCCTAAGAATGCCTAGAATGGGATGAGGATGCAAAGATGCACATTTAAAAAGCAATTTCAGAAAACAGAGTCCCGCTCGAGCGCAAGTTTCCCCGCTCGAGCGGTCATGCAACAAAGGTACACGCTCGAGCGTAAACTTTCCCGCTCGAGCGTACTGTAAAAGTGCTGGATGGGTGAAATCTCCGCTCGACGCCCGCTCGAGCTTAAGACATGACTCCGCTCGAGCGCCTAGTTCTCCGCTCGAGCGGACTGTAAAACAGTGCAGAAATACTGGATGCTCGGATTCTACGCTCGAGCGGCGATTCCCCCGCTCGAGCGGAAGTGCAGAATCTGGAAATTCCAGATTGCACCTCCAAGCTCAAAACCAAGTTCAAAGGCATCAAAACCGATCCTCTTGGGCCCATTTTCTGGAAAACATTTATAAACACATAGAATAACATGTTTCAAAGCTCAATTTTAAGAAATCAAAGCCCAAAGGTGTTTAATTCAAACTCAATTTAAACCATATTTCAAGCACAAGATGAACATGCAAACATGCATGAATTCAAATCATTTTGAAGCTCCAATTTGATGCTCTAAGGAGCCAATTCTTTTCAAAACATGGTGAAGTCATGGACTTAAACATAATTATGAACATGCATGTAACATTTTGCCATGAAAACAACTCAAACATCTACAATTCAAACATGCATGCATGAAATGAAGCTATAATTCCACATTCTTGAACCAAATCATGACTTAGTTCTACAATGAAGTATGAATCATGCAAGAACTAGCTCAATAACCACAAGAAGAAGATGAGTTTCCTACCTTAGTCTTGTATTCAAGGTTTAGGAGTCTAAAGTAGCAATCTACCCTTCAAGTTCTTCAATTAGCAAGCAAAACTCAAGATGGAAGACAAGTTCTCTCACTCTCTCCCTCTCTTGGTCGGCTAGAGCAAGAAAAGGCTGAGGAAAATGTGTTATGTGGTCAAATGTAAGGCTCAAATATGTTATATTGAGTGGGCCACTAAGGATGGCAATTCTGTAATTAAGCCTAACTCTTTAATTAGCTTATTTAATCTAATTCAAGCATACCTAATCAGTTTTCAGATAAAAATACCATAAAATCACATTAATTATGACGATCATAGGACACCAATCGGTTTCTAATTCGGCCGTCGATAAGGCCTTCAATTAGCGGTTTAAACACAAAGACATGAACAGATAATTAATCAATCAAACAGATAGAATATGCAACACAATAGATATACTTGGCTAATTCAGTTTCAATTTCAGTCAGTCGGTTCAGTACTTTTAATCAGTTCAATCATCAGTCATAATCAATTCAGTTTAACGGTAATCGATGGTTATCGGTAATCAATCAGTCATTAATCAGTAAACAGTATGAGGGTTGTTACAGTCACAGTGTCTGCTACAACGGTCCGGCATTTTCAAAATTGCATCATTAAACTTCCTGAAATCATTGTGATTAAGTTTGTTAATTCAAATAGCCTTAATCATGATCCAAAATGGAGCCCTTTTCAACTGTTTAAAATGACCACCCCTTAATGGCGATGTTGTTACAAGCTTAACAATGCCCGCCATGTTTGAATGGAAATTAATCTATATAGGTGCACTACATGACGGCCTGCTAGTAGGATTAACACCTCGTTCACCAACTCCCTGCTGGATGACTTTCGATTTCTTGAACAATATGCGTCCTTGCATGTTAACATCCAGCCTATTTGGTTTCAAATCACATGCACCTTTAAGACGTTTTCATTCATATGAACACGTCCACGGACTCCTGCTAATGTCATCATCTGTAATAGCATAAATAACATATTAATTCGCTACCAATACAGAACATAACACACCATAACCAACACACCAACATACAAATTCCACAACGCATAAATACAAACAACATGCATGACACCCCGACCCCGAATAACTTTCAAAATCTTGGACAATCATTCATTCATTCAAAACATAGAGTAGCATTTCAAAAGACTAATCGTTTCATGTCATAATGTTCAGAAAATATTTAATATTGAATAGAGTCTCATTGAATAGTAAATGTGATTCCTCTATTTGTTTGAAATCACACTGTCACCCCCCTTGTTCCTTGAAATCAACACAAGTCAAATCTATTTAGTTAAAATGTCAAATGACTTTTATAGCCTCATATGCCTTGGTAAACATTTCACCTAATCTATCCATAAATACGACCATGTTTGTTTTCTTTCTTTTTTTCAGAAAAAAAAAAAAAATCAATTTTTTTTTTTTTGAAAAAGTAGAAACTAATTTAATAAAAATAAATATCAAAATATATTTAAAAAATTATTTATGGCCTCCCAAACATAAAATTATATAAAAATGGTCAGTCTTTGTGTTGACATTAATGTTTCAAAAATGGATATTCAAAAACTTTATTGATGTTAATTTATTCAGTGTTGATCTCATGTTCTTTAATGGTTTTGTCTGAAACAGACAGGGAATCTGCTGCGCATTGCCATTTTTAACATTAGTTACATCAGAGGCCTTTTTCCTGAGAAATATTTCAATGATAAGTCTGTTCCTGCCTTAGGTGAGCTTGTTATCATCAGATTTACTTCAAGTTTTCTATGAAATTTAAGTTCTCATTGGTGAATATATTTGAACAATCATGAAATTTTGAACAGAGATGAAGATCAAGAAGCTTACACCAATGGATGCAAAGTTTTGCAGACTAATTGATTGGATGGAGAAAGGCATGTAGATTTTGCTGATATGATACTTTTGTACACTCAAATGTTCTTACACTCTTCTTAATCTGTTTGTGTTTCTTAATTTTTGTAGGTGTTTATGATGCATTGCAGAAGAAATACCTAAGGACACTGTTGTTCTGTGTTTGTAAAGGAGTGGAAGGTTCAATGATTGAGGAATATGCATGTAAGATTTTAAGAATAGCCTATCCCTTGGAACTATCAATGATTGCCAAGAAAATATGCAGAAGTAACTGTTAATGACTCTGCTCTATGGCAATGTCTGTGCCAATCTTTTAGTATATGTAGATTTCCTTCGATGCATTATTAGATGAAAAATCTAGAAATTCACTAGATATTGATTTGTGATTATGTATCAATTTTAAGTAGAATATGACAATCCCAATCAAACAATCAAACAATCAAAACAAAGAAACACAACGATTTAACATGGAAAAAACCACAATTGGACACCTCCAACTGTGATCAAAAAACCACGGGCAACAGCCACAAGACAATCCACTAAGAAGAATAAAAGGAATTACACAGGTATACTCTCAATTACCTAGCGAATCCACAACGCCTAATTGAACCAACCTTTATGTGCCTCTTCCAACCCCATCTTCACCACGGAATTGTCTTTCTAATGAGCCACTCCTCCAAAAGCCAAGATTTTCGGATCAAAACGACGCCCTCAACGATCAACACAACTTTTACAAAGGCCGAAGAGAAGGAGGACACTCTAACTAGATCAAACCCTAGAGAGAAGGGAATACAATAGTTTTTCATGCAACAATACATTAATCCAACAACAAGTAAATAAACAAATAAATACCCCCAAGGGTTTACAAGTTTCCAAGGCTTGAGTTTGGTTACACAAAAACGGTTATTCAAGCCCACATACATACAGCCCTTGGCTTACACATAGAGTCACAGCAAAATGAGAGTATCGTACTCTCAACACACATTTCCTCCCCTTTAGTTAGGCGGCATCGCCACATCTTTTCCTGCACAAAAATCCCGTAGGGTGAGCATAAAGCCTAGTATGAAATCCTTAACAAAGTATATACATTTTATACAAGTCTCAAAAGATGAAATGAATATGCCATGCTATGCCCTTTTGAAAGAAAATCACATCTTCATCTTTGAAAACATGCTGTCCCCTGGACCCCCGCAAGCCCTCGGACCCGCGAGCCCTAGAAAATGCGGCGCTGCCCCGGACCCGCCAAGGGGCGCTGCCCCCTCGCCCCCCGCGAGCTGACCGGGCAGCTCGATCCCCGTCATAATCAGCGAAGTGGCAATCTTGAAAGCTTTATCATCACAAACTTCTCTGAAATGCTTGATTCGGGTTGAATTCGCATCTAACAACTCATAGCTTCACTGAAATAAAAATGCGAATAAAATTACAACTCAAAGGAGTTTTGTCAAACGGGATTGCCAAGAAATAAAACCTAACATTAGAATTAGTAAATAAATTTATATTTCTTCTGCTGCGGTTGCTTTCAGTTACTCTAATTCTGAAAGCTAAGAGGTTTCAATGAAGATCAATTGCACTGTGATTGATGATGCCACTGGTGCTAGAAAGGTCTGTACACCTTATCATTTTTATATAATTTCTCTTTCATGTTTCTAAGAATCTAATATATATGTTCAGCTTTTTTGCGAATGTCTACACTAGCAGTGGTAGTTGACTTATTTTCTTTTTTAGATTCTTCTGGATTTCTGACATGTCCTGATAATTTTAAGTACACTACTTTGTTGTGCAAACATTTTACCAATTATCCATGTAGTACAATACTTTGTTTTTCTTTCTCTCTCATGCCAGTTTTTTTTCTCTTGATTTTTCATAGTTTTTCTCTTTTTTCTGTCCTTCATTTATTTTCTATTCAAACCTGACCGAAAGAAATGTCATATTTGTTTCACATTATTGAATTAGCAGACATTCACTGATGTAGATGTTGTTGGGTGTGGATTAGACTGCTATAGCCACATCTGGTGCATTTGTTTTCTTAGATTTCTTGCTAACTGCTTGTTTAAGCTTATTAATTTTGAAGTTTATAATTTGGCTTGTTTGATCTAATGTACAGGTATTTAGTGATGCTGTGGTACAACTCTTTTTCTTCTTTTATTATTATTATTATTTTAACATCTCTGATTATATTCCTTATATAGTTATAGCCTTATAACTCCTCTCTTTTCTTTTTCTTTTTTTTTTCTCCTCTTTTTTTCTTTTTCTTTTTCTCCTTTTGCAATGATGCTAAAACATGTCTTGTTTCTCATATTTTTTGATGAATTATGAGGACTTTTGCCACATTGCCTATTTGTGTACAGAACAAATAGGCCCTTAATGTCGACGCTTTTTCAGTTCGTCAAACTTCATGAAGTTTGAGAAAGATGAGTCGGGAAGAATTGCCATCCTGCCATTTTTCCTTTATGTCATGCGTATGGTGGGTCTTGCTTTTCTATGCATAACAATGTCTTGTTTTCTGTACGTGTCTAACATGTGTAATTAGATAGTCACCCATAAAGTGTATTAAGTAATTTGAGTTAATAAGGCCTGTTAATACCAAGGTGCCTAATTATTGCAAAAAATTATTATAGTAATTTTTTCTTTGATAAGTAACAACAGTAAAATGAGTAACACAAGTATATAGGAAAATAGAAACTTAACCACCACCACCACCACCACCAATAGCATAAACTTCATATGCAAAAGAAAGGATTCAGAACAATAGATAAACAAAAAGTGACTGGTGTGAACTTTAACATAAAGACAACAGGCAACATAGCATACAAATTTTATCGTTTTACATGTAGTTGGTGACATTAACAGCTGTCATTAAGCCACTTTGTTCTGAATTGATTCCCAAGGGTGTGTGCTTTGCTCTGAAACTTGATTGATTTTGGGATTTGATTGTGTGTTGTTTATTCGAGGAAGAAAAATAGAAAATGAATAAGAGAGCATGATCCTTCTTGTAACAAAATATCTCTGATAAATTACAACATTAATAAGTTGCCCATCCATTCCAAATATTTTTTATATTATTGGTTTTACTTATGTCAAATAGAATATTGAAATATAGAAGTTGGAGAAAAGATGAGAGCATCTGCAATGGAGTGGCTAAAAATGTGTTTTATTGAGAATCAGTTTGATGTGGTTGTGATTCATGTGATGATTGTCAACACTTATACTATGCTCCTTGTGACAAGTTTTGATGAACTTAACAAATGACAACCCTGTGTGCTGTCAGCAAATTGCTGCCAGTGGAGGACGGGGGAAACCTTGTCTTCATTGATTGCTGGCCATTTTCCATCATTCAGTTCATCTTTGCCTCCCTTCAGCGATATAAGAAATGTTACCTTGTTGTCCAAGTCTTAAGACATTTGAAAGGGTGTGATCGGTCGGACTTTATCTTTTGTAATACTAGAACAATCTCTACAAATAGTTAGTTTATTCATATGCTTCTAGCGGTTTTTGAATTAATTTTTATTTTCATTTTTCAGGTTAGAAATTCTTGGAGAGATGCAAAATATGGTCAAAAAATTCAAGAACTTAGTTTTTTAAGTTTTTTCATTTTTTAATATATGTAAGCATGGTTTAAAACTTTTTATTTAATTCATTTGTATATACTTTTGAACATATTTAATTTTCATTTATGAAATATATGACGTTATTCTATTCAATATGTGGTTGTGATTCAAATTATAGCATATAGTGTGTATTACATTCTTGAAATGCGCGTATAAAATAATATTGATTATTCTTCAAATATGTCGATTTTTTTTATTACAGGTTTTATTAGTTATTAGTCACACTTAAAATGTGTGATCTAAATGTTATTAATCACACTTAAAAGGTGTGATCTAAATGTTTTTAATCACACTTTAAAACTGTAATCTAAATGTTTTTAATCACACTTAAAAGGTGTAATCTAAATATTTTTAATCACACTTTAAAGATGTGATGAAAGCATTTTTTAATGACACCTAAAAAGTGTGATTAAAAATGACCCATTTTAATCACACTCCGAAAGACCACACTTTAATAAAACTTAAAAGGTGTGATTAAAAAACATACATCACACAAAAAAAGTGTGATCTTTATCTGTATTTGTAGTAGTGCACAGACTGCTGAAGAATCTTCTAGAGTTAATTACTTTATGTATATAATTGATCAAGCTCTTTCTTCACTTAAGAGTAGGTTTGAACAATTTCAAATATATGAGGAAAATTTTGGATTTTTGTTTGATTTGAAAAAGTTTAGTTCTACCAACAAGGAATGTTTGAAGACTTATTGTGTTAATCTTGAAGATTTTCTGAAACATGATGAACTTTCTGATATTGATAGGAGAGATCTATTTTCAAAATTGAATGTCTTGAAAGAAGTTTTACCGGAAGAAATCAAAAGGCCAATTGAAGTATTAAATTATTTAAAAACAATGGATGGTTGTTTCCCAAATGCGTGGATTGTGTATAGAATTTTGTTAACTATACCTGTTACAGTGGCCTCTGGAGAAAGAAGTTTTTCAAAGTTGAAATTAATCAAATCTTATCTTCGGTCAACTATATCACAAGAAAGATTGAATGGGTTAGCTTTGTTATCCATTTAAATATGATGGATAAATTCGATTATGCAAGCTTCATTAGTGATTTTGCAGTTAAAAATATGAGAAGAGTAATGTTTATGTGATAGTTGGTTCAATTGTAAACTGGATATTGCTAAATTATAAACCAACAAAATCAGATTTTTAGTTTTTTGAGTATTTGTAATGATTACTTTCTATCTTAATATATGAAATAAATTTTTGTTTATAATTTTAATGATTATATATGCAAGTAAATTTTTTTTTATAACTACAAACAAATAAAAAAGTTATTGTAACTTATCTTTTATCCATTAACTTTTTTTTTTTTTTTTCAATGTAAGAAAAACCCCATTTCTGAAGGTTGTCTTGGCCCTCTAAATCTCAGGGTTGGCCCTGCCCACAGGCCGAACATCAGTGTGTTAAAATTGCACTCCAGCTGTGCAATTTTTCTTAAGAAACGCAGTACAGATCTGATTAGTTCAGATTGATGAGTTGTAATTTTGTGTGTAAAATTAATTTTTTAATATTTTTTTTGGTGAATAGTAATAACTTTTTAACTTTTTGACTAACTTTTTGACTTTTTGTGTTTTTTAGGGCATCCCAAACTTGTCCTTAGTAAAAAAGTTGATATCCCTAGCATTATCATTTTTTAAGGATAAATTACAAATGCATCCTCTTACGTTTGCCTAAAATACGAATTGTTCATTTTAGTTTGAAAAATTACAAATATCTCCCTATCAGAATTTTTTATTTAACAGAATTAATTGATAAAGTAAAATTTTTAATTGTTCACCTATATAATAATAAAATTATCTTAATTATTAATTGAAATAAAATTTTAACATTATTAAAAACCATTAATTAACTTGATGATTTATTAAGAAAATAACATATTTGTTATGAAATTAAAAATCTTGGGAGATATAATATAATTTCTAAAACTACAGAAATAATTTATAGTTTGGGTAAATTACACTGACACCCCCTGAGGTTTATGTTTATTACAGTTCCCCCCTCACCTTTTGGAAATTACATTTCCCCCCCGAGGTTTAAAGTTTCATTATAGATTTCCCCCTCAACCCTTTTAATTTTTTTAAATACCAATTTTACCCTCATTTGGTAAATTACATTGACACCCCTCACCTTTTAGAAATTACAATCCCCTCCCTAAGGTTTAAGGTAGCATTACCAATTGCCCCCTCGGCTAGTATTAGTTAGAAAAAAAATTAATTGGAAAAAAATTAATGGAAAAAAAAAATTTGTTAGTAAAATTTTTAAATTTTTGTTTAAAAACCAACGTAAACTCATTTTTTGAATTTACGTTTTTTTCTCAAATTTACAAACTGAGACAACCATTTATAAACCAAAAAATTATCAAACAAATTTTTATGACAGTTTTTAAAATTTTTGTAAATATAAATTGAAAACTGAAAATGAAATGGTTACCAAACAGGTCTCAGATGGTAAAAATATTGTAAAATTAACAAATAATCAAATAAGTTACCAACGTAAGAAATGATTAATCAAATGATTCTTAGGCTATGTATGGTTTGATTTTTAAATTTTTTTAAATTAAAAATTAATTTGGTTAAGAAATAAAAAATAAAAAAATAATTTTCATTTCGTTTAAGAAATGGACTAAGAATATTTTGATAAGTCATTTCTTACGTTGGTAACTTATTTAATTATTTGTTTATTTTACGACATCTTTACCATCTGAGACTTGTTTGGTAACCATTTCGTTTTTAGTTTTCAATTTATATTTACAAAAATTTTAAAAACTGTCATAAAAACTTGTTTGATACTTTTTTTGGTTTATAAATAGTTATCTCAGTTTGTAAATTTGAGAAAAAAATAAATTCAAAAAATAAGTTTACGTTGGTTTTTAAACAAAAATTTAAAAATTTTGGTAACAAATTTCTTTTTTCAATTAAATTTTTTTTTCAATTAATTTTTTTACAATTAATTTTCTTTTTCAACTAATATTAACCGATGGGACAATTGGTAATGCTACTTTAAACCTTAGGGAGGGGATTGTAATTTTTAAAATGTGAGCGGTGTCAATGTAATTTATCTAATGAGGGTAAAATTGATATTTAAAAAAATTAAAAGGGCTGAGGGGAGAATCTGTAATGAAACTTTAAACCTCAAGGGGGAGATGTAAATTTCAAAAAATGAGAGAGGAAATTGTAATAAACATAAACCTTAGGGAGTGTTATTGTAATTTACCCTTATAATTTAAATAAATTTCAAAACAGAAATGACTTGAACCCCTAATGGGGTGACCCCACCACCCCACTATTTTTTAATTGGCTTAAAATTATTTATTTATTTATTTATTTTTATCTTATTTTCACAATCTCTCACGTAGAGGTGGGGGTATTGGGAGTCCCCCTGACGGTCCCAGCAGTGTTGATCTCAGAAATGTGTATGTAATTTATCTTCTTTTATTTTTTATTTTTTTTTTAAGGAAACTTGCGTCTAGGTCTGGTCCACTCTTCGGACTGAAACCTCCAGTGTACAAAACTGTCGGTCTACTCTGAACAGTTTTACTTGATTCAGTAAAACGAATATCAGTGGTGACCTGATGGGATCAAATTTATCTTTAAAAATAGACCCACTTTTGCCCAACACATTAGATTTTAGAAAATGTCATGGCTCTTAAATTTTTTATTAAATTTGTTAAATAAATGATTAAATATTTTACATGGAGGTGAAATTTATAAAAGTATAAGTTTTATATCTATGTGAGAAATTTAGTTATTTATTTGATAAAAAATTTAATATTCCTAACATTACCCATAATTTTAGATCAAAAGTGTATCGGTTAACACTGTTAACTATATATGTAAAATGACTATAATACCCTTAAATCTTAGCCTTATTTGCTATTTTCTTTCTATTTTCTACCTCATACATATAATTTATAATTTTTAACATTAATTCAATTAAATCATAATTAATTATAAATTCTTTGTTATTTATTGTAATTCATTTTTATTTTAATTATATTTTAAATCACAATTAATCCTAAATTATTAATTATTTATTATAATTCTAAAATTTTAATTTTAATTTAATTTAATTATATTTTGGATCATAATTAATCATAAATTCTTAATTATTTATTTCAATTCCTAACATATCAATCTAATTTTAATTTAATTATATTTCAGATCAATCATTAATTAACATTTATTTTCTGTTTTTATGTAATTGTATTTTAAATCAACCCTTAATTATATTTTATATTTTAGATCAATCTTTAATTATATTTTAATTTATTTTATTTTAATTAACATATTAATATAATTTTAGGTTTGGAAAAAAATGAGGATAAAATTGTCTTTTTGTTGTATTAATTTCACTTTATTTTTTCATAATACTAAACCAACTCTCAAAAGTAGTGTGTGTGATACACTTTTCGTTAGTTTAGATAGAAAACTAAAGGCAGCATTTTAGTCTAAAATCACATGGGAGTATGGTTATTAGAATCCTGATCTGGATAGTAAAATCTTAAGATTTTACGACTTTAGTTGGGCTAAGCGATTTGGATCGCATTAGGATCTTAAATTCAATATTATGATCCTAATCATAAAATCGTGTAGAATCACATTACAATCCCGATCTTACTATTTTATTATTATTATTTGTTTCTTATATATGAATGTATATGTGTGTGTTTATGTTTGTATAAGAAATTTGACTATAAACCCTCTCTCTCTCTCTCCAAACTTATGTTATAATTTATATAAAAAATGCATTATATCAAATTTATTATTTTTCTTTAATGATTTTAAAATTATTTTAGATACATGGCTATGGATAATTTCTCATTTTATTTTACATTGAAAGTAGAATCTTGCAATTCTCGATCTGATTTTACAATCCAATCCACAAGTCTCTCTTAACGATTTTACCTAGGATCCCGATTTTAACAACATTACATAATGGATTTTTGATTATATTTAAATCATAAGGGAGTGAAGTGCTACATGCTCAAACTACAAGGGCATAAAATAAATTTAACCGTATGTTTTAATCCTCACTGATTTGGACAATTATCTTCAACTGAACCACATTAGTTGAAATTAAAAACTCTATAGAGAAAATACATAAAACTAATAATTTTAAAATGAAATTTAAAAAAAATGACAATTGTAACGCCCTCAAAATTATACAATAAATACAACCCAAGAGCATGTATATATATAACAGCGTAAATCAGAGTATTAGTCCTTTCACTACATAAAGTTAATGATACAAAAGAGTTTAACATAAATAAATGCCCTTTGGGCTTACACCTTTCCAAGTATTGACTTGGTTACAACAAAAGGAGACTAGCTCATACAAATTTAGCCTTAGGCTATACAAAAAAATAATAATAATAAAACAAAACGAGAAGCACTTGCTTCTCAAAGATCTCTCCAATGCTATTGCCTTGGTGGGGGCATGCCATCATTACCTAGAAATATTTTTCCCAAATAAGGTGAGCCACAACCCAGTAGGCATAATCTAACACAGTATAGGAGATTTAACGAAGATACAGGTGAAATGTGCAAATACAATGCCCTGAATAAAACATTTATACTTTTTGTATTGCCATAAAATACCAATTTCTTATTCGTCATACTTTCCTCCAATTCATTTCAATATATATATATATATATATATAAATCGATTTCATTATTCCTCAATAACCCAAATAAGACTACAACTCAAAGGTTCATCAATTTCACAATTTACACATAAATACTTCAAACTGCCATTTTACGGATATTTCGTCCGCGGGATCGGCACCCATGTATAAATTTTGAGACTTTCACCCAGGATACTCCGGGCTAACTTTATTATAATGGAGTCCATTCGCTTTCTCTTCCCAAACAATCATACGTATGCAATGTATTTAAACACATAATCACACATATGGAGTACATCCCCTTTCTCCTCCCAAATAATCATACATATACAATATATGCATAACAAGATCACATTCAATGATAATCAACTATGGATTAGTTTCAATTTACCTAATCCATATGCAATTTCTACAACAATCAAAGCTATCTTCCACCGATAGTCCAATACAGGTATTTCTAAACAGATATATAATCTCAAGACAGATAATTTAATCAGAATTTCCAAGGATATGAAGCATTTCATATTCAATTCCACCATCCATTCCAATACTCACTCAATTCCATATTTACAACACGAATTTCAACTATTTTATGCAAAATAGATATGATAGTCATTAGGGCAAAAATCTAATTTTTTAAAATATCAATCCAAGTACCAAAATCACCCATTTTGACCCAACAGGACTTCATTTTCAAACCTCAAGTTCATTTATTTCATTTCCACCAAAAACCCCTTTTTTACATCACACCCAAACCCTAGGTTTGCTCAAATTACTCTCAAATACCATCATTGTTACACAACTACAAATAATTGAGTTAAAAATCATAACAAAGTGTAGAAAATCCCTACCTCAAAGAGAGAAGATGAGCCAAGCAAGGATGAAACTTCGAAAATCCTGAAATCCAATTTCAATTGGGTCAAAATAAAGATCTTGAGAAACTCTACCTTTTTATCAAAGGAAGTAGGGTGAAGAACACAATGAATCTAGGTGAAATGGTAGAGAGAATGTGAGTTTTAGAGAGAGAAACTCATGATCTAGGGTTTTGGAGGGTTTTAGAAAGAGAGAGAGAGATATATGAAAAAGTGATTCAAAAATATCATCTTCACGGACTGTTATACATGTAGTTCGCTCGAGTATGGAAAGTGACGCTTGAGCGTCAGACATAAAGGTTCGCTCGAGCGTGGAATACATAATGCCAGAAGTTTTGCAAACGAAGGACCCCGCTCGAGCGTGAGACTAGACACTTGAGTGTCCAATGCACTCTTCATAGTACTTGTAGATCTGCAAAAATACTGAGAGTTGACAAATCAAGCTCGAGCGCAAGAATGGCCGCTCGAGCGAAAGAGAAAAATTTGTGAAGCCCGCTCGAGTGCAGGAATCAAGAATGCCCACTCAAGCAGAAGAGCTAAAAATCTGGGCATCATAGGTTTGAAAAAAACAAGCAACCAACCCGTTCCAAACGCACAATTACAACCTGATAACCAAAATAGAGGGGAGATAAGGGAAACAATATATGAATAACCATTCAAAACCATACGAACCCGAGTTCGGAATACGATAAGTGACGGGTCAAAACTGGAACCGCTATAACAATAACCTAAGAGATAAAAATGAAATTAACCTCAAAATAAATGCAATTTCGACAGCACTACATTTAAAAAATAAAAATAAAAGAATATTAAGAAAATAACCAATAAGTCCTATTTTGATTTTGAAATTCCTAATGAGTCCTATCAAGTTTTAATATGGATAACTAAATTTTATTTGTGATAAAAGTTTCCCAAAAGATTTATTACTCTATAATGGTATGTCTTATCCCAATTTTACCCTTCCTATTTATATGAACAACAATTTTATAAAGAATTTTAACTTAATAAAATTTAAAATTTGGATTCTAAAAATTATTAATCTTATACTTATAATTTTATTTATGAAAATCATTTAATATGAAAAAATAAAAATAATTTAATTATAAAATTTCTAATAAATTAAAATTATTTATGAAATTTTTTGTTCATATTTTAATGAAAAAGATAAAATAAAAATAAATATACTATTATGAACAATTGAAATTTGATATAATTCAATAATAAAGTGAAGCACTTGCTTTATGTCTCGGTACAGCAAAATGTCTCATTTTGAGTTGAAATCTTATAGGACAAATAAAAAATAAATAAAAAGAAAGAAAGAAAGGAATATCAGTAGTTTTTCCAAACTAAAATAAGATTATTAAATTTGTTATCAACCTTATATATTAGCTCTACACCCATATGAGATCACATTCATATGTGTAATTGGTAGACAAATTAGTAATTTAACATAGATTCCTATCATTTGTGTACTAGTAAAAGGCTATCTCCCACTATCTCACACTCATAAATTAAAAATAAATAAAATTTAGTTAAAATAAAATATTTTTATGAATAATTTCATTCAGTAGATATTAATTTCACTAAATTTAATTTGTATAATTTTTAAAATTTTTTTTTTTTCACACGCTTGACATTTTTGATTAAAAACAAAATTTATTGACAGGACATATAAGCACAATATGATAATATGACATAATAAATGAATTCGATTAGAGCATCTCTAATCTTGCATTAAATTTAAATTTGATAAAAATTTTAGTAAAAAAGAAGTGCAATATCCTTTTATCAAACTTATATTATTTAATCTCTAGTAAAAATCTACTTCAACATGTTTTTGCCTAAAAAAGAAGAAAACAAAACAAAATAAAACAAAAATAGCTTGACTTTAATTTTTTGGTTTAGGTCACACATGTGGTTGAGCTGGCCCTGTTATGGAGCAATGACCATTTTAAAAATATACCACGAAAAATAAAATTTAATTATTTATATTAAAACTTGATACAACTTGATAATAATATTAAGGGCAAAATATGACTGATTAATTGTTTTGTCAAGAATATTTCTATGTTTCTATTCTATACATATGGGTGCACATTATCACATTGCAGTCAAACCATTGCCTTGGACAGAGGATGCAGCCATTTCTAGGGTGTTTCCACTAAAAATAAAGCAAACCAGTAATTCAACTAAATTTTAAAATCCCAATAAACATAATTAAAAAAAAACATCAATAGATAAAAAATAAATATATTTTTGCCACAATAAAAACAAGAATAATTTTACATGCATTAGTTACTATACCAATTAGTGTACTAACAGATAATGCGGCATGATTTTAGAAGTTTTAAATATTTATAATTTGTATAATAAATGAGATCAATAATACTAATTGATACACTAATTGATATATTAATTGATACATGTAGCACTACCATAAAAACAAACATTCCATATTCGAATCCCTAATTAATGTGACAAATCAAATGAATAATGCCATTTCCCAATGTAATCCAAGGGATGAAATTGCACAGCATCTAACTTTCACCAGACATGCCTTGTTATCTATATATATATATATATATAATTTGTAACGCCCCGACCTTTTACACGTCATCGATATTGTCCGCTTTGGGTCATGCCCGCACGGATTTGTTCTTCCCAGTGGGTCACCCATCCTAGAACTACTCCAGCCTAAGCACGCTTAACTGGGGAGTTCTAATAGGGATTTCACCACTTGGGAAAAGGCCTCGATGCTATATAAGGGTCCAGGTTTTTACTTTTATAGCCCAGGAACTCCCCCTCCATTCCCGATGTGGGACACCGAGGCCTT
>NW_021025590.1:205368-219936 GCF_004153795.1 Camellia sinensis | reverse complement strand
TAACTGAGAAGTAAGATTGAGGTATAAATTTCATGTCAAGCAACCAATTGAATGAGTACCTCTTCCAATTCAAAACTAAAAATTATGAACAATTCGTCTATTACAATTCCTAAATCATCAAACATAAATCATAAACAAATCCTTCTTCACAATTAAAAGGAGAATTCCCATATACACTAAACTTTAACATTACCTTAAAGCTTTAAAAATGGCAAGGATCTCCTAATTATTAATCTCAATTCCCCTCCCTTTGTTGACCTTGCCCTTGTTCTCGCCTTTTTTTTTCCTTCTTCTTTTCGTTTTTTTCCTCTCCAAGAGATATGTCAAATTGTTTTTTTTGATCAAGCTAGAGACACTGGATTTGATATATACATATAAAGGCGTATGTAAAGACAAAATTCCATCAGTTTAATCATTCCGAAATTTGAAATTCGTAAACATGCTTAATATTACGTAAAAATTATTGCTAATCAATATAATTAATCAATTTTACAGATAATTAAGCCGTTAAGGCTTCCAATTCTAATTCAAACGTGTTAATGCGTAACAGATAGTTTTCTTGTGCAACAGATAGGCTTTCATAAACATGGATTTCACTTACTTAACCTAATTTTTCATGGAAGTTTACAGTAAGCATTTTAAAAGTACCAATCAAGGACTGAGAATATATCAGAAATCATGTGCGCAGGTCGGTGTTCTTACAATTTTAGTCTTCAAAAGATGAAGGTGTTGAAAGTGTAAAGTGTATAAAAGGTGCTAGGAGTGGCATCTATAAGGCCCATTAATAAGTCTTATTAAGCTTACCTTAAGTTTACTAATTACATTTTTTAATTCTAATTAATTGATTTCGAATCAATTTTAAAATTAAAACCACCATAAAATACTAAAAAGTTCGAATAACAACATAATCTAAGTCAATTTCGTAATCGGATGTCGACAAGGCCTTCAATTCGCAAAACAAAACGGAAACACAAAACAGATATTTCTACGATAAACAGATAGAAACAGAAATAATGCAACACACATGTAATTAATTTAGAATTTCATCTTAATTACTTATTAGGCATCCTTAATCAAAGATTAGTAGCTAAACACAGTCGGGTGTTACATGAGTAATTTGCCTAATTATTATTTCTAATAAGTTATAACCAAAAGTTACCAAATAACAGACACATGCTCTTAAAATAATTAAAAATTAATTCTAAACAACTTATATAAATTGTACCAAACAACCTCATTGGTATCTTCTACCAAGGACAGAGCTACATAGGGTCTAGGAGAGCACGTGCCTCCCTAATTTTTTGAAAAAATTTACACTTTACCTCTAATTAGAAAAAGCTTTTTCATTTAACTCCCTTTTTTATTTCAAATATGTTTCAAAATATTTATATCTCATCTTTCTTTCACTTTTTTTTTAATAATTTTTTACAATTATGGGGCATTTATTCATAAATCTCTCGTTTACATACTTATATTCTTACTTAGTTCAAATTATTTTTTATATTTCCAATAAGTTCCTATGAGTGACATAGTTAGCAAATACCCTTAATAATAATGTTAACATTAACAATGTGAATGTTCCATAAAGTAAAACATTTACACTGTCAAATTTATTTAATGTGAATGTTCATATCACCAAATTGGTAAGGGGTTGAAAAAACATTTGCATGGGTAAAATTGGTTTATAAAATACCTTAAATATGATAATTAGATTTGATGAATCAAATATCTAAAATAATAGACTTGTTGGAATATAAGAATATCTTAATGGATGAATGAGATATAAGCATTTGAAAGAGGATTTTCTAATAAAGTTTCCTTATATTTACCACTATAAATGTTTAAGTTTATCAAAAAATTCTTTATAATGATTTCTATCTCTCTCATTTCTCTATGTTTTCTCCTCTTCTATTTCTTCTTCTTCTTCTTCTTCTTCTTCTTCTTCTTCTTATTTTTTCGTTTTTTTTTTTTTGGTATGCATGTTTATTTCATTTAAAATTGTGATTATCATCATAGTTAGTACCTAAAATAGCAAAATAAAAAGAGTTTTGATTAATTAAAACATATTTAAGGTACATAATTTTGACATCACATTAATCTTTGATCATTCTATCACCAAAAAAATTAGATTTAATTAAGTTTTTATATTAATATCACTAAATATTAATAGTCTCCCGTAAATTAAAATTCTGATTCCACTACTTGCCTTCTACTCTCTCCATACACGTACTAATCTCGTTTGTGAAAATTGTGTTTCTGGCAAATATAAATAGGGTTGTACTGTGTCTTCTTGCTGTCTCAAGTACGAGAAGTTTTTTTCCCAGAGAAGAAGACAATAGAATTGCCTGAAACAAGTTGTACCGTTACTTTCTTTAAAATGATACTAAGCTTCATTTTTAAAAACCAAATGGCAATTGTTTGAAACAGGATGTGACTGTTAAAAAAAAGGATAAATTACAAAAACACTTCATGAGGTTTGTTTAAAGTACAAATTAGCTCCTGTGATTTTGAAAAAATACAAAATATCCCCTTATTAGAATTTTTTATTTAACAGAATTAACTAAAAAATTGAAATTCATAATTGTTCTCCTATCAATAATAAAATTACCTAAATTATTAATTGAAACATATTTTAACATCATTAAAAACAAGTTAATTGAATTGATGATTTATTAATAAAATGGTGTGATTTGTTATAAATTTGAAACCTCAGGGGGTGGAATATAATTTCTAAAATCACAAGGGACAATTCGTATTTTAATCAAATCTCAGAGAGTGTATCGTTAATTTATCCAAAAAAATATACAAAAAAATAGAGATGCAATATAACTTAAAAAAGATAAAAAATATGGGCTAAAATAGTGCACCCCAAACAATCTCTAAATTTTGAACAATTCTATCTCACCTTGTTAAGGAAAAGACGAGACGTGAAAATTAAAATTGAACAAACACAAGCAAATAAAAAGAATTTATGGGTTTAATTACAAATCTACAGTCACAAGTGAAGAATGGCAAAATAATTATACTAAGAATGTAAAAAATTATAATCAATGACCTCTCTCTCAACAACTCTTTTTTAAAAAAGTTTCATAAACCCTAAAACTTCTAAATAACTTAACTACAAAGATTGAAAAAGGATTCGGTCAAAATAGATCCAAATACAAATGCCAGTTAATAAATGAATTGAAAAATAAAATATTATATAAATTAAATTCAAAATACACCCACAACACACCCATTTTGCTAAGTTCTCCAACATAAGGATCCTTTTTAAGCTAAGAAAGCATTCAAGTCAACAATCAATTTCAAATCTAAAATACCCTCCAAATATTGAGGCCAATTTTCTACAAATATACATACTATCAAATGCCGCAGTGGTCTCATTCATCTTTTTTGGTGAATAAGTCTCATTCATCTTGAAGTCAATGTGATCAAACAAAATTGTAGAGAAGACTGAATATATTACACGCAATAAACATTCTCTACTTCCAAAGTAGAAGCATATGCATGGATATTATTGGTTAATATATTACACACAATAAGTGTATTTAATTGGTATGAAAAAATGTTAGGCCTTGTTTGCAAGAGGTTATTTTAGCCAATTAGTCAAAAATTACTAAATTAGTCAAAAAGCCAATAACCCATACCAAAAAGTCAAAGATTCTCTTTTCTCTCTATTTTTGCACATCTTTTCGTAATTAACCAAAAAGTCATCCAAACATACAAGTTTTTTTTACCTACTTTTTAGCCAAATAACCAAAAAGTTACTAAAACCTGTTCCCAAACGAGGCCTTAGTTTCATGTAATTAGCTAGAAGTGATATTCTTTTAGAACTTTTATACAAAATTATATACTAGCATTGACATTTCGTGAAGGAAAATTATATTTGTAGTTTTTGGTGTTAATTTGATCTCTATAATTTTTATTATATCACTCTTATCATTTAAATTTTTATTCTGTCAAATTAGTCTAATTAATTATATCTGCTAAGAAATTGGACAAAAATCAAAGCAAAATGGACCCTTCGAAAGAAATATATCATTTCAAATTGAACGTCAACTCTTCAATTACTTTAAAAAAAAGTGAATGTATTATTTACACTTTGATTTCAATCTAATTTTAAAAAGACATTATCAATTGAATTAAATTAACAGAAAATAAACAAATTTAAAGATAAAATTGATACACATGATAAATTATAGACACTACAGTATAAAATTGATCACAACTCAACCATATCATTTTGTATAAAATTTTTTTTATATTTATTTGTCATTACTCGTTGTTTTGGTGTGGAGGTGGAAAGATCTTTTGGAAACTAGGGACTAGATTTCTTGAAACACTTGATTAATTCATTTTTTGTCAGCTTTAATTGTACTTTAGTGCCTTGTATAAATAAAATTAGAAAAAATTATTGTAAGCCCGGCATCCCACATCGCGAATCGGAGGGGGGGAGTCCTGAGCTATAAAAGTAAAAAACCTAAGACCCTTATATAACATCGAGGCCTTTCCCAAGCTGGTGAAATCCCTATTAGAACTCCCCAGTTAAGCATGCTTAAACTGAGTAGTTCTAGGATGGGTGACCCACTTGGAAGAACAAATCCGGCGGGCATGACCCAAGAAGCGCGATAATATCGATGACGTGTAAAGGGTCGGACGTTTACAAATGGTATCAGAGCCGACTCTCCGGAGTACCGAGTGTGGGCCCCCTGCGTCTCTCGGTGCATGGGCGGGCTTGTGAGTTGGCAGGCTACTGCACCGAGAGACGTGCAGCCCTAAGCGGGGTGATTGTTTCGCTCGAGCGTAAAACACTCCGCTCGAGCGTAACTCACAGACTCCCGCTCGAGCGCCAACAATCCCGCTCGAGCGGCGAATACACACTCCCAGAACTTCTGCAGAACTAGGTCTTCGCTCAAGCTCCCCACTCCCCGCTCGAGCGGCACTCACGTAACCACGCTCGAGTGGCCAATACCACGCTCGAGCGTCCAACACTGCACAGGAAATACTGGATGGGTGAAACCCCCGCTCGAGTGCCAAAACCCCCGCTCGAGCGTACAAGCAACAAAAGAATCCCCGCTCGAGCGTCAAACTCCCGCTCGAGCGGACAGGTCAAAATCTGGGCAACTAGTTTTGGCATCTAAACTCAACCGACTTGTAACAGACCCGCCCAACACATCCTATAACTCAAATACAAAGAGATTAAAGGACGACAACAACCAATATATACTGACCGGATCCACGGAACCTAAGTCCGGATACAATAATCTAAAGGAAAAAGACCGGGGTCGCTATACGATAAGTGACGAGTCAGAACTGGAACCGCTATAACAATAACCTAAGAGATAAAAATGAAATTAACCTCAAAATATATGCAATTTCGACCGCACTACATTTAAAAAATAAAAATAAAAGAATATTAAGAAAATAACCAATAAGTCCTATTTTGATTTTGAAATTCCTAATAAGTCCTATCAAGTTTTAATATGGATAACTAAATTTTATTTGTGATAAAAGTTTCCCAAAAGATTCATTACTCTATAATGGTGTGTCTTATCCCAATTTTACCCTTCCTATTTATATGAACAACAATTTTATAAAGAATTTTAACTTAATAAAATTTAAAATTTTGATTCTAAAAATTATTAATCTTATACTTATAATTTTATTTATGAAAATCATTTAATTTGAAAAAATTAAAATAATTTAATTATAAAATTTCTAATAAATTAAAATTATTTATGAAATTTTTTGTTCATATTTTAATGAAAAAGATAAAATAAAAATAAAATATACTATTATGAACAATTGAAATTTGATATAATTCAATAATAAAAGTGAAGCACTTGCTTTAAGTCTCAGAACACCAAAAGGTCTCATTTTGAGTTGAAATCTTATAGGACAAATAAAAAATAAATAAAAAGAAAGAAAGAAAGGAATATCAGTAGTTTTTCCAAACTAAAATAAGATTATTAAATTTGTTATCAACCTTATATATTAGCTCTACACCCATATGAGATCACATTCATATGTGTAATTGGTAGACAAATTAGTAATTTAACATAGATTCCTATCATTTGTGTACTAGTAAAAGGCTATCTCCCACTATCTCACACCCATAAATTAAAAATAAATAAAATTTAGTTTAAATAAAATATTTTTATGAATAATTTCATTCAGTAGATATTAATTTCACTAAATTTAATTTGTATAATTTTTTTTTAAAATTTTTTTCACACACTTGACATTTTTGATTAAAAATAAAATTTATTGACAGGATATATAAGCACAATATGATAATATGACATAATAAATGAATTGGATTAGAGCATCTCTAATCTTGAATTAATTTAAATTTGATAAAAATTTTAGTAAAAAAGAAGTGCAATATCCTTTTATCAAACTTATATTATTTTATCTCTAGTAAAAATCTACTTCAATATGTTTTTGGCCTAAAAAAGAAGAAAATAAAACAAAAATAGCCTGACTTTAATTTTTTGCTTTAGGTCACACCTGTGGTTGAGCTGGCCCTGTTATGGAGCAATGACCATTTTAAAAATATACCATGAAAAATAAAATTCAATTATTTATATTGAAACTTGATAGAGCTTGATAATAATATTAAGGGCAAAATATGACTGATTAATTATTTTGTCAAGAATATTTCTATGTTTCTATTCTATACATATCGGTGCACATTATCACATTGCAGTCAAACCATTGCCTTGGACAGAGGATGCAACCATTTCAAGGGTGTTTCCACTAAAATTATAGCATACGAGTAATTCAACTAAATTTTAAAATCCCAATAAACATAATTAATTAAAAAAATTAATAGGTAAAAAATAAATATATTTTTGCCACAATAAAAACAAGAATAATTCTACATGCATTAATTAATATACTAATTAGTGTATTAATAAATAATGCGGCATGATTTTAGAAATTTTAAGTATTTGTAATTTGTATAATAAATAGGATTAATAATACTAATTGATACACTAATTGATATATTAATTGATACACGTAGCACTACCATAAAAACAAACATTCCATATTCGAATCCCTAATTAATGTGACAAATCAAATGAATAATGCCATTTCCCAATGTAATCCAAGGGATGAAATTGCACAGCATCTAACTTACACCAGACATGCCTTGTTATCTATATATATATAATTTTTTCTAATTTTATATATATAAGGCACTAAAGTACAATTAAAGCTGACAAAAAATGAATTAATCAAGTGTTTCAAGAAATCTACTCCCTAGTTTCCAAAAGATCTTTCCACCTCCACACCAAAACAACGAGTAATGACAAATAAATATAAAAAAAATTTATACAAAATGATATGGTTGAGTTGTGATCAATTTATACAGTAGTGTCTATAATTTATCATGTGTATCAATTTTATCTTTAAATTTGTTTATTTTCTGTTAATTTAATTCAATTGATAATGTCTTTTAAAAATTAGATTGAAATCAAAGTGTAAAATAATACATTCACTTTTTTTAAAGTAATTGAAGAGTTGACGTTCAATTTGAAATGATATATTTCTTTCGAAGGGTCCATTTTGCTTTGATTTTTGTCCAATTTCTTAGCAGATATAATTAATTAGACTAATTTGACAGATAAAAAAATTTAAATGATAAGAGTGATATAATAAAAATTATAGAGATCAAATTAACACCAAAAACTACAAATATAATTTTCCTTCACGGAAATGTCAATGCTAGTATATAATTTTGTATAAAAGTTCTTAAAGAATATCACTTCTAGCTAATTACATGAAACTAACCCATTTTTTCAACCAATTAAATACACTTATTGTGTGTAATATATTAACCCAATAATCATCCATGCATATGCTTCTACTTTGGAAGTAGAGAATGTTTATTGCGTGTAATATATTCAGTCTTCTCTACAATTTTGTTTGATCACATTGACTTCAAGATGAATGAGACTTATTCACCCACAAAAAAGATGAATGAGACCACTGCGGCATTTGATAGTATGTATATTTGTAGAAAATTGGCCTCAATATTTGGAAGGTATTTTAGATTTGAAATTGATTGTTGACTTGAATGCTTTCTTAGCTTAAAAAGGATCCTTTATGTTGGAGAACTTAGCCCAAATGGGTGTGTTGTGGGTGTATTTTGAATTTAATTTATATAATATTAATTATTTATTACAATTCATTTATTAACTGGCATTTGTATTTGGATCTATTTTGACCGAATCCTTTTTCAATCTTTGTAGTTAAGTTATTTAGAAGTTTTAGGGTTTATGAAACTTTTTTAAAAAGAGTTGTTGAGAGAGAGGTCATTGATTATAATTTTTACATTCTTAGTATAATTATTTTGCCATTCTTCACTTGTGACTGTAGATTTGTAATTAAAACCCCATAAATTCTTTTTATTTGCTTGTGTTTGTTCAATTTTAATTTTTCACGTCTTGTCTTTTCCTTAACAAGGTGAGATAGAATTGTCAAAATTTTGAGATTGTTTGGGGTGCACTATTTTAGCCCATATTTTTATCTTTTTTAAGTTATATTACATCTCTACTTTTTTTGTATATGTTTTTGGATAAATTACGAATACACTCTCTGATATTTGATTAAAATACGAATTATCCCTTGTGATTTTGGAAATTATATTTCACTCCTTGAAGTTTCTAATTTTATAACAAATCACCCATGTTATTAATAAATCATCATGTCAATTAACTATTTTTAATGATGTTAAAAATATGTTTCAATTAATAATTTAGATAATTTTATTATTGTATAGGAGAACAATTATGAATTTCATTTTTTAGTTAATTCTGTTAAATAAAAAATTCTAATAAGGGGATATTTATAATTTTTTAAATCACAAGAGTCAATTTATACTTTAAGCAAACCTCATGAAGTGTATTTGTAATTTAACCTTTTTTTTAACAGTCACATCCTGTTCAAACAGTTGCCATTTGGTTTTTAAAAATGATAGCTTGGTATCATTTTAAAAAAAGTAACGTTACAACTTGTGTTCTCAAAATTTTTTGATAGAATTGTCAATAAGTTTTTATATCTCACCTTGTTAAGGAAAAGACCTCTCTCTCAACGAGATTAGAGGTTTAATTTAACATTGATTCGGAACTTTTAGTATTTTATGGTAGGTTTAATTTAACATTGATTCGAAATCAATTAATTAGAATTAAATAATGTAAATTAGTAAACTTTAAGGTAAGCTTAATTAAGACTCATTAATGGGCTTATATAAGGCCACTCCTAACATCTTTTATACACTTTACACTCTCAACCCTTCATCTTTGAAGGCTAAAATCCGTGCGTTGCATGCATAATTCATGATTTTTGAGTCCTATTTTCATAAATTCTTACATTCAAATGCCTACATTTGCTATGTCTTAAAAGCTCACTATGATTTTACATGAAAACACTTTATCAATTCATCTTTCAAAAGCTTTGAATCCAAGTCATTGCATGCATGTTATGTTTTCAAAAGTTTAAGGTTTACTTTGGAGGAATTTACTTGCTCTTGGGCGTGATTTTGCGAAATGACTTTCAAATCATGAAGTACTATGAGTTTAGACATGTTTTCTCAAGTTTTGAGCCTAAGAGATGTGTTTTGTAACATTGAATTTGAGTTTTGAAGCGTGGAAATAAATCTAGAATTTCCAAAATTCTACTTCTCCGCTCGAATAACAAAACCTGTGCTCGAGCAACCACTCTTTGTTTTGCACTTTCATTCGAACGACCAAAAATTGGCTTGGGCATAAAATGCATGCTCCTAGAAGTTTACAAGTTTTGTAGACCGCTCAAGCGACCAGAGTTGCGCTAGAGCGAAGACCTCAGTCTTACGCTCGAGCGATCGTCGAGCATGCGTCGAGCAGAAAAATCAAGTAACAAGTACTTTTGCAAAGTTTACAAATTGCTCGAGTGACGAAAGTTGCACTCAAGTGACCACACTTATTTTTGACTCTCCGCTCGAGCGAAGGAAGCTATGCTAGAGCAAGGACGTTGTTTTCAGCAAATTTGACTAAATGTTTTGAATCACTTTTGGGCATCCTCATTACATCTTAGGCATTCCTAAGCCCTAATTAAGACAGAGTAATAAGGACAAAGGCTAGAAACACGCTAAGAACGAAACAAAATAAATTGAGTACAATCTTAATGTGTGTTTTTCAATATGTGTATCTGTTATGTTGTGTAGGTCACGCGCTGTAAGCTATCCGATTATCCATTCTGTCTATCTGTTATTAGAGCCATCTGTTAGTAATAACTTTGTAAAGCTAAGTTCAATTTATAAGTATTCTCTGAATGATATGATACTCTGTTTTCTGAACTGTTATTTTCTGTATGAATGAATGGTTGTCTAATGTTTTTGAAATGTATTCGTGGCATCATTAGCTTCAGATGACATATGTTATCTGTTCTATTACGTCCCAACGATGAGCCAACTGTATGTCTCATGAGCCAACTATTATGGATCCTTCTGTATACGTCTCATTTATGGGCCAGCTATACGTCTCACGAGTCAATTGTATCGTCTCTGTGCACATGAGTCAACTGTATGCCTTCATGGTTGTTCCTTTATGTGTCAACTGTTTCTGCTAGTGTTAATGAATGTACCATGTATGATTAATTGCAAATTCTGATTATGAATATGACTCTGAATTTGTTTCTGTTATGAACTCTGATTTCTGAACATGAATATAAAATCCATTTCTGTTAACTACTGAATTTTGATTTCTATAATTGTATGGACAACGTTCATTAAACCCTTTACCTTGTTATTATTCATTGGGCTCCCGTTCATTATTTATTTCTGTATGTAGGTGATCAGGCACATGGCCAGGCAACCGAAATACTCGGTTTTATTTTTTTTGAAACCGAATAGACCGAAAGACACCTACAAACCGAACCAAACCGCTATATGCGGTTTCGGTGCAGTGCTACGATTTTGGGTGTCACATTTTAGGCCTACTTTTATCCATTACAAAAATGAATTTGGGCCTTGGAAACTAAAGTTCAACAACACCTAAGCATAATTTTTACATATGCTTTATCAAATTAAATTGGGCTTTATTTACCCAAAAAAAAAAAAAAATAATTGAATTGTGCTTTGAAATCCTTGTCTAGTAAACCTATACAACAAACCAAACATATCCAACAAACCTATCCAAAATGTTTCTGTTGAAACAAACATATCCAACAAACCTATACAAACCTATCCAACAAGCACCAAACATTTCCAACAAACCAAACATATCAAAATTTATCAAAATATATCCAATAACTATTTTTCTGTTCAAAACAAATAGGAGCCATATATCAAGCAAGTCTTTTGTTGTCTGTTCAAAACTAAATAAGAACCATATATCATATTCACCCCCTCCCCCCCCAAAAAAAAAGAAAAAAAAGAACCATATATCCATAACCAAATATTACAAACTATTAATATTAAAAAGCTGAAAATAAAATAGATAGAGTATGCATTTTCCAACCAACCAACCAAAAGAGGTCCTACCAAAATAAATAAATAAAATTGTTATCATCATAATTGAATTTAACATAAAAAAATCTAAATGAATTATTCAATTTCTTACCTTTCTAACTATTAATACTCAATCTCAAAAATCAAAAACTGAAATGTGCAGAAATTTGGCATAAATTCCAACCAACAAAACAAAAGTCCTGCAAAAATAATAAAAACATTCTCATAAGAATTGAATTTAACATAAATACATAAAATAAAATTAGATCAAATATTCAACTTGTTACCATTGCTTTCTAACATCAATTAATGATGTTGACATCTTTGCTGCTTGATCCTTCCATAAGAGTGCGCGCGCGCACACACACACACACACAAAATGAAAGAAGCAAAACATAAGAGATTCAAGTATTAACATATAACTCTCATAAAATTTAAAAGAAAGAAAATAAGAAATATTTATTAATCAAGGAATGTACTTGATTCAATATCTTCCAATTCATCAAATTGATCTCTAAGATTGATTTGAGATGGGGAATGTAACCAATTTTGTATACAAATGAGGGCCTCTACCGTGATGAGTGATAAAGAGCTACAGAATGGATCAAGCACACGACCTCCCGTGCTAAAACCAGATTCTGAGGCAACTGTAGACATGGGAATAGCTAAAACATCCCGATCTATAAGAGAGAGGACGCAATACTTAGTGGAATTAGCCTTCAACCAACCCAATATATCAAAATCATCATTATCTTCTTTACAATCATCCACCAAAAACTTCTCCAACTTAGATTTGTTAACCATGTTACTTTGTTTCTCCAAACGCATCTTATACTTGGATTTTATTTTTGCACGAACATCCATGTCATGTTCTTCATCCAATTCCATTGCCCTTGATGACTCCCCCATAGTTTGTGTTTTCATACTACCACTTTGAACATTCAAAGCATACCAATCATATAATCGTGTCATATAATCTTGTTAACTCATTCTTTAGTTTCATCATCAAATCATCAACATGCTTAGCTTCATAAATTTCTTCCAAGCACCATTGAATATAATTGAGTTTGTAACAAGGATCAATAACAATCGCAACAAACAATAGCAAATTAACCTTGTCAAATTTACCTTAATACTTATCAAACTTGGAACTCATGCCACATGCCATTAAATGCAAGCCTACATCTTCATTCTCACACAATTCAATGATTGCATTTTTTATGAACATACTTGCAATAAAAAATGCATTGCAAATGACATATAAAGAACCTGAAAAACGTAATGTGGCATTGTAAAACAATTTTAGGAACTTGACATACAATCTCGTCTTCTTCCTATCATGTTTTGTAGATGGCCCGGTTGTCTTTCTTCATTCTTTTGCTCTCCTATTATTACTTAAAGCAACTTCGTCCTCTTCACCAATGTCACCAACTTCTCCCTCCTCACCAACCTCATCAATCTCATCAACCTCACCAACCTTATCCTCTCTAAGATTCGAGCGGAAGTGAGTGTCATCATCATCTAACCGCTCGAAAGCCTTTTGAAATTGTATAGCCCGTTCTAACACGAAATACGTAGAGTTCCATCGGGTAGCCATATCTAAACAAGGTTTACCATTAAACTCAATGTCTTCTTTTTCAGCACGTAATTTGAACTTGGCCATTCTAGATGGAGAGGATCTCACAAATTTTATAACACGCCGAATTCTTGTTATGGAATCATCAATTTCTTTCAATTCTTCGCAAACAATTAGATTCAATATGTGAGCACAACAAATCACATGTAAAAATTCATGCTCTAATATGGTATTCTTTCTTCTCTTCGTCTTTTGCTTCAAAAAGTTAATGAGACCATTATTTGAGCTTGCATTATCAACCGTGATTGTGAGAAACTTATCAATTCCCCATGCTACCAAACAATCCTCAATCACCTTACCAAGTGTGTCACCTTTGTGATTTGAAATTATACAAAAGTTCATAATTTTTTTTATGAAGTTCCAAATCACAATCAATAAAATGTGCAGTGAGACACATATAATTCAAGTTTTTCATGGATGTCTAAGTGCCTGTGGTAACACATAGTCGTTGACCTCTAAGTGCATTCTTCAAAGCCTTCTTCTTACTCACAACTATTGACATACATTCTTTGGCAATGGTAATCCTAGATGGGATTTTTAACCACTTGGGTTGCACCACACGCATAAATTGCCTAAATCCTTCACCCTCCAAAAATTTAAATGGCAATTCATCTATTATTATCATCTTTGCCAGGGCCTTTCTCCATGCATCAACACTAAAGCTTACAGCCACAAGATTACCAACTGTTTCCCCATCACCAGTTTCATTTTTTGGTTTAAAACCTAGTGTAGTTTGCTTTTCAGCTTGCCTTAGGGGATACTTCTTACACTTTGATTCTATATGAGCTCGCATTGATGTTGTCCCATAAATTTTTGGATCACATGCATAAGTTGTACCACAATAGTTACAAGAAGCCCTAGGTTTTTTTACCAGATTCACACTTCAATTTCATGAAATGATCCCAAACCAAAGATCTTTCTCTTTTACCCTTGACACTATTAGAATAATTTTTTGTGCTTTCATTCTCATGTTCTTGTGTTGTAGGTTGTTCAGTAGCAATTTCACTAGGCCCTTGTATAGGGAAAATTAAATCATCCATCTATAGATAATAACAACAAGAAATATTTGATTTATCAAAAATAAATAAATAAATAACAAGAAGAAATAGTAACTAATAAAATAATAAGAAGAAGAAAAACAAATTTTAACTAATACAAAAATACATTGTCAAAGGTTTTTTTTTTTTAGTAATAATAATAACAAGAACAAATTTTAACTAACAGAAATTAAATCATCCATCTAAACATAATAACTAACAGAAAAAATCCTAATCCTCTTATTAACAAAAAAAAAATCTTATTCCTCCCTATTTATTAACAGAAAAATATATTACCACCACTAAAAGAAAAAAAAATCATAATAAAATAATAATAACAAGAACAAAAATTAAATCATCAAAAAAAAATAATTTTCATTTGCATGTTAAGAGTAGTGTTT
>NW_021025590.1:155171-205343 GCF_004153795.1 Camellia sinensis | reverse complement strand
TTGTTTTATTTGCATGTTAACGAACACCCCTGTTTTTTTTTTTTTTTAATTTTTTTAAAAGATCTTTTTATGGATCTAAAAACACATCAAAATCAAAGTGATTCACAAAACATTAAAAATCCTTTTGAAAACATCATAAATAATTATACATATATATACTATATATATAAAACTAGGGTCAAAATAGAAGTTACTTGCGACACAAAAGTTAGTCTTACAACTAGGCTTTTGAAAAAGTTAAAAAAATTAGAAATTTATTTTCATAAATCGGGTGTCTTTAATAAAAAAAAAAATAGGGTTTTGTCAAAAACTAAAACCATAAAAAAATAGCCGTGTTTTTCAAAATAAAAAATAGAGATGAAATTTACTGGTCACCAAGACTTTGCTTTAAGATTCTGGAGTAATGGGATGATAGTTGATGGACCACCTAAGAGTGCTTAGTAAAAACCCATGATGATTTCTCACCCTTAGTAAAAAAGCCCTAATTTGTTTTTGAACTTTGAAATGGAGAAGGCAAGCGAGTAAGGGACAGAGAGAATCAATCAGTGGAAGAGAACAAAAAGGTTTCAACTTTTTGTTTCACCGTGGACCTGTTGGAACGCCCAAAAGGGCTATAGCTTATGTGATTATCTATATGCTAGTATGTAAGGGTGGTTCTGGCAATTGGTGTAGGATTTTAAACACGGGATGGTTTTATGATCCGAAAGTATAATTCGGTATGTTTACGTTCGGAATGCGAGTAGTAGAAATTCACAGGCAACCAAATGGGATATAATCGAAAACCAAAATGTAAAAGAGAAAATTCGCTAGCTGATTGAGAATCGAAATTACAAAAGAGAAGAGTAAACAGACTGTAAACGGCAGTTACCAAAGGAAGCTCTCAATTTGGAGTCTCGGTGTCCTCCCATGCTTCCTGTTCGTGTTCGAGTTTCAGTGATTATTCTTCACCAGATACTCATAATATTATTTATATATGTAGGTGAGTTTGCGCGCTCGTCTTGGGCAAAGCCTTAGTTGCGTACCATGATTCGCCTGGAACCCATTCCCCCGCTCTCCCATGAATATGCGGGCTCAACCTTGTGCCTCCGCGAGTATATAGTTTCGAAAATGAGTCAAATGGTCGAGTTTTATTGAACTAAGTGTAGACTTTGTTTCTTAGGAGTATAGACAAAGTTTTTGAGTGTGTACTCCTATTACCTGGACTGAAGTCTCCTACTTTTGGTTTATCTTGTGTATAAGAGTGACGTTTCACGACAATGTATTTATGGGGGGAATTTTTTTGTCACGTGTGTGTGTGCTATAGAAGTTTATTATGTTCTATATTATGCTGCATAAGACTCATGCCGACTACGATATGTTTTATCATATACTGCTTCCACTGCCCCTTAATTCATATGTTACTTAGTATCACCTAAGGGCCTTTGGTAATCAAGATTACTGCGTATATCATATCGTTTTTATGACGCTAAATCCTATTTAAGGCGGGTTTAGTCGTGACGTAGTGGTTCAGACACGTTTATATCCTGCACACCCAAGAGTTCCATGTGATGCTTAGGGTGGTCCTAGAAAAGAATTATGGACATTATCATTCTGCATTATGTGATGTTGTAGTATAACTGAATTTCTATAATGTGAAAACTAAAATCTGAGAACAGAATGTGCTGAAAGTGAAAAGAATGAACGGAGCTGAATACTACTAAAACATTATGAAAACAGATTATAGTTTATGGCCGTATGTACCTATAACTGCTCTTTTACCTATAGTAAATGGAAAATACTAAGAATGATGGTACATTGAATGAATGGACCAAAGGTCGTTTTGACATGAATGAGTGGGCCAAAGGCCGTTTTGATATGAAAGAGTGGGCCAAAGGCCGTTTCGACATAAGTGAATGGGCTGAAGGCCGTTTCGCCATGAATGGAAATCCGAATGGGCCAAAGGCCAGAATGTTAGGACTACAGTTACTTGATTTGAATGTTGTATAGATATATACATATATATTCGCTAAATAGAATTATGAATTGGGCCCAAGGCCGTTTGGTGCATGTTGTTCTACGTATTGTTATATAACTGTCACGTTTGATATTATTCACTGGGCTATCGCTCACGCTCATTCATGTGTTTGTAGGTGAGCCAAGGGAAGTCCAAACCCAGCCCCAGTGAAGTCTGCTAGGAAAAATCCGAGTTTTGGGGAAGTCAGCCTTGCGTCTCACTCTTGAGACCTACCCTTGCCTTTTGCTATGTAATTATATCTTGTCTTGCCGGCAGGGACTTTATGTAAATATGTAATAGTCTGTCATAGGTTGACTTGTTTTGGATGATCCTGTTTGTAATGAATTTTGTGAAACTGTACTTTTGAACTGTGGGTTATTAACGTAACTGAATATGGTCTGTTGATGTGCATATAAGCACGGCTCTATGGACAAAGTTTTTATTCATTGCTTCCGTTTGGCCCCTTTACTCTGACAACTTATGTCTGTTTTGGTCTGAGGCCGTAGGTAATCTGAGGATTACTGGCCGGTTATGTCCTTAACCCATAGGGGCGGGTTCGGGTCATGACACTAACCTTGGGCGGTTTTAGGCCTATTATTTTATTGACCTTAGGGCTACTTTTCTACTATTATAAATAGGCTCCAAACATGGTTTCGTTTCGCTTTTCTCCTCTTTCCTCTCTCTCAAACCGTGAGTTCTCCTCTTTCTCTCTAAACTCAAGTTTTTAGCACTAAGATCTCTAGATCTACTCACCTAGAGCGATCTTTTCACCATGGTCCTTTGAGAAAAAGTGTAGATCTCGTCAAGGGCATCCTTTTGGTCCAAATGATTCGTGGTTTCATCGCCTTTGATTTTTGGGTCGTCATCTCTTGGCTTCAAGAGGTAGGGGTTTCTAGTTCTCTTTCAATACCCTCATTTATGGATAGATTTGTGGTATTTTCTTTATACAAATACAAAAGTTTATATTTTTATGCATATTGTGATAAATCACGAGATTGGGGGTTAGAGTTTGAAGAGAGTTGGGTTTATTTGTTGTGTTATGATCTTGGATCATGAGTTTGGGTGTAGAAGTAATAGAAGGGTTAGAATAAAATGTGTTTTTGTGAAAAGCTTTAACTTCTCTTAAAAACCCTAGTTTGGCTCATGAAGATGGTTAATGGTTTTGCTTCAATTAATAGTAGAATCATGAAATTGAGGTGTTAAATTACACATGTACAAGTTTAATTGAAATTTTAAAGAATTTGAGAAATGTATGTAAAAGTTGCAATTGAACTCATAATGTTGATGTCTTAAATTATGTTATAATGTAAATCGAGCTTGGGGGAAAGGAAATTACTACTGGTATGGATGATATGAGCCTTGTGTTGAAATGGTTGTGTTGAATCTTGTTCTGTGTTATGTGAATTGTATTGGGTTATGTTGTGTTGAGTTGGTTGAATTGTGTTGTGTGGAATTGAGTTGTGTTGGGTTGAGTTGAGTTGTGTTGGGTTGTGTTGTGGTTGGTACCCGCATGGGAGAGTTGAAAAATGATTTTCGGTGCCCACGACCGTCCGTATCATACCCGTTAAATGTGGAGGATTGTTTTAAAAATTAAAAAAAAATGGTTTTTCGGTGCCCACAACCGTCCGTATAATAGCCGGTAAATGTGGGGGTGGTTTGAATTCAAGGTGCCCAATTGCCCTGTCTAGGCTTGTCGCTGGACGAATGTGGAAAAAATATTTTTGGGTGTCCACATAGCCCTGTCGTATTGTAGTCAGCGAAAGTGGAAAAATGATTTTTGGGTGTCCACACAGTCCTGCCATATTGTAGCCGGCAAAAGTGGAAAAATTGATGGTTTTCGAAAATGTTTTGGGTGCCCACGTCCTGCCGTATAATAGCCGGCAAATGTGGGGAATGGTTTTTAAAAGGTTGAAAACGGTTTTCGTAAAAGGTATGATTTTTGAGAAAATGATTTTTGGGAGTTCACTTCCCGCCGTATAATAGCCGGCAAAAGGTGGAATATACTATGAATGGGGTGCCCGCTATCCCGCCGTCCCGCCGTATCAAGTCGGCAAAAGGTGGAATGTGTTGTGACGTGTGTTGAGGTCGGTGATGATATATGTGACTTGTGATGAACTTGTGAAATTATCATTTGATGTGTAAACTGGTATGAAATGGAAATGCTTATGGGAATTATTTGAAAAAAATGAATAATGAAATGGTAATTGGATGAGGGGTTAGTGATAAAGAACTCACCGGATTGTTTGCATCTATAGGGAAAAATTAAAAGTTTTGTTTTATGATTAATTGAGAAATTGAATTAAAAGGATCTATTTTCCTTAGGATATGTTGAATTATGATTGATAACGCACATGTGGATATAATGTAGTTGTGATATGTTGAATTATAATTGATAATGCAAGTGTGAATGTGATGTAGTTGTTAGATAAGTAGGAGTTGAGTATAAGATAACAAATATTGACTATAAAAGAGATTTGGATTTTTGTATCAAGGAGTTACAGCAAATATGAATAGATGGGTGGGAATAGCACGTATGTGGGATGTTTTTGAAGTATTAAGGGAACTTGAACTTAAGGTTATGACGTTTTTTTTTGAACTTAAGGTTATGACGTTATAATAAATGTAACTAGAAAAGGGGAGAATGGGAAATAAAAGAGGAATATTTTGGAATGTGTTAATAAATACAAAATGATGTGGTTCCTTAAACGTGTTTGTTTCCAAAAAGGATTTTTGGTTTTCTGATAAAAAGGATAGTTTTTGATGGTTAAAGGTTTTCCTTAAATGTTCAAATAAATTTTGAAAAAAAGGTACTCTACATATGATATTTTGAAATTACAAATCGTCACCTACTATATGGTATCACCCTGCATGCATGATCATTTCTATCAATAGGATGGTCATTGTTTTAGAACTATGAGATTCCTACTGGGCAATTGTGCTCACCCTTTATTGTTTTCATTTTTTTTACAGGAAGAGAATTCGGATTGATTGGTTGAAGAATTAGGAAGTTCATATAGATCTTTTGTGCAATCTCCTTGTATTTTGATGTTTGTAATTATTTATTTGTAACTCCGTAGTGGGAGCTTGGCATATATTATTATTATTGTTGTATTCATCATGAGAGAGACATGTACTATTATGTTTCTATTACTCAAGGGTATTAGATCTTTTAAAAAAAAATGGGCCTAAATTTCAGGCTCTTGGTAATGTTTTCGAGTAATTAAAATTTGGGGTGTGACAAAATTTATTGACAATTTACAGAGAATTTACTGAGTATTTATTGAGTAATTTATTGGATAATTTAATGGGAATTTACTGAGAATTTTTTGAGAATTTACTAAGTAATTTACTGAGCAATTTATTAAGAATTTACTGAAAATTTATAGAGTAATTTACTAAGAATTTACGGTGAATTTACAGCGTAATTTAAAGTGAATTTATTGGGAATTTACTGAATAATTTATAGGAAATTTACTGAGTAATTTTCTGAGAATTTACGGGGAATTTAATTGGCAATTTCCGGTGAATTTACTGAGTAATTTTGTGATACCCCTATTCCGTAATATGCTAGTCGGTCCTTAATTTAAACATGATTATGTGCTTGACATGATTTTGTGTGCCAATTATGCGAATTTATGTGGTTTTGAATTTTTATCTGTTCACCGTAGGAATATCTGTTTGACTATCTGCTTTGGAAATTAAATTGGAGGCCTCATCGGCCACAGAACCCAAAATTGATTGCGCCATTGTGATTGGCATAATTTTTAGAGCCTACGGTGAAATTTAATTGAAAATTTATTCGGGTTAGATTAAATCGCTTAAATTGATGAATTAGTGCCCAATTGTCATTAATATTATAATGGACTTAGTGGAAGTTGTTGTAAAGAGGCACTACACTTCAATTCTCCTCCTTAGTTGCATTGTGGCTGATCTTGGACTCAAAATTGAGAGAGAGCCGACTATAGAGAGAGAGAGAGAAAGAAGAATTGTACAAGTTTGCTCTTAAGGCTTGGGAGTTTTGAGGTCTAACTCAAGAATTAACCTTAATTTGAGAGGACTAAGGCTCCTAGGTGAGTGAATTTGTACATCTTAGTTTGTAATCTTTGTGAATTCAAGTTGAATGTTGATAAGGAACATAAAATAAATTGTTCATGATGAAATCAAGTTGGTTTTGTTGATTTGGTAGTCTATATGCACATGCATGTGAGGAAGTACTTTGAAATTGCATGTTTGAGCATAAAAATGTATAATCCATGTGCAATTTTAAGTGAAACTCATGTTTTGATCACCTCTTCACCAATTAAGTTGTAAATGATGAGCATCTCCCACATGCATGTACAAATAATGGGGGTGTAAGGCTTGATTGTTTGAATTTGAGTATGTTGGTGTTGAGTTTGAGTTAGTTTGAGTCATGCATGTGATTAAATTGTGAAATTGAGCTCCATTGCGATGTAATTTGGTGTTTGTACATAAATATATGAAGTTTGAGCCAAAAATCATGAATTGAGACCTTTGAACATCGAATTTGAACTCCAAAAACAGTTCTAGAATTTCCAGAAAGTTTGATTACCGCTTGAGCGGGGAAACCGCCGCTCGAGCGTGAATTTCGTGCTCCCAACACTTTTTGCAGACATGGTGTCCGCTCGAGCGGGGGAGTTCACGCTCGAGCGTGGAGCCATATAGAGAGGCCTTCCGCTCGAGCGCCAGAGTTCGCGATCGAGCGTAATTTTGATGCATCCAGTACTTTTGCAGGCCTTAAGGGTACGCTCGAGCGGGGAAGTCCACGCTCGAGCGGGGACCCTGTTTTCTGAAATTTTGAAAATGCACTCTGTGTTCTGTTTTCCGTTCCCTTTCACTTCTAAACACTCTTAGGCATACATTGAGCATTGTAATTGGATTAAAGAGATAAGAATGAAGCCTAAAGAGGAAAATGTGAATTTTGAACGGATTGAATTGTTAGTGACCCTTTTATGTTCATGGCATGTGTAGGGTCGAGTTCCAGGGCGAACCAATCAACCGATCACTGTGAGTAATATCTGACACATGTTATTGTCCAATTGCTACTTCTATGTAAATTTTGTAAAGTTCATTAATTTGAATGGTGGACACAGTTTGATATGAAAGGCCTATGAGCCAGTTTGATATGAAAGGCCTCTGAGCCAGTTTGATATGATAAAAGTTTGAAAAGGCCTAAGAGCCAGTTTGACATGAATGAATTGGGCCCAAGGCCGTCTGTTGTATAACGTTGCAATGCATTTCCTTTACTTGATATTGTTCACCGGCCTTTCGCTCACACTCATTCATGTGTTTGTAGATGAGCCAAGGGAGGTCCAGACCTAGCCCTAGTGAAGCTTAAGTGGATCAACATAGGTTTTGGAAAGTCAGCCCTTGTGTCTCACGCACGAGACCCATCTTCGCCCCTTTTGTTCTGTAATTATATTTTGTCATGTTGGCGAAGTTTTGTATATGTCTGTACATAGTTACCTAGGGTTGACTTACTTTTGGATGATCCTGTTGTACATAATTTATGCTACTGCTTTGAGTTGTGAGTTATTAATGTCTATGCGTATGGTTTGTTTTGACGTGCCATGTAAGCACAGCTCTAAAGACAAAGTTTTTAAAATTGCTTCCGTTTGGCCCCCATCAACTCTGTAAAATACGTTTGGTTTAGCTTGAGGCCGTAGGTAATCTCATGATTATTGGCCAGTTATGTCCTTAACCCATGGGGCCAGGTTTGGGTCATGACAGAGTGGTATCAGAGCACGAGTTAATAACTCACACACTTGTCCAAAAAGAGCAATAAGCGTCTAGAAAAGATCTAGGATGCATTCATGTTATAGGTATGAATTTGAAAGCATAGAGAATGTGCTTAACTGTTTAATGTGGACAGCTATATGTTATAAGTTTGTGAACTACTTGCATTGCAAATTATCTGAATATGTATGCTCTTTGTTATACGCATACTTGTGTATCTTTTGTACAAACTATAATGCAAGTTTAATCAGATGGTGAGAACACGAGGTGATGAGATAGAGGAATCCTCCACTGCCAGAATAGACAGGATGGAAAGGTTGATACAGGAAATGGCAGAAACCTTGAGGCAACAACAGGAATGGCAACAACAGTGACAGCAGCCACATCCTCCACCTCCACCTCCGACACCTCCCGTGCCAGATAACCAGAATGATGACCGAATCATAGCTCTCACCAAAGAGTTCAAAAAGATGAAACCACCACAGTTCCATGGTGGATTGGACCCTTTGAAGGTTGAAGCTTGGGTCCTCGGCATTGAGAAATTATTTGAAGTGTTCCCTTGTTCAGAGACATAGAAAGTGCTTCTAGCCACTTTTATGCTAGAAGATGAGGCCAGAAAATGGTGGATGTTAATGCGTGAGAGTTACAAAGATGCCGATTAGGCAAAATTTTTGGAAATTTTCTTTGACAAGTACTTCCCGCAGTGTGACCGGGATAGGAAAGTGGCGGATTTTATGGAACTCAAGCAAGACAGCATGATTGTAGCTGAGTATGAGGCCAAATTCACTGAGTTGGCTAGGTTTGCACCACATGTAATTGACACCGATTATAAGAAGGCAAGACATTTTGAAGGTGGACTCCGAAGTGACATCCTTGAGAGAGTGAATGTCCTGAAGTCGGAGACCTACATTGGGGTGCTTGACAGGGCCATCATATCAAAGAATAACATAGCTAGACAAGCTAAGCCAACAACAGAATGGAAGGGTAACAAAAGGCAAGGTTTCTTCTCAAAGAAGAAATTTTCGAAAAAGCAAAACACTGGCTCCTCAAATACTTCAAATTCTTCCCAAGACACATCTCCCATGTGCAACATTTGCAACAAAAGGCACCGTGGGGTTTGTTACCGTGTGTCAGGGGCCTGTTTCAAGTGTGGTAAACAAGGGCACATGGCCCGAGATTGTAAGCAGAACAGTGGGAGAATAACTACTAGTTCCACTGCTTCGATCCCAAAACCAGGAAATACTGTGAGACCTACTCCTGCCGGAGATACCGTAAAGCAAGGGATAGTTTTTGCGCTTGTTCCGAGCGATACACGGAATGCCAATGCAGTCGTTTCAGGTACTATCTCTATATGCAATCAGGATGCTTTTGTTTTAATTGACTCTAGACCCACACACTCTTTTGTGACTTTTGCATTTGCATCAAGACTAAATAGACCTTTAGAATTATTGCCATATCTGCTATGTGTGTCTGCTCCATCTGGGGAATCTGTATTGTGTGAATCTATATACCGGTTTTGTGAAATGCATGTTGCGGACGCTATCCTATATGTAGATTTGTTGCCCTTGAACTTTAGACATTTTGATGTAATTTTGGGCATGGATTGGTTGACCAAATATTGCGCCACCATTGATTGCGTGACAAAACGGGTCGTATTTAAACCACCAGAACAGAAAGAGATTGTGTTTGTGGGTAATGTGGTAGTGCCTCCACCTTATTTGATATTGCAATGAAAGCATGTAAACTGATCAGGAAAGGGTGCCAAGGTTATTTGTGCTATGTGCTGTCTGAACAATCTGAGAATGTTGAATTGAATAATATTCCTATTGTTAGAGAATTTCCAGATGTGTTCCCAAATGAGTTACTAGGGGAATTGGTAGATAGGGAGATAGAGTTTACTATTGAAACTGTGCCAGGCAGCCAGCCCATTTCTAAAACTCCCTACAGAATGGCTACCGCCGAAATGAAGGAATTGAAAGAACAGTTGCAAGACCTACTTGACAAGGGGTTTATCCGACCTAGCATTTCGTCTTGGGGTGCACTGGTACTATTTGTGAAAAAGAAGGATGGGACTTTGCGTTTGTGCATTGATTATCGGGAATTGAACAAGGTAACAATAAAGAACAAATATCCCCTACCCCATATTGATGAATTATTTGACCAGTTGCAGGGATCACAGGTGTTTTCTAAGATTGATTTGAGATCCGGGTATTATCGGCTGAAAGTTAAGGTGGAGGATGTTGAGAAAACCGCATTCAGAACGAGGTATGGACATTTTGAATTTCTTGTCATGCCATTTGGAGTGACTAACGCTCCGGCAGCATTAATGGACTTAATGAACCGAATTTTCAAAACCTACCTTGATGAATTTGTTATGGTATTCATTGATAACATTTTGATATATTCTAAGGATAGACTTGAACATGAACACCATTTGAGAACTGTCCTGCAAATACTTCGGGAAAGGAAATTATTTGCTAAACTTAAGAAATGTGAATTTTGGCTAGACGAAGTTGTTTTCTTAGGGCATGCGATCAACAAGGAAGGAATTTCTGTAGACCTGCAGAAAATTGAGGCGATTGTGAATTGGCCTACACCGACTAATGTGACAGAAGTTCGTAGTTTCATGGGTTTAGCTGGGTGTTACAGGAGGTTTGTGAAAAAATTTTCAAAGATAGCAGTACCACTTACCCAACTGACCCGCAAGGGGCAACCATTTGAGTGGAACGGTGAAAGAGAATCAGCCTTTCATGAATTGAAAACGAGATTGACCACTGCACCAGTGTTGACACTACCGTCAAGTACGGAAAATTTTGTGATTTTTAGTGATGCATCTTATAAGGGTTTGGGCTGTGTATTAATGCAGAACGGAAAGGTTATTGCTTATGCCTCTCGACAGTTGAGACTGCACGAGAAAAACTATCCAACACACGACCTGGAATTGGCCGCAGTTGTTTTTGCTTTGAAAATCTGGTGGCACTATTTGTATGGAGCAAAGTGTGAAGTCTACACGGATCACAAAAGCATGAAATACTTCTTTACTCAGAAAGAGCGGAATATGCGACAGAGGAGATGGCTTGAGCTGATAAAAGACTATGATCTTGAGATTCAGTACCACCCCGGGAAAGCCAACACAGTTGCTGATGCCTTGAGCAGAAAATCAACAGGGAGTATGGCTTGTTTGCTTACTGAACAGAAAGAGATTTTACAAGACTTTGAGAAGTCTGAAATTGATAGCCGCTATTACAGCCGAGCCAGCAATCATTGATGAGATCAAACAGAAGCAGAAGGAGGATGAATTCCTCAAGAAAATAATTGACGAATTTGAGACAAGTCCGAAAGCGGAGTTTGGCATTGAGAATGAAGTGTTGAGGTTTCGAGACCGAATGTGTGTCCCAGATATTCCGGAATTGAAGAAGAGGGTTTTAGATGAAGCCCACAGATCCGCATTTGTTATGCATCCGGGTAACAACCAAATGTATCAGGATTTGAAACAAACTTCTTGGTGGCCTAAAATGAAGAAAGAAATTGCAGAATATGTGTCCAAGTGTCTTCAGTGTCAGCAAGTTAAGGCTGAACATCAGAAACCAGGCGGTCTACTTCAACCTCTCCCTATTCCTGAATGGAAATGGGAACATGTGACTATGGATTTCGTCGTTGGCCTACCTCGGACCTCTCGAGGTATGGACTTTGTTTGGGTAGTAGTTGATAGACTGACTAAATTTGCACACTTTCTGCCTGTCAAGACTACATTCACTGCTTATAGATTGGCTACTATTTATGTTGATGAAATTGTCCATTTACACAGAGTTCCAGTATCCATTGTGTCGGATAGAGATCTGAAATTTGTATCTAGATTGTGGAAGAGTCTGCAGGAAGCCATGGGGACAGAACTAAGGTTCAGTACTGCATTCCACCCACAGACAGATGGGCAGTCGGAACGAACGATACAAACTTTGGAAGATATGCTTCGGATGTGTGCTTTGGATTTTCAAGGGAGTTGGGAAGATTATTTGCCACTGGCAGAATTTGCTTATAACAACAGCTTCCACACCAGCATCGGTATGGCACCATATGAGGCTTTGTATGGTAGGAGGTGTAGATCACCTATTTGTTGGACAGAGGTCGGGGATAGAGCTTTGCTTCGGCCTGAAATTGTGCAAGACACTTTTGAGAAAATCAAGGTTATTCGACAAAGGCTCAAAACAGCTCAGGACCGACAGAAGAATTATGTAGATGTTCGAAGAAGACCTCTTGAGTATGAGGTCGGTGACCATGTGTTTATTCGTGTGTCCCCAATGAAAGGCCAAGTCAGGTTTGGGAAAAAGGGCAAGTTGTCGCCCCGTTACATTGGACCGTTTCAGATTCTGGAAAGGCTTGGTCCAATTGCTTATAGAGTTGCTTTGCCACCGGGATTTGAGCAAATCCATAATGTGTTTCACGTGTCGATGTTGAGGGGTTACCTCCGAGACCCGTTTCATGTGATTGACTATCACCAGGTAGCTTTGGATGAGAATATGGAATATGCTGAATGGCCGGAACGAATTATTGATCGGCAAGTGAAACAATTGAGAAGCGAGTCCATCCCAATGGTAAAAGTGGAATGGAAAGAATACTATGGGACGGATGCTACGTGGGAAAAAGAGGAGGAAATGCAACTACGCTATCCACATTTGTTTCCCGACGAAGGTAAATTTAGTTTGGAGGACCAAACTTCCTAAAGGGAGGAAGACTGTGATACCCCTGTTCCGTAATATGCTAATCGATCCTTAATTTAAACATGATTATGTGCTTGACATGATTTTGTGTGTCAATTATGCGAATTTATGTGATTTTGAATTTCTATCTGTTCACCGTAGGAATATCTGTTTGACTATCTGCTTTGGAAATTAAATTGGAGGCCTCATCGGCCACAGAACCCGAAATTGATTGCGCCATTGTGATTGGCATAACTTTTAGAGCCTGCGGTGAAATTTAATTGAAAATTTATTCGGGTCAGATTAAATCGCTTAAATTGATGAATTAGTGCCCAATTTGTCATTAATATTATAATGGACTTAGTGGAAGTTGTTGTAAAGAGGCACTACACTTCAATTCTCCTCCTTAGTTGCATTGTGGCTGATCTTGGACTCAAAATTGAGAGAGAGCTGACTATAGAGAGAGAAAGAAGAATTGTACAAGTTTGCTCTTGAGGCTTGGGAGCTTTGAGGTCTAACTCAAGAATGAACCTTAATTTTGGAGGACTAAGGCTCCTCCTAGGTGAGTGAATTTGTACATCTTAGTTTGTAATCTTTGTGAATTCAAGTTGAATGTTGATAAGGAACATAAAATAAATTGTTCATGATGAAATCAAGTTGGTTTTGTTGATTTGGTAGTCTATATGCACATGCATGTGAGGAAGTACTTTGAAATTGCATGTTTGAGCATAAAAATGTATAATCCATGTGCAATTTTAAATGAAACTTATGTTTTGATCACCTCTTCACCAATGAAGTTGTAAATGATGAGCATCTCCCACATGCATGTACAAATAATGGGGGTGTAAGGCTTGATTGTTTGAATTTGAGTATGTTGGTGTTGAGTTTGAGTTAGTTTGAGTCATGCATGTGATTAAATTGTGAAATTGAGCTCCATTGCGATGTAATTTGGTGTTTATACCATGTTAGTACATAAATATATGAAGTTTGAGCCAAAAATCATGAATTGAGACCTTTGAACATCGAATTTGAACTCCAAGAACAATTTTGGAATTTCCAAAAAGTTTGATTACCGCTCGAGTGGGGAAACCGCCGCTCGAGCGTAAATTTCGTGCTCCCAGCACTTTTTGCAGACATGGTGTCCGCTCGAGCGGGGGAGTTCACGCTCGAGCGTGGAGCCATATAGAGAGGCCTTCCGCTGGAGCACTAGAGTTCGCGATCGAGCGTAATTTTGATGCATTCAGTACTTCTGCAGGCCTTAAGGGTATGCTCGAGTGGGGAAGTCCACGCTCGAGCGGGGACCCTGTTTTCTGAAATTTTAAAAATGCACTCTGTGTTCTGTTTTCCATTCCCTTTCACTTCTAAACACTCTTAGGCATACATTGAGCATTGTAATTGGATTAAAGAGGTAAGAATGAAGCCTAAAGAGGAAAATGTGAATTTTGAACGGATTGAATTGTTAGTGACCCTTTTATGTTCATGGCATGTGTAGGGTCGAGTTCCAGGGCGAACCAATCAACCGATCACTGTGAGTAATATCTGACACATGTTATTGTCCAATTGCTACTTCTATGTAAGTTTTGTAAAGTTCATTAATTTGAATGGTGGACACAGTTTGATATGAAAGGCCTATGAGCCAGTTTGAAATGAAAGGCCTGTGAGCCAGTTTGACATGAATGAATTGCGCCGAAGGCTGTTTGTTGTATAACATTGCAATGCATTTCCTTTACTTGATATTGTTCACTGGCCTTTTGCTCACACTCATTCATGTGTTTGTAGGTGAGCCAAGGGAGGTCCAGGCCCAGCCCCAGTGAAGCTTAAGTGGATCAACATAGGTTTTGGAAAGTCAGCCCTTGTGTCTCACGCACGAGACCCATCTTCGCCCCTTTTGTTCTGTAATTATATTTTGTCATGTTGGCGAAGTTTTGTATATGTCTGTACATAGTTACCTAGGGTTGACTTACTTTTGGATGTAGGGTTTATCCATGTTATAGTTTGCAAGTAAACCAAGTTGTCTAATTAACAATCTAGAAATTCTGAAATAGGCATCCATGGAACTTGAAAATTAATTGAATATGAATAAAAGAAAATACAAAAATCATTCAACCAAGAAACACTTGAAGGTAAACAGACTCAGGTTCTAGCTAACAATAAAGGGTTTAGGGTTTTAAGGGCAAAATATTAACAAAGAATATCAAGAGAATTAAGGAAAGAAGTAGTTACAAGCTTGGAAATCTCTTCAAGAACAAAAGTGACCTGTTCACCTCCTTTGAGGATAGCTTCATACTGAGAAGTGTTCCATTTAGTTTCCTCACCTTCTCTTCATTCATCGTCGTCGCAATCTCCGGCACGTCGTCAGTCTTGCCGTTGATAGATAGACAGATATACGAATATAAGTAGACTTTAGAGAGAGAAAATAGGGCAAATCTAGGTGAATCGGTGCTCCGGTTGCCCGCGATCGTAACGGGGAGCGGCAGAGGCACGGTAGTGAGAGAGGGAGGGAAGGTAAGCAGCGAAGAGGGAGAGGGATAGGGAGAAAGAGAGAGAGACAGAGAGACAGAGGCGCTGGTTTGTGGTTTGGAAACAAAATATATATATATATATATATATTACACCATTAGAGACTAAATATTTTTAGTCACCAATTAATTTTATAAATCCCTCCGAATTTTGAAATATCTCCCTCCAAATATTTTAGATTTTTGGCAACTAATTTTTTTTTTTTTTTGGTCGCTGAAAATAAGTTTTTGGCAATCAAACTTTTGGCCAGCAAAGATAATATTTTTTTTTTATTTTCCAGTGGTCAACTAAATCGTTTTAGTAACCAAAATTTAATATACGATGACTAAAATAATTTTGTCACTGAAAATATGTTTTTGGTGACCAAACGTTTGGTCGTCAAAGATAAAAAAAATAATTTTTTATTTTCCATTCGGCGACTAAATGGTTTTAGTAGCTAAAACTCAATATACGGCGACTAAAATATTTTTTTGTCGCTAAAAATATATTTTCGGCAACCAAACTTTTGGTCGCTAAAGATTAAAAAATAATTTTTTATTTTACATTCGACGACTAAATGGTTTTAGTAGTCAAAACTCAATATACGGCGACTAAAATATATATTTTTTTTTGTCGCCAATTCTGGTATTTTTAGTGACTAATTTTTTTTTAGTCACCAATAATCCATATACCCCGACTAAAAAAAATTAGTAGCTAAATATTGTACTTTTGCCAACTAAAAAAATTTTTTGTCGCCAATTCCACAACTTTTGGCGACTAAATTTTTTTTAGTCGCTAATTTTGGTCGCCAAAGGTGCATTTTGTTGTAGTGATTAAAAATATGTAGAACTAATTTGTACGGATATTTTTTATTTTATTTTTTTGGGATTAGATAAGTTTTGAATTTTGTGTATGGACCTACCGGTAAGTTTCCCTAAATAATTTATCTGAAAACTGAAAAAATGTGAGTTGTTTACAATAGAATAGTTTTTTTTTAAATGGTAAATTACACACTCTTTGATGAATGATTAAATATGAATTACCCCTATAGTTTGAAAAATTACAAATAACACTTTGTTAGAATTTTTTTATATAATAGAATTTACTAAAAAAGTGAAATTTTTAACTATTCTCTTATACAGTAATAAAATTATCTGAATTATTAATTAAAATAAAATTTTAACATTATTAAAAACTGTTAATTAACTCGATAATTTATTAATAAAAGAGTCTATTTGTTATGAAATTAGAAACCTTGGGGATATAATATAATTTCTAGAACCACAAGGGGTAATTCGTAATTTAATAAAACCTCCAGGGGTGTGTTTGTAATTTTCCCTTTTTGTAAAATGGGCTAGCCTTTATTCCTGACCCACAACCTCTTAGTTGGGCCTTCTTGTCTTATTAGTTGGGCTCAACCCTGGCTTGGCCAGCAGACTTCATGGGCCTAGTTTGCCTACATGTTTCTTCTCACATTTTCATTGTCATAATCATGACTATGCTTTAAACAAATACTTACACTTCAGCCAAAAAATTAAAAATAAAAAGGGGTTAAATACACTTTTGATTGCTAAACTATTTGCTTTATACCATTTTGATCATTGTGTCAATTTGTAAAGGAATTTTTTTTTTTTTTTGGCTGAAGAGTATTTTGTTCCAAAAAAAGAGTCTAATTTTAGTGATGAATATTGACAATATCAATTAGGAGGATCTCTCTAAAACACATTTAATATTTTGAAGGATAAAATTGACACAATTAAAATATTGAGAATCAAAATTAAACAAAGTGCACATGTTCACAACCAAAAGTATAAACAATGAGAGGCAGACTCAATCTTTTTTTTCATTGATGAACAATCATTGACCACCACATCATAAATACATTCATATCACTCACCAACACACAATCATAGACACACATACACACACATACACATACACATAATCTATGCACATACAAATCCTTCTGGAACCTTCTTTCCACACCCATTAATGACCAAACTAAGAGCAATGGGGACTTCAAGCTTGATAACACCCAGCACATTGGCCTTAATTGCAGTGCATAAACACAATGCAGCTTCGAGGTCAGCCAAACCTTTCACCACTGTACAACATTGGGGACTAGGTTTAGTCCCAATGACTTCAGTCACCAATCCCAACCATTCACCACAAACACCAAACTTGAGAATGTCTTTTGGGCACTTGGCTGGAGGATTCGCCGGAGGGCATGGGACCTTATGAGATGAGACAATATTGAAGAAGAAAAAGATGATGATGATGAGTAGAATTAGAAGCGAAGATGTCTTTGAACCTACCATTTTTCTTCATGCAATAGGAGATAAGAGCAATGTTGGTGTAGTGGACATCGATAATTTGATAGTGTTTTAGAGTTGGATATTATGAATTGGTGGTTGGTATTGGCTCATGAAAAAGCTAAGGTATTGTACATGACCACATGAAAATATAGTGGCTAATAAGACTCCTCGTTTTGGTGCATTATATCCCATGCCCTTGTCTTTACTTTCCTCCATCGCTACAATATATATATATATATATATGGAAAATGTTTCGTAACTCAAATTTTGTGGCTCAAAATTTAGATAGGAAGAGTAATATGTAAAGTACTAGATGCAATTAGTTTTTATTAGAGGATGCGATGATGTGGCTAATTCATGAATTTCTTGCTCAGCCCTAGTCCTCATCTTTTGGTGATGCTTTGGGCTTTTTGGGGTCTTTTGGGATACCAATGTACCATATATGTCACTGAAAAATAATTTGAAAAATTACCACAAATAAAAAATAAAAAATCTAAGGTTGAACCTAATAACAAAATAATTTTTTAATTTTTAATTTTATCAATTTAAACAATAATTTTTTTGATTTAATTTCAATATAAACCATTTGTCTATTTTTGTTAGATAAAATTGACAGAAAATTATATCTTAGTCATTAAACTCAATAGAAAAATATATTTTAAACATTTTTTTATACACTTATATTGAATATAATGACAATATTTTCTTGTATGTGTCAATTTTACTTAACAAAAATAGGCAAATAATACATTGACAAAAAAATCAAAACATTAAAATTCAAATTAACAAAATTAAAAATTCGGGTTTTTTTGTGTTTTTTTTTTATAAATAAAATGTATTTAAACAAACTCCATGCCCCAATTATATAGAATTTCTAGAGTAAAGTAGGAATTATGTACAAAAAAATTAAATTGGTCAGCATTTTCAATAAGAAAAATGTTATGAATCATGAAAACTTATCCCAAATTTTGTCTAGAAATAAGTTGTATAGTATATATTTGGTGGAACGTGGTCTAGAAATAAGTTGTATAGTGTACAGTGTATCTAGAAATAAGTTGTATAGTGTTACTGGAACGTGGTCTACATTGGTTGTTTTGGCAATCTACTAAATTAGTAAAAAAATCACTATAAAAAAATTAACTCTCTGCTATAAAAAAATCAACTCTTCTCGTTATTTTTTTTTAACGTATTTTTGTAAAAAGTCAACCAATTAAAATAGTTAATTCCTAAATTACAAAAACTGTAATTCATAAATGTGTTTTTTTAAGTTATTTTTTTGGGTAAAGAGTTGTTGAAAAATAAAAAGCATATTATAAATTTAAATTTAACATGACATGGACTATATCTGGAATAGATTTAATATATATATATATATATTGTGACTATTTTCCAAATAATTTTTATGATACATGATGCTATCGTTTCCATACCAAAATATTATATTTATAACCATGTAATAACTACTCTGAAGTATAGCTGTTAAGACCAGGTATCGATTCTCAGGGACTAATCGAGTTGTTTTGATACAAAAATAATAATTAAAGTAATTTAACGAGTTTGGTTTTGAAACTAATAAAACTAAAATAAGTAAAACATAAAATAAATAAAATAAAATAAGAAATTTCTCAGGGTTTTGAATCAACCACTAACCTTATAATCAGGAATTATTGTATTAGTTTTTAGAAAATTATTAATTTGGATAGAATGATGTAAGTTGATCAGAAACAAATCGTCAAGAGAATTTGTATATTAAAATCAAAAAGTCACAAATTATTTTTGCTTAGTACGAACCGTCACCACTAAATTAAACTAAACTAAAATTGATGTATGACCTGTCTTATTAGGTATGACTCGTCTAACAATTTTAATACATAGCAGTAAAAACAATTGTATAACATGATTTGAATAAATCATTTATTGCACAAAAAGATCTAGAAACTATACAATTTATCTAAATCAAATCAAAATTAAAAATATCAAATACAACTCACCATAATTATTTGGTCAGGTTTCATCTCTACCCTAAGAAATAAAAATTATTTCCACATACTAATATTACAAATACTATAAAATATGTACATTCTAAACCTTCCCACTCTTTTTATAGGCAAATTCCACGCCATCACCTGCAAAAACAAACAAAACATAATAATATAAATAACATGAATATATGGTTAAATTAGACTGACATCCCCTGAGATTTATGTTTATTATAGTTCTCCTCTCACTTTTTGAAAATTACATCTCCTCCCCTGAGGTTTAAAGTTTCATTACAGATTTCTCCCTCAGCCCTTTTAATTTTTTTAAATACCAATTTTACCCTCATTGGGTAAATTACATTGGCACCCCTCACATTTTAAAAATTACAATCCCCTCTCTAAGGTTTAAAGTAATATTACCAATTGCCCTCCCGGTTAGTATTAGTTGGAAAAAAAATTCATTGAAAAAAAAAATTAATTAGAAAAAAATTAATTGAAAAAAAAATTTGTTTTGTAAATATAAACAGAAAATTGAAAATGTAAGTGTTACCAAACGACACCTTATAAATCAAAAATATTATCAAACAAGTTTTTATGACAGTTTTTTTAAATTTTTTGTAAATATAAATTGAAAATTGAAAACAGAATGGTTACCAAACAGGTTTTAGATGGTAAAAATGTCGTAAAATTAACAAATAATTAAATAAGCTACCAACATAATAAATGACTTATCAAAAGATTCTTAGGCTATGTATGGTTTGATTTTTAGATTTTTTTTTAAAAAAATTAAAAGTTAATTTGGTTAAGAAATAAAAAATAAAAAATAAATTCATTTCATTTAATTTTTTTTTATTTTTTATTTCTCAACCAAATTAATTTTTAATTTAAAAAAAAATTCTAAAAAACAAACCATATATAGCCTAATAATCTTTTGATAAGTCATTTTTTACGTTGGTAACTTATTTAATTATTTGTTAATTTTGCGACATTTTTACCATCTGAGACCTGTTTGGTAACCATTTTGTTTTCAGTTTTCAATTTATATTTACAAAAATTAAAAAAATTGTTATAAAAACTTGTTTGATAATTTTTTTGGTTTATAAATGATTGTCTCAGTTTGTAAATTTGAGGAAAAAACTTAAATTCAAAAAATGAGTTTACGTTAGTTTTTAAACAAAAATTAAAAAAATTATTAACAAATTTTTTTTTTCAATTAATTTTTTTCCAATTAATATTTTTTTTCAATATTTTTTTTTTCCAACTAATACTACCCAAGGAACAATTGATAATGCTACTTTAAACCTTAGGGAGGAGATTGTAATTTTTAAAATGTGAGAAGTGTCAATGTAATTTATCTAATAAGCGTAAAATTGATATTTAAAAAAATTAAAAGAGCTGAGGGGGAAATTTGTAATGAAACTTTAAATCTCAGGAGGGGAGATGTAATTTTCAAAAGGTGAGAGAGAGAACTGTAATAAACATAAACCTTAAGGGTATCAGTGTAATTTACCCGATTAATATTATATATTATAATTACTAATCATGAATCAAGATACTACCACTGATAATAAATTAATTACTTAGAACAACAATTCTTAATAGTATATCTTAATAGAATAGTATATCTAAAAAATTAATCCTACCACTCTTACCAACTATTGATATACTAAATCCACGCCACCTAATCTTCAATTTGAAAAAACCAAATAATATATGAAAAATGATCAAGACTCCCTTTCCCTCCACCCCCTTTGACCCCCTCTCTTTCCTGATTGGCTAATTTTTTTTTTTCCTTCTCCTCCAATCACCACCCGCCACGTGTGTGTGGTGGGGGGAGGGGATGGTGGGGGTTGATGATTGAGGGGTCTCAATCACAGTCCATAATATATATATACTAGGGATGACCCGTGCCTGAAGGCACTGTCAACAATTTTTTTGGTATCACGTGTTACAAAACTCAATGGTAATAAATCAATTGAAAATGGTAATATCACTCCGACTTAAAACTTCACAAATAAGAAACTGAAATTGCTTCTACACATTGAATTAGTGAAAGCATTTATAAATTTCAAATAGCAAATTTCTAAATGAAAGTCCAAAAAATGAATTATATATTTGAATGTAGCATATGCAAAGAATCTAGAAATATTTGCTAAACTTAAAGTCTAAATAGCAAATTTTAGATTTTTATCCACGTCAAAATGACACATCTATACACTATAGCAAGTTAGAATGGGATAACTTTCGATAAAAGAATGTTATTTGAGAGGGTAATTTTTGGGAAAGAATTGGGCTGAGCTGTGAGTTGGGCCCTGCGGCCCAAAGTGTGAAGGAATCGGTAAGAAGCCGTAATGTTATTTCGGCCCAGTAGAGGTATAGATACTCCGGCCCAGGAGAAGTGTAGTTATTCCGGCCTAGGAGAGATATGGTTACTCCGGTTCAAGAATGTGTAAAGCAACTCCGGTCCGGTGGCAATTTGAAGTGAGTCCGGCTTTGCATTTAGTCCGGTCGTGACATATTATGGTTAGGTCGGTCAGAACTTGCTACTTGGAAGTTTGATCTAAACACACCATGGTTAAACAGGGGAAAGCCGAGATAAGGAGTTGGAAGAGAAGAACGAGCTAAGGACAGTTCGACCTTCTCTGTGGCTCTGCATAGCCAAGCTTATTTCGGTCATATAGTAGTTCGGCCAAAGTGAAAACCATCCCACTTGGTTTAAGCAGTGGGGGAGGGTGTAAAAGGATAAGCATTATCCTTAGGAGTATGAATCCTAGGAGGACTCTGCATGGAGGAATAAGAGTCCCAATAGGATTGTGCCACTCGAAACTTATAAAAGCTCACAAACATCACCTTGGAGGAGGTAATTGAACACAATTCTTTCTGAGAACATAAAACTTTGTCTATTTGTCAAGCTTACTGACTTGGGCATCAGAGAGGTTTCCGGCACACACCCGCCGGCTAGCTCACGTTTGTGTTTTCAGGTGATAAAGCGACGTCGTATGGAGGAGCGTGGACTTGGTCAACAGGATTATACGAGGAGAATTATTTCCCCCCCGTACATTATTGAATTAGTATCATAACCGGTAACCCTTTCACTTTATCAGGTTTAAATTCCTTCAAATAAAGCTCAATGAACATTTTAATATAAAAGAATCATCCTAGCTAACCCAAAAATAAATAAATAAATAATTTAACATGAGAGAGCCAACCAATGACACACCAGTAGAAGCAACGTAACCCAATGTTTTCAATATGGATCAATGACCTGCAACAAAATCACTCGCTTAAATTCGCTTAAAAAAACCAATAGCTATGAAAAATCACATCAAAATCATATGAGAAATCGAAAGAAATTGTAATGAAGAATAATTGCATCAAAAGAAACTGTAGTATAAAAAATCGCATCAAAATACATATGAGAAATATGAAAATCAGTAGTTATGAATTAAGAAGAATTGAATATAACTATTATGGTCAATTGAATTATGTCATTCAATGGCGAAGTGAAAATTGACATATGTATGCATTACTAAAGTAAACAAATGAATAGAAAAGCAAATAATAATATAGATAAATCAATTGAGAATGCCGATAAATCATACAAACCTCCAAATAGAATTAAACTCAAATTTTGTAAGAGGAGCGAATAATTTTCTTTATTAAGACTAAGAGAGTCTTGTTATAAGGAAGGAGAATTTTTGAAGGCTATAAAACCAAACAAAAATAAAATTTTAAACAATTAAAGCTTACCTTGTGTGAAGTATCCATTTTTGGGTGATCATGGTCCTTTGAGTTTCCATTCCAGTGATAATGCATAACTCATTTTCTAATTGAAGCATTATGTATTACAATTAGTAGGCAACCAAAAAAGAATCAAACTTGAAATCAATGTTAATGGGCAAATCTAACTAAAATTAAACCCAAGGTTCATTAAATAAAATTAAGCATCTATTTGGTAAGATACTTACCACAACTGAAAAACAAAAGAGAGAGAATGAAACTGAATTAAACATAATTAAGTAAAGAAACAAAACAGTTAAAAAGAGAATGTGAAACACATAATTAATACTCCAAATGATATAAACAAAATAGTTACATAGGGGAACCAAATTAAACAAAATAAAGATAAGTTTCCGAAAATCAATACATGAAAATTGATTTTAGAAACCCATTCAAAACCCATTTTAATAATTGTGCTGGTTCATTTATCATTTTAATATTTTTGGAATCAAAACCATTCATAAACACATTTAAATCTAACCCATTTTAAAAAATCATTACATGAAGATGGGTTTCTAAAATCTAAACCATTTCAAAAAAATCATTACATGAAATTCACGACAAAATGTAAAATGAAGCCTATCTAATAAAATTTAAGATTCTTAATTTTCACAAGTAAAATGAAGCCAAGTTGAACAATAGATAAGCAACAAATTATTGGCAAATCCATCAATGGAAGGCAAACCAATTACCTAATCAACCATTGTGGCAAACAAAATCACAACTTTTTATGAGCTAATCAAACACTCCTTCAAGCCAAGGCATATGTACCTGAAACAAAAGGAAGAATAGAAAATATAAGCAAGCAAGCTTCATTATCCAAAATCAACCCCTTAAAAATTGCCCATTGTTTGTTGTTAAAAATAAGATTCAACTCCCACTGTTTGATTCACCAATTTGAATATACATGTTTTTATAGAGGAGCCAATTTGAGAGAGAATAGATACATGCATGCTCTTTACAACTATCAATTAGTAACCAAATAAAATGTGACATTTCAATCCACAAATATGAGTGCCAAAAAGCATGAAAAATCATTTCTATGAACATATGAAGAAGCAAACCAAGCTGAAGATAGTAAATAGCAATTAAGCACAATCATTGTTTTTGAAGAAGCAAACCATACCGAGTGACAATTTTTGAACATGAAAGTCCATTCATAAAAAAAGACCTATCTCATCATAGAAACTCATTTTATTGAAAAAGACTTATCTCATCTCATAGTAACCTATTTCATATTCATATAAATGAAATCAAAACCATAAAGAAACACAAACAATTATGCCCAACTTCTCTACACTCCTCTTTCAGTTATCCATAAAGAAATTGAAGGAAAAAAAATTTAATCAACACTACATAAACAAACCTGCTATAAGAAATGAGTAAATTTAACAATAGTAGAAATGAGTAAAATTATTTCAGTAACTTACAAATAACAATATTAAATTTAAAAAAAAAAATCATAAACTAAAAATAGATTGAACAATTTAATTTCCAATGAAAGCCAAGCATCCTATTAAATAATTAGGATACCTTTAATGGGATAACATGGTGCACTAAAATGTTAAGAACAACAGCTGCAAAATAAATAAATAAATAAAACAATCAAATAGCTCAAACTATTGAAATCCACCCAGAAGCAAAATATGAAACCAACCTTTTGAATCCATTTAATTTGCTCAAGGGAAGCAGCCAACCCATTGCCACACACAGGAAGAAAAAAAAAAAACTGATTCCCAATAGAAGCCATTGAAACCATCACATACTGTCAAAGACACACACTCACACACATCACATAACATAACAGATTCCTAGGCAAAGACACACACACACATCACATAACATAACATAAAATATTGTCAAATTTTAGTTTCAAAACTTAATCTAAATTCATCAGGTGGACTGCAACCTCTTCCCTGAGAAGAGCAGTTGCAAAATAAATAAATAAATAAATAAATAAAACAATCGAATAGTTCAAACTATTCAAATCCACCCATAAGCAAAATATGAAACCAAACTGCAATGCCTTTAATCGAAAGAAATTTAAATGAAAAAAAAAATTACAACAGGAACCACTGCAATCAAAAGCAACACTATTAAACATGATTATACTGTTTAATCACAAACAAAACTTTGTTATGTACTCCCGGAAATGCAAATTCAGAAACACCAGAAGTTTGCTTTTAAACTACCTTAAAAATAGAGAGCCAAAAAAAAAAAAATGAAAAGGTATAGTCACTGACTCTCTTCTTCTTCTTCTTCTTCTTTTTTTTTTTCTTCTTTTGTTTCTTTCTTTTACTATTTTTCAACCAAGGTTGATCTGTTGAACAAATTTGGGTTTCATGAAGCTTTTAACTATAAAGAGGAGGACTTGGAAGTAGCTCTGAAAAAGTGAGCATTTCATGTTCTTGTATAGAAATACATCACAACACTAAAAGATTTAGAGCCTGAGTACATTGTTGGATAGAATGGATGCTACTATGGATAGAAGGGAAAAAAAATTTTACCTTCTAAATGACCCAAAGAGAGGTTGCAACTCTTTAAAACTGGCAAAGGTTTGTGATTGTCTAGAGGAATCGAAGGCCCCTGTTTGAACCTGTAGCTGCAAAAAATCTCAGCTGCAGGGCAAAGATGAATGCATATAAGCAAAAGATCTTACAATAAATATATCATTTCAATACCCATATTACATTATTCAACAAATCCACAATTACTTTTCATCTCAGAAATCCCAATTCACATTTAACTAAAACTAAGCAGATACAAAATCTTCAAAAATCAATTCCCTATTTAAAAAAAAAATGGAAGAACATATCTCAACAAAGGTAGCAAAACCCTAATCGTGTCAATCAGTAATCGATGTCAAACCAATGTAAGAAACTATAAAGTGAATCAAATTGATAATCAAAACAACAAAATTAAATAAATAAATAAATTCAAGAACGCCACTTTCACCGACAAAGTCATAGATTGCAGATGAATTCAAAACCTTTACAAACAAAAGATTGAGTCTTGAAGAACAAATTGCAAATAAACTGGGTTTGAATTCGTAAAGGGTTCAAACAAAAATTAAAATGGAACAGGGCTTGGCATAGTCCTCATCTCTCCAGACGGCCTGGTTATAGAACAAGCAATCAACCTTGGCTTCCTAGCATCCAACAATGAAGCGGAGTATGAGGCGCTCCTCGCAGGACTCAAGTCAGCATACTATATGAAGGCCACCGAACTAATGGTATACAGTGACTCTCTGCTAGTGGTAAACCAAATTTCTGGTGAATACGAAGCAAAGGATGACAGAATGGCCAAGTACCAAGAGTTAGTCAGAACAGAGATCAAGAGGTTTGATGTAGTAAGAATAGAACAAATTGGCAGGGAGGAAAACAGCCGAGCAGACGAACTAGCAGGCCTTGCCTCAATGGCAGATACATCAATCCCTCATCCACTACTCATCGACTTCTTATCAAGACCAAGCATAGAAGACCCTGAAGCAGAAGAAGTATGTTGCACAGAATTAGGCCCTTCTTGGATGGATCCCATCATCCTGTTCCTAAAAGACGGCATCCTACCAGAAGAGAAAAAAGAAGCCAACAGAATAAGGGCAAAGTCGCAGCGATTTTGGCTATCTCCATCTTTGGCATTATACAGGAAGTCATTCACTGGGCCTTACCTCAAGTGCGTTCATCCCAGCAAAGTAGAAGCATTCTTGTTCAAAATACACGAAGGGGTGTGTGGAAGTCATCAAGGGGGAAGGTCGCTCGCTTACAGGGCAATTTCGCAAGGATATTGGTGGCCCTATATGCAAGCAGACTCAGAAAAATATGTGAAGAAGTGTGAGAAATGCCAAAAATTCGCGCACCAAATACATCAACCAGCAAGAGAACTCCTACCATTAACTAGCCCATGGCCTTTCGCAATGTGGGGCTTGGACATAGTGGGACCACTTCCAACAGCGCCTGGCGGCAGAAAATTCTTTCTCGCAGCAACAGACTACTTCACAAAGTGGGTGGAAGCAGAAGCATTGGCATCAATCAAAGAAAAAGATGTGAAGAAGTTTGTTTGGCAGAATATCATCACCCGGTTTGGCATACCAAAAGCACTGATCTCAGACAGTGGTACTTAGTTCGACGGCAGAATCTTTAGAAGCTTTTGTGAAGAGTACAAAATAGAATTCTACAATTCTACACCAGCATATCCTCAAGCGAATGGCCAAGCAGAAGCATCAAATAAAGTTGTCTTGGATGGACTAAAGAAAAGACTAGAGAAGGCAAAGGGCAAGTGGGCAGAAGAACTTCCTCATGTCTTATGGGCGTACCGCACCACACCTCGGCGATCAACAGGAGAAACACCATTCTCCTTAGCCTATGGAATGGAAGCCGTAATCCCACTAGAAGTTGGCCTCCCCACAATTCGAAGCGAAAATTTTGACCCAGACTTAAATGGAGAAGCCATAGCTATAGAACTCGACCTTGCAAAAGAAAGAAGAGAAAGAGCACTGGTTCACATCGCCTTATACCAACGAGAGTTAATCAGAAAATACAATAAGAAGGTGCATCCAAGACAATTCAAGATTGGGGATTGGGTACTGCGCAAAATAATGGGAAACACCTCGGTTCCAGGAGATGGCAAGTTAGGGCCAAACTGGGAAGGCCCTTACAAAGTGGTTGGGTTAGCAGGCAAAGGGGCATACCACCTAGAAGACAAGGACGGCAAAGCAATCCCTAGACCATGGAACACGGCCAATCTCAAGTTATTCTACTTTTAGCTTTTCCTTTTCAAAAATGTGTAATTTTCTCTTTCTTCAATAAAACAAGCGATTCTTTTTCAGCATAAAATTGTTCTTTGTAAAAGATTAGCTTTAAGGTTAGGCACATTGCAAGCATTTTATTCTAAGTTAACTGGAAAAACTAACTTAGAGGTTGGCTGGATTAAACCAACACCTTCCTAAGCCCAGGATAAGGATCCAGGCTGCAGGACGTTTGGTCGGAATAACCACAAAGTATTCTAAGTTAGCTGGAAAAACTAACTTAGAGGTTGGCTGGATTAAACAAACACCCTTCCTAAACCCAAGATAAGGATCCAGGTTGCAGGACGTTTGGTTGGAATAACCAAACATTATTTAACCAACTCTTGTTACTCTTCAGCTAACCAACTCTTGTTACTCTTCAGCTAACCAACTCTTGTTACTCTTCAGCTAACCAACTCTTGTTACTCTTCAGCTAACCAACTCTTGTTACTCTTCAGCTAACCAACTCTTGTTACTCTTCAGCTAACCAACTCTTGTTACTCTTCAGCTAACCAACTCTTGTTACTCTTCAGCTAACCAACTAGTGTTTGGCTGGAATAAACCAACTCTTGTTACTCTTCAGCCGAAGTAAGTGCAAGGCTGAAGAGTGGTTGGCTGGAATAAACCAACACTTGCTACTCTTCAGCCATAGTAAGGGTATGGCTGAAATTGGATTGACTAGATTAAACACTTTGTACTCCTCAGCCGAAGTGATTATATCGGCTAAGGAGTGGTTGGCTGGTAAGCATAGTTTAACCAGCTAAAACCGAAATAACAGTTTGAGTAAATAGAAGACATTACAAGTGCAAGCATATGAATCAGAAACCGGAATAAGAGTCCAACAAGATTTTCATTCATTACAAAGCAAGTACAAAAGGGACATAGCTCGGTTACAAAGAAAAGGTAAAAAAAAAAAAAAAAAAGGAGAAAAAATCAGGAAAAAAGTTCTTCAATTTTGGCGTCAAAAGCTGCATCACCATCAACTTGAAGACCGGTTTCTTGAGGGAGCTCATTCACGATTGGGAGAGTCACTTCGGCTGGAATCACGGTTTCACTGGGAAGATCAACTGTTAGGTCCTCCACAGTGGGCTCCGACCGAACTGGCTGGTCCACATTATCAACCGGAGTGTCTTCAGAAGAGGAGTCGTCGGAATCTGACTCATTCAGAAACTCTTGTTGCAGAGCATTGGCGTAGTCCGCAAGGGAGCTCGGTATAAAATAGGCTGGAGGGTTGAAAACCTCGGTCTGTGGATCATGACCGAGCTTCTCAACGGCCGCCCTCCAGCCGCACTTGAAAAACAACTCCTTGGCAGCATCGCACTGTTTCACATAAGCTTCCTCCGCCTTCTTGTAACCCTGCTTGTAACCCTGCTTTTCGGCTCCCTCCACGCTCTTTTTTAGTGTGCTCATTTCGGTATCTTTTCTCTTTTCAAGCTTTACCAGCTCGCGCAGATATTTGTCTTTCATAGCAATGGCCGCTTTCTGCCTCTCTGCCTCGGCCGAACTAACCAGATCGGCAAGACGGCCGTTCTCTGTTTGTAGCTCGGCCATTTTCTTTTCGGCTTCTTCTAGCTCGGCCGCCTTTGCTTCGGCTTCAGCCATTGCCTGTCTTGTGGTTTTTCTAAGTTCTTGGACTTTCTTGTAAGTAATGTTGTTCTTCTGTAAGGCCTGAAAAAACGAAGACTTCTCTTAAGCCGAAGTAAAAGCTAGAAATCAGACAGAAAAAACGGACAGAGCTACTTACCAAAATCATGGACTTCGATGTAGACCGGATGGACTTCATCTCGGTGTTCAATTGCTTGAGGTGGTGCTCCATGTCCTTGGGGAGGCACACACATTTGGCCAGGTTAAAAGCCAATAGATGATCTTTTTCGGCAACAACCGAATCAGAAGCTTTGATGTCTCGGTCGTTGAAGGTTAGCTGCGGAGCCCATTTCGAAGATTCTGCTCGGTCAGTTTGCTCCGGTTGGAGGGTAGGTTGAGGACTTTGGGGGATGGATTCAACCTCATCGACAAGTTGCTGTTCGGTTGATGTAGATCGGGCACGTTTGGAAGGGCGAGATGAAGAAGGTCGTTGAGAAGGGAGGGCCACAACGGCAGGCTGCGCCTCAATGGATGGCTGTACTTCGGCTCTGGTTGTTGCAGTCAGAAGGGCCCTAACTCTGCTCTTCTTTGCCATCTCTTCTTCAGCAGTTAATGGGACAAGTCGTATTTCGGGTAACGTTGGGTCCGGTTCTGGTGCTTCCTCAAGAAGGAAATCGGTCACTCGGGCTTTTCGACGACCGCTATATCTGTAGGTCGGTTCGAAGTTTAGAAGCTTGGTCCAACTCCTTTCTTTACACCGTAGTGCGGCTCGCAAAATCGCAAGGTTGGGATAGCTATATAGGGAACGGAGGTGGGCAAAATCTACGAAAGGAGAACTGTTAGTTCGGTTAATAGACTAAAAGAACCGAAATAAAATACATGGAAGAAGACCGGAGTCAAATTACCGGGCTCTCCCTTTTTCCAATTTATAGGGCGGCCAGGAATTTGGGCTTGAAAATCCTCAAAGTTCCCAGAGACCCAGAAAAAATCATCGTCATTAAGGTCTTTGTCCGGTGTGTATTTAATTATCTTCTCTCGGCGGCGGCGAATCCTAAGGTAGTAGACCCACCCATCATCTTTTGAGCCGATGGAGTATTGATGGAAAATTTCGGCCAGGCCAAGGTTTAGTCCGGTTTGGTGGTTCAGTGCGGCTATATCCAGCAGTCACCTCTGTTGAAAAGAAAAAAATTAAATCCAAAAGAGTTCAAATAAAAAATTAAAAGAATTTACCTTCTAAATGACCCAAAAAATCTAGGCTTGATTTGTAATTTTTCAAGAATGTTGTAGGTCTTACAGGAGAAAAGGCCCCTGGTTTTCCCTTTTGGATTGTTGAGAGAAGTTTGTTTTTATAAAATCACTAAAAAAATCTATTACCAGACGGCCCCTCAGAACACTGATTGTCGTTGAATCAATTAAAAAAAATTAAAACTAATAATACAATTCAATATGAGAAACCAGAAATCTACAGGCATAAGAAACATACGTTTCAAATAGTTTCAAATTGTGAAACTGAAATCAAAATACAGAAGGAAAAAAAATGATGAGGTATGGACAGAAATAATATATTCTGTCCACAAAATCACATTTTTTCACTCCACAAAATCACATATTTTTTCAATACACCTTCTTTAATTTACTTGGGATTCTGAACCCATTTGGTATCATTTGCCATGTTTATTAATTAATTGTGAAAAAAAAAGAAGCAAAGGCCATGTTTTTTCAACATTCCTTATTTACTTGATAATCTGAACCCATTTTGTATCATGTTTATTAATCAATTTTTTTCTACATTGAATGGGGAAAAAGGAGCAAAACGGAAACAAAATCATAAATCCATAACAGCAGAAAAATCAGAAACAAAATCACACCATAGAAACATTCACACCATAACCATTAATAATTAATTTCATGATAAACCCATAACCATGATGTGAAAAAAAAAGAAAAAAAAAGCAAAGGCCATTTGATTTCTAAATCAACTCATGACCATTCACATGACGGAAATCAAATCAGTCGAGAAATAACAAACATTGAATGGGAATAATTCACTAAACTCAACGGTATAAAATTTGGAACAACAAAATAATTCACTCCATAATCAAATTTTTTTCAACATTCCTTAATTTACTTGATAATCTGAACCCATTTTGTATCATGTTTATTAATCAATTTTTTTCTACATTGAATGGGGAAAAAGGAGCAAAACGGAAAGAAAATCATAAACCCATAACAGCAGAAAAATTAGAAACAAAATCACACCACAGAAACATTCACACCATAACCACTAATAATTAATTTCATGATAAACCCATAACCATGATGTGAAAAAAAAAAGAAAAAAAAAGGCAAAGGCCATTTGATTTCTAAATCAACTCATGACCATTCACATGGCGGAAATCAAATCAACCGACAAATAACAAACATTGAATGGGAATAATTCACTAAACCCAACGGTATAAAATTTAGAACAACAAAATAATTCACTCCACAATCAAATTTTTTTCAACATTCCTTAATTTACTTGATAATCTGAACCCATTTTGTATCATGTTTATTAATCAATTTTTTCCTACATTGAAAGGGGAAAAAGGAGCAAAACGGAAAGAAAATCATAAACCCATAACAGCAATGAAGTAAATACATATAAATTGCTCATAACAACAGAATGGGTAGCTTTTGCTTTTGAACAATGAAGTAAATACATATATGTGTGTGTATAAACATATGTATAACAAAATTGTATCCAAAATTATGAGAATGACACTCTAAATTGCTCATAACAACAGAATATACAAAACATCAAACTGTAAGTAACTCAAATCAACGGTTCGTTACTCGTGATTTGACAAAAGAATCAAAATGGGTAGTTTTGCTTTTATATATATGTGTGCATAAACATATGTATAGCAAAATTGTATCCAAAATTATGAGAAAAACACTCTAAAATACATCATAACAATAGAATATACAAAACCTCAAACTATATTAAAAAAAACATATCATTCAATTACCATAAGACTTCCAAGCATGCCTTAAAGACATAATTATATGATTGTAGTGATGCATGAAAGTGGATAAAGTAGTAGTTCCTTGAAGAAGCTGGTCAGGAAGTGTAAATATACCTTGGGCAATTATAAGGATTAAAGAAGATGAGCTCGGAAAGTTCACACTGTACGAAATATTTATTTGAGACCCCTCATTCAATATATACACCCAATCCTGTAACAAAAAGAAAAAGAAAAGAATTTACTCCACCACCTTTGACTTGAATATCTATGTTGCATAACAAAATTAACTAACTTGCCTTGTAAAGATGAGCTGGGATATAGGTGCTCTGAGTTTCTGACCAAGTAGCTACAACACCACGCGGTGGCTCTTTGTAAAATCTATATAGAATAGTTCCATCTAATTGTTCCACCTAGTATATTTAACCAACCCAATTCAGGTACCGATCCCGAAAAATAACCATGAAAGAGAAGAGAATGAATGCTATCAAATTACCTTTATAGACTCCACAAATAGTGGATTAGGTGTTATTAGAAGAGAACAATTAGAGCCAAGTTGTAGATTGACAGCACCGTATACCCCCAAAATCAAAGTCATTGAAACTGAAATAAAAAAAACAGAACCCAACACCAAATTTAAGATCTATCAGACTCTCAAGCTTAACAACACATCCAGCATTCAGAAATCTATATTTATTAGCATTTCCAATCCTTCATCAAATTTGAAAAAAAAAAATGCTAAAATCTGATCCACCCATTTCATCAAATCTATATCAAAATCGAGGGGGGCCAATTTTTTCACCAAAGCAAGGATGAGCGAAAGTAGGTTGATTTGACAAAGGAATCAAAGTAGGGTGATTTTGCATTTGAAGAATTAAATAAATACAAACATAAAAGTAGAGAAAATTTCAGAGAGAGAAGGGAAGACGCAACACAACATTATAATTGATTGGGTGATCTTCAATGGCGGCAAGAGAAGGGCAATTTCAGTGTTTCTTTTTCTGAATGCTGATCTTCAATGGTGATCTTCAATGGCGGCGATCTAACAGCCAAAAACAAACACAGAGAGAGAAGGGGAGACGCAACACAACATTAAAAAACACTAAAATTACCTGAAGGATGGGTTTGAAGGGAGCCAAGCGAAGAGGGAGGGGTGCGAGTGCGAGTTCAAAGGAAGCCGAGGAGGGTGGGTGTCGAGGAGCTGAGTTCGATCTTCCTCATTCAAATCGCATGTTTCCAACCTTCTCTCAACTCTGCAGTAGTATTTGTCTGTCCTTCATTCACATTATATTTTCTACAAAATGGTATAGCCAGCCAAGCTTCACATCTCATCAGAGAGTAGGAATGGGAAGGTAGATAGAGGGTATGGGGGAGACACAGAAATGTGTTGGGCGGGAAATGTGAGCCATTCAAAGCAAATCTAAACCATTGATATAAACTTGGGATTAATCTTAGCCATTGGATCAAAATGTATCTCACATACATTTTTGACATAAATTCAAAAACCTTTGTGCCCTATTATATAGATATAACGGCTTTATCGAAGCTATTATACTATTTCAAAAGAGGCAAAGAAACTTTATGATATACAAATTCAGATAACCACTGCATTCAGGCAACCACTGCATGATATACAAATTCAGATAAAAATAAACTTTATTATAGAAAAAGAGACAAAGAAACACAAAAAGCCACACCTGGGAGATGATGATAGGACCACCTTGAGACTCAAACAACTTCTCATCCTTCATCATTTGGACAATTTTTTAGATTAATCTTGAGACAGAGAGAGAGAGAGAGAGAGAGAGAGAGAGACCTTGAAAGATTGTTGATGCCTGGAACACACTTCAACCAAACAGGAAAACCCCTAAAAACAAAAAAGCAAAATAAAATCAAACATTAAAAAAAAAACTTAGCAGCAGACCATGAAACAAACTCAAAAACATCACCATTTACCCCAATCAAAACATTACTAATTGGAAAATCCTTACCACCCATTCAAATGTGCAACACAAAGCTCATTGTCACCAACAAACTAAAAAAATTTATAAATCACCACAAACCCAACATCAATGGAACTTAGCGAATGAAAAAAAAAAAAAACACAAACATACAAAGAAATAAAGCAAGAGAGGCAGACACAGAGAAAGATAGATACTCACATCGATTGTGCCTTTCTTAGCAACGTTGGTCCAATCCTTAGCAGCCACACCAGTCTTCCAATCAAAATCAATGGTGATCGTAGACTGTGGCTTGTGATCTAGGGCCCAAAAGCAAGTCATGTAATCCCCAGCCTCAGCCGCCTGAAAAGAAAAACCCAAAAAAAATCTGGTGAGAAAAATTGAAAATAGGCAGTTTGGCAGGTGAGAAAATGGAAGAAAGTGAAAATGAAAAGATACCCTGATGGTGATTTTGTGAGATTTGGGGAAGGGATGGGGATCGTTGGGGTTGACTATGGAGATTTACAGTTTCATCAAATCCATCTCTCTGCGTCTGCTTTGTGAGGCTAACTCATCAAACTCTCGACGGTGGAGGATGGAGACTCACAGAACCCATTCAAAGATTTAGAAATGATAAAAGCCTAAGAGAAATAAAGGTTAAGTTGGAAGCATGTGAAATTACCTTCAAACCAGCAGTAGCTTCCTTGCCATATTCAGACACAAAATGGAGATTCTGAAGATTTCACAAATAGAAAATATTAGAGTAAAAAACAAAAAAAAAAATTAATAATAAATTAAATAGAAGAAAAAAAAAATGGAGACTTACTATTTCACAACAATCAAAACCCAACAATTAAAAAAAAAAAACAATAATAAATGAAATCTGAATGAAACCATTCTTCAGTTCTTTGTGTTGATCGACAGGCTTCAATGTCCTACCACAATTGTAATACTCTGTTTGTAATTCTTTACTTTTTTATTTACTTCTTTACTACCCACAATTTTTCTCTTTGATTTGAGCTCTCTGTATGTATGTATGTATGTATGTATCTGATCATGAACACAATAAGTGAAATTCCTAGTAATCCAATAAAACCCATCAAAATGAACTTTTTTTTGTTTAAATATGAGTATATGTTCTTGATTTTCACGTAAAGATCAATAAATTACAATAAAAGAAACAAACAAAAAAAAAAATCAATAAATGTAAACATGGAGGAATTAGATAAACCTCAGCTTTGTCCCTCCTTCTGATGGAGTCTTCATCGAACTCTGCCTCTCGAAGGCGTTTCCAGATCGCATCGTCACTAAGAGGGGTTTTCAAAACCCTAGAACCAGGTGTAATGCCCAATCGCCCCGATGCCACCATCCTGCAACTGTTGCTGAAACAAAATCGCCTCCGCGATAGGTCGCTCGCAAATGGAGCTTTCGACCTAGGGTTTCAACTCAAATCTGTGCACCGTGAGCCATTCCGATCTCTAATATCTCCTCTATGGGTCTGCATTTTGTTCATTTCTACGAAGATGAACAAAATGCAAGTAAAAAATAGAGCCCTAAAATGATATGGGTTTGTTGCCTTACAGTGATGAAGGGAGATGAGGGATTGGGTCTCCGGCGAGGGAGAAGAGATGTGGTCGGTAGTCGTCAGTGTCGCGATGACAGTGGTCATCGCAAGAGAAAAGAAAGAGAGAACTTTTGAGAAGGGAGAGAGAGATGTATCTGTGAAAGAGAGATGAGAAGAGAGAGAGAGAGAGTGATGATGCCATTCAAGTTTGGGCGGGAAATGAACAGATCTCAACCATTGAAGTTTAGATGAGGCAATGTAAATCATTGGATTAAAATGTATCTCACATACATTTTACATATTTTCAAAAACCTTCCTATCTTATTATATAGATATATAAAATAGAGTAAAAGAAGATAATTATTAATATTTTCTTTGAGAAAAGACTATAATAGTACACACTTGTATAAAATTTAAATTACAAAAAATAAAAAAAATAAAAATCCTTTATGTTAGTACCGAATTATTGTATTTATGTTATGAAATAGTGCATCATAAAAGAACTCTTGTTACAAATCAAACCATTGTGGTTATATAACATACCGTTTGAAAATTGTTTATTTTAATTGATTTTTTAATTTTTTATAAAAAGAAATGTAAAAAAGTAAAAAGAGTGATACGATTTACACTAACCTTTTGACTTTTAATTATTTATTTCAAAAATGGCTATCATACACACTTTTCAATGTATTTATGTTATGAAATAGTGCATCATAAAAGAACTCTTGTTGGAAGAAAAAAGATTGAGTACACACCTAACCTTTGGTATAATGCACGATGTGGTGGTCCAAAAATTTGAATCCATAACCTCAAGATTATTAGGTCAAATCTTGACTATTGAACCAATAGCAACCCCTAACCTTTGACATATTACTCATGTAGCATTTTAAATTAATGGCAAAATAATTTCTACATAAGATAATATTAACTCACCCTTATTATATAGTTGAGAGGTAAAAAAATCACTCACCTAATGTAATTTATGGTTCATTGAGTACCATATAAACAGTATAACATGAAAAAATTATTAAATCTCTGGCCATAACTAAAAAAGTTAGATTTTTTTCATTTTTTTTTTATTTTAGTGAATTTTCATAAAAGTCGTGTAAAAAAATTTACGCATTTGGTATTTTAGTTCTTGGGATATAAAAATAAAAAAAACAATTCTAACAAAATTCAGTAAAGATGAATTTTTACCAAAAAAACAAAAAAAAAGCGGTCTTTTCGAACTTTATTTGTCACTATTTTAAAAAAAAAAATTAGGGTCTTCAAATTTAATTGATTAAAAGTAAAAAATATATTTAAAATTCTCTAAAGATGAAAAAATATATTTAAAAAAAATAAACAATTTCCAAATTGGAACTCTGGTGAGACAGAGGCTTGAAAACTCTTTTCCTCAATAGGGACAGACAGTGTATTTACGTGACTCAATAAATGTGTACAGACTTACTTTTCAGACTCTTATATATTTATTAAAATAACAATGATAAGTGGGAGTCGGAAATTCATGACTCGATTGGCTCCAAATATTTAAAATGATATTATTTTGAGTGTAAAATGACGTCGTTTTAATACAATCGAGTCATAAAAATTTGGGCTACCAAACATTAATTTTGAATAAATTATATTAACAATTCCTATAATTTGGATATTATATCACTTTAGTTTTTGACTTTTTAATTGTAACACATTTGATCATGAGTTTTGAATTTTATTCAAAATAATGACAATTAAAGATATCATTGATCAATTTCAAGGGCAAAATCGTCAATTTGATAAAATATAAACTAATTTGACAAAAATAAATATCAAAAAAATATTTTTCAATTTTTAAAATTATTTCTACTCACTAAAGATAAAATTATATAAAATTGATAAATTTTTTAGACATTTTTTTTACCAAATTAATTTTTATTATATGTTTGAACGATGATCACATAGTAGGTGGTTATTTTTATTTTCATTAAATTTGTTTCTATTTTTTCAAATGTGAAATATGACGACAATTTTGATATCATTATCAAACCAATATATTAAATCAAAAAATTCAAAATTAAAAACATTTCATATATTAAATATATCGATTACACATTAACAGCTTAACAACCACTCATTACATGATCATCATCCAAACACATAATAAAAATTAATTTGGTAAAAAAAAAACTTAAAAAAAGGCCTGAAAGATTTATCAATTTTACATAAATTTATTTTTGATGGGTAGAAATTATTTTAAAAATTCAAAAATATTTTTTTGGCATTTATTTTTGTCAAATTAGTTTATATTTTATCAAATTAACGACTTTATCCTTGAAATTGAACAATGGTATCTTAAATTATCCTTATTTGGAACAAGATTCAAATTTCAAAATGAAATGTGTCACAATTGAAAAATCAGGGACCAAAGTGACATGACCCCAAACTATAGGAACTATTAGTGTAATTCGCCAAAATATTTTCATATTATATTTTGAAGGGTAAATTACATTTTACCCCACTAAAGTTTCACTTATTTCTCACTTTGGCTCTTTAAGTTTTATTTTTTTTCACTTTGACCCTTCACGTTTGCAATCATTCCCACTTTGGCCTTTTAAGTTTGATTTTTCTCACTTTGACCCTTCATGTTCGCAATTATCCCACTTTGGCCCTTCTTGTTTCCAATCTTCCCACTTTACTTTTAGACTAACTTCCATTCAAAAAACTAACAGAATTTGTCGTATTACCGACACATTAGCGCTTTATGTAATGTAAAAAATTCACTAAAAATGCAAAAAATGAAAAATAGAAATCAAAAAAATTGAATTTTTTTTTTAGCCTTTAGTGAATTTTTTTCCTCAAATTTACTCATAAACATTATTACATTATAAATGCATCTAGATTAGATGCACCTAAAAAAATAAAAACAAATTTAACTAAAAAAAGAAAAAAGTTTACTAAATACAAAAAAAAAATGAAATTATATAGACTCAAACACTTGTATTGTCAATTATGAAATGAAAAGTTTATTATCATTTTTTTTCCTCTTTAGTGATTTTTTTTTTCGGTGTATCTAATCTAGATACATTTATAAGGTACTAATGTTTATAAATAACTTTGAAAAAAAGTCTACTAAAGACTAAAAAAAAATTCTAATTTTTTTGTTTTTTATTTTTTATTTTTTGCATATTTAATGAATTTTTTATATCACACGTGGAGATGATGGGGTAGATTCTATTAGTTTTTTTGAATAAAAGTTAGTCTAGGAGTAAAGTGAGAAGGATGACGAACATAAATGGCTAAAGTGAGAAAGATTGCAAAAATGACAAGCCAAAGTGAGAATGATTGCAAATATGAAGGGTCAAAATGAAAAAAATCAAATTTAAAGGGCAAAAGTGGGAGATGGGTGAAACTTTAAGGGGGCAAAGTGTAATTTACCCTTTTTAAAAGCTAACGCCCCCTTTCCCCCCCTTCAAAAAAATCAAAACATTATAGAAGTCTATTAGGAGTGTAAATTCGGCCCATCAGCTTGTATTCCACTCGAAACCCGTTCACAACCCGGATAGGCCTAGGCCTAGGCTGTCTGTTTTGAGGCCTGACCCAGCCCGTGAGCCCGGCTCTTTAGGTCCGAAGGTTTTTTTCTCCTTGTTGGCCTGACCTGGCCAGCCTAGATCGACTCAATCTCCCAACGTTAACCTGTGTAGCAGCAACGGTCAAATTTGTAAAAAAAAAAAAAAAAATTGGTCATTTGACCATTGGCAAGCCAACTGTTATTTTGTTTTAATTTTTATTTTGACCTCTCCTCCTAATTCTTATAAATATCACCCTTCTCCCATTTTATTTCTCACAAATACAATCACAACTAAATATCTTTCTTAACTCTCAACTCTCTCATTTAGTTTTCAATTCTCATTCTTAAGTGACAAGTGCAATTATGCAAGAAGAATCTTTTGCCAGAATAATTTTTATTGACCCCTCCTCCTAATTCTTATAAATATCACCCTTCTCCCATTTTATTTCTCACAAATACAATCACAACTAAATATCTTTCTTAACTCTCAACTCTCTCATTTAGTTTTCAATTCTCATTCTTAAGTGACAAGTGCAATTATGCAAGAAGAATCTTTTGCCAGAAGAAAATAATTTTTGTATTGCACTCGTCTGTCGGTAATATTACATGTTTCAATTAATATTTATTAGTTAATCATTTCTTTTACATTAATTGTTTGTTAAGATATATTACTTGTTGGTATTCATATTTATTATTTTTCTTTTTATTTTAATTAATTGTTAATTAATATATATTATTTTATTTAAATTACTATGGATCTTAATTTTCCTAATGTTTATGTCAATGTTGATCAATATACACAATATGAATCTATTGATTCACTGTGCCTTTCACGACTTAAACCCGCCCCTATAGATTTAGCGTCGTAACCGGCCAGTAATTTTAAGATCACCGAAGGCCACTGAAACAGATTAGCAAAATAAGGGACTAGCGGAAGCAAATACATAAATACAATTGTCAAATGAGCTGTGCTGACTTATATGAGACATAAACCTTTAAACATACATTTGCATACATATATCACAACATCATCATTCTTACGCCAACCATATACATATGAAACAAAAAGGGACTTAACCCTGTATACAAAATGAACAAAAGACATTAAGAGCTTAAAATTTAATTACAAAACATCTTGATCACATGGACTATCAAGAACCTCCACGTGAGGCACAATGGTTGGCTTGACAAAATAGAAGTTAGACGGAAGCCCTTAGGCCTAGTCCTGCACACGCTCACCTACATATATATACAAACATTGAGCTAAAACCTAGTGAATAACATTAATGTAAAGAGGTTAGTGAACGAACTTCAAAACATTTCTTAAACATAACACAAATCATATCAGAATCATTCTCATATCAAAACATAATAATGGTACATCTAATATAGCTTATCATATCGTCTTCTAACTAGAGTAATCAGTTCTAAATACCGATTAAACATATCACCACTTGTCAAGTGGCTAACGAGATCTCGTAAACACATATGTGTCATGGACTCACATCAATATGTCGTCCCCTATGACTTGGGACTTTCTTAAGATGCCATAATTGATTCGAAATAGATATTTATTCACATTGACAAAATATCATTTCAGAAATCATAATTTATCATATAACATTTCGAACATAATTTATATGAACATATCTTTATAATAATGTTACTCACAGTGGGCTTCCAGAAATAATTGGTCGATCCTCGAGTCTTGACCTACAACACAAATGTACATAGCACAAAACATATTTCATCATTACACATCTGTATGGCCATTACAACTTAACTTTCTTTACATTGGTTTCTTATTCAGTCCATTACTCATAATTTGTACACGTGAACCACATATTCAGATTCGTCTCATATTTTCTAATTTCCTTTGCTTATGTTGTTCCTGACTCATAATTCATGCCTAAATATGCTCAGAAAAGGATACGAACAAAATTATGAACACATAATGTATTTCTATAAATATTGAAAATGGCTTGACCGCTTAAGCGCACCTTTGGTCGCTCGAGCTAACCGTTTTGACTGTAAAAGTACCAGATGGCCTCATTATACACTCGAGCCACAACTCCTTCACTCGAACGGTCCGACAATACACAAGGTTCGCTCTAGCCACCAAGTAGTCGCTCGAGCGGTCTGTAACAGACTACAAAACTACTAGATGCTCGTTATTTTTGCTCGAGCGCTAAATCCATTGCTCGAGTGGTTTGCAAATTTTCTGGGTTTTCCTGAACAGAATTTTAGTTTCAAACTTACAAATCCAAATGCAAATTTATTCATGGCTTGTCTTTAAAGCTTGAAAACTTTTTCATAAATATGAATACATGATCCTTTACAAACCTTTTGCTCAAGACTCATGAATTTAACTAAAATTGGGCTCAAAACTCTAATGCATGTAAGTTTTACAAATCTTTTTTTTCAAATCTCATGTTTTTAACAAACTTGAGATCAAAAGCTCCATGCATGTCCAAACTCTTTTTCAAAACATGATTTTAAGAGGTAAAATGTGATGATTCAAACATGCATGTGCCAATTACCTATAATTTCTACATGAATGGTCCAAATCAAACTTGGCATGGCAAAACTCAACACGTTTATGCATGCATGTAGAATTCTTTTCCTAATTCCTTTCCAAAACTTTATAAACATGGAATTCACTCACAAAACTTGGTCAAATATGCATGCATGTTCATTTCATGCTCCAACTTCAACATAGAGGATGAAGCTCATAATCAAAATGATAGTCTAACACTTATATATATATATATATACACATGTGCATGTATAGATTCAACTCTAACTAGGCCTTCTATGACAAAATACATGCAAGAGATCATGTTAACTCCATGGGTTCAACATTAAAACACATAATCTACAAGAATTGATGACCAAAAGCTTACTTGGAGTCTTGAATTACTCTTGTTCTAGCTTAGTCTCAATGAATTCAAGCAAGTCTTTGAAATTCTTCTTCAATTTCTTCTTTTCTCTCTCTAAAAGCTCTCTCAAGAATTTTCCACTTAGAATGAAGAGTTTTGAGCTCAAATGAACTTAAGATTCATATATATATATATATACAGCAGTGATTTAGACCCCCTCAAATTTCAACCCCCACCACCCCCACACACACGTGGCGGGTGGTGATTGGAGGAGAAGGAAAAAAAGGAAAAGAAAAAAAAAAAGTGACCAATCAAAAAAGAAAGGAGGTCAAAAGGGAGTGGGAGAAAGGGGGCCCCAATCTTTATTCATATATATATATATATATAGTTATGATACTATAATACATTAATTAGAACATTAGGTTTGCCAAACACAACTTAATTAATCAAATTGAATCAATTTTTAATTAAATTCACCAAATGGTTTTAAAAATTCTAATTAGCCCATTCATGTAGCTAATTTCGGTTTCTGACGTCATTAAGCTATCAATTTTAAATTTTTGAACATAAATCAGTACAGATAATTTTCGAATTAGACAGATATGTTCAAATTAATCACATGGCTCATTTCACAATTGAAGTTTAACACATAATTAATTATAATCATGATTAGTATTTTAGGGTCATCATAGTATCTAATATTCTTCTTCCAACAATAGCAACATCATCATCTAAGGGCACGTCTAGTATTATTTGAGAGCATTTTGAAAATGTATTTGTAACTAATCTTGATGGTACAACTGTGTTTCAAGCAAAATATAAATATTGTGCAAATTTACTTAGTGCTCGGCGGGGGGTATTAGTCATCTAAAAAGGTATGCTCAAAGACATTTATGAAGTCAACAATATGATATTAGAACTCAAATGCAATTAAAGGATTCATCAACCGGTAATTTACAAACATTTTCATATTATCCTGTACGTACACAAGATTCTGTAGTTAATTATATTATTAAAAAAGAATAACATTTTACTACTAGTGAATGTCTCAATTTTTTAGAAATGATTCACAGAAGTTTTACACCTCAATATCAAGATTTTTTAAGAAATACTACTACAAATAGGATATTAAAATTTTTTGAGGATCTTAAACTTGAATTATTTAACATTTTTAAATATTTAAATGAAAAAGTTTGTTTAACATTTGATTTCTGGTCAAATAATTGTTTAGAATATCAATACATCATTGCACATTATATTGATAATGATTGGAAATTAGATAAAAGAATTATTTCATTTAAATTAGTTGAACTTCCATACAATAGTCACTTACTTGGGGTAGTAATAACGAATGTATTATTTGAGTGGGCTTTGCAAAATAAAATATTTATTATTAGTTTAGATAATGCATTATATTACAATTAGACTGTTTATAATTACTTGTTGATGATGTTTTATTTCATGTTCGTTGTTATACTCATATTTTAAACTTAATTTTTAAAGAAGCTATGCATGTATATGATACTTCTATACAAGTAATAAAACATATTGTTCTTAATTTTATGTCTTTTCCTAATCGAATTTTAGAATATAGAAAAATTGGTCAACAAGAATGTATGCAATTTAAAATTTTAATTTTATATGTAGACAGTAGGTGGAATTTAACGTATAATATGTTAAAAAGAGCTTGCAAACAAAAAAAAAAAACAAAGTGATAGATTTATTATTTTGCAACAACAACAATAGGAGGAGTATTGACTCCCACATAAGATAATTGACGTCATGTAAACTTATATAAAGATTTTTTAAAAGTTGTTCATACTACAACAAGATAATTGACGTCATGTAAACTTATATAAAGATTTTTTAAAAGTTGTTCATACTACAACAAATTATTTTCTTATATATATATACCTGCCCCACCATTTGTTTTACATATGATAGCAGAAAATAATGAAATTTTTCACAAAATATATGGGTAGTGAATATTATGTCGTTATTATTATTGCAATGAAAGAAAAATTTGATAAATATTTTTATCCATTGCCTTATCTTTTAGGTATAGCCATCGTAGTTAATCCTAGGTGCAAAGATAATGATTTACAAGAATTTTTACAACTTATTTTTGCTGATGAAAAATAATTTGACCTTATTATGCAAACATGTACAAAATTATTTGAAGAGTATAAAGAAGTTGTGCCTACAAATAGATTTACACACACTACACTGGCATTACTTCGAGGTGGAAGATTAAGTATTTTTTTAGCAATAAAAATTAGACGTGTTGGTGAAAATACCAGAATAATTATATTTTATTGATAAATAATGCAAGAAAATGAGATGTAGCTAGATCAGGCTGAGGCACGGATATCTCATTTTCTTTAAAGAGATCAAACTCACTGCGGTAGGAAGAACCCAAATACCGATGCAGCAGTCACTAAATTATGACTTGTCTCCTCCAGGATACAATAACCCAACCACTTATGGTTCAGGCCAACTCTGCACAAGATGATGAACCCAAAGCTCCACCAAAAAAAAACACCATTCTTTGGCTAGTAATCTTTCAAGTATAAAAAAAAAAAAAAGTAAAAAAAAAAAAAAAAAAAAAATAGTTGGTGTAGAAAAGAGTAAAAGAGAGGAACAATTTATAGGCCACCAGGACCTTACAAATTACACCAAAATAAATAAATAAATAATGACCATTAACTCACCACCAACCCCATGACCTTCCAATTAATTTCCATTCATGAACAAAACAAAAGGTTACCAAAAACAAATGAATCTCTATTTACCAAACAAAATGAGATTCATGAACAAGACAAAATGTCATATTAAAAAATAAAAATAAATAAAAGATATTAAAATGGTCCAACAATCCTTCACTCATTTTAATATCAACAAGGACAAGAGAGATTACCAAACGAAGATAGATTAGTATGCATCATTAAGGTATGCTCTGCATTGAACTTTTATTAGTGAAACAACAATCTCTACTCCAGAGTCAGTAGTGGTCTCAAACTTGAACTATAATTACTTAGGAGAAATAAAGTATTATTGCTCACATAATAATCCAGGTGTTGACATGAGCTTTTAATAGCTAGCACATTACGGCCTTGTGCCTATCCTAGTTTTCATGAGCATATTTGAGAATAAGCCTTGTTCTCATAGAAAACGGCCTCACTTTTATGCTCACATAGGTGAAATTTGTCAAGGATGTTCTTGTAATTTACACACCCCACTCAATAAGAGTTACAGAATTTCATTAAGAGTATAAAAACTCAACCCTCCAAAATATTTTTTATAACCACTTTATGATTTGTTCTTCCCATTGAACTTAGTTACAAGATCTCTGGTCCTAAGGTTGGGTGTCCTTATACATGGTTTATGATTTTATAGGCTTTAAACCCATCCCTCTCGATGTATTCCAGACCCTATCTCTCGCCAAGGCCTTGGTTAATGGATCCGCAAGATTATCACAAGATTTTACATAATTCACAGTTATGATGTCGTACTCAAATATGATCTCATATTACTGTGTTTCATTCGAATAGGTCTAAATTTACCATGACAAAAATGGTTGTTCACTCTACCAATAGCAACAGTGCTGTCATAACAAATTAACATAGGAGGAATTGGTTTTCCCTAAAAAGGAATTTTATGTAACAAATCTCTCAACCAATTCGCTTCCTTACATGCTGAAGCTAATGCTATAAGCTCAGCTTCCATAGTAGAATTAGCAATTATAGTCTGTTTTTTAGACTTTCAACATATAGCACCACCACCCAAGGAAAAAATAAAACCCGAGGTAGAGAGAGAATCACCTGACAAAGTGCTCCAATCGGCATCACTATATCCCTCAAGCACCGCAGGATATTTATTATAAAATAATCCATAATTTTTGGTACTAGATAAATATCTCATAATTCTTCCCATGGCTAGCCAATGATATCGACTTGGCTTGCTAGTAAATCTGCTAGGTACTCCAACAGCATATGCAATGTCAGGTCTAGTACAGTCAGTAGTATATCTCAAACTACCAATCATGCTAGCATATTCCTTTTAATTAATCACTTCTTTTTCATTTGTTACAACAGATAAATGTATGCTTGCATCAGAAGGAGCAGCAACATGTTTATAGTCTAGAAAGTTATATTTCTTTAAAATTTTCTCAACATAATACGATTGATCAAGAAAAATGCCATCATTAGTCTTGATAATTTTAATTCCCAAAATAAAATTGGCTTCACCAAGATCTTTCATACCAAAGTGGCTATTAAGCATATTTTTAGTCTCATTTACAATATGCAAATTAGAGCCAAAGATAAGTATATCATACACATATATGCTAATAATCACATGTGCATTCTCACAAGTTTTATAATATATGCACTTATTACATTCATTAATCTTATAGCCATTCTCAAGCATGCAGGAATCAAATTTCTCATGCCACTGTTTAGGAGCTTATGTTAAACCATAAAGGGATTTAATTAACTTACACACCTTGCTTTCTTGGCCAGGCTCCACAAAGCCCTCTAGTTGGTCCAAGTAAATCTCCTCATCTAGATCTTCATTTAAAAATGCTTTTTTCACATCCATTTGATGAATTTTTAAATCATGAATTGCAACCACTGCTATCAACAGTCTAATGGATCTCTAACTCTAGTAACTGGAGAAAAAGTATCAAAGAAATCAAGGTCAACTTGTTGTTTAAAACCTTTAGCGACAAGCTTCGCTTTATATTTATTTATAGTTCTATCCGGTTTAATTTTTTTACGAAGGACCCATTTACACCCAATAGTTTTACAACCTGGAGGTCAATCCACTAGCTTCCATGTTTTATTTGAAAGTAGTGAATCTATCTCATTATTTACAGCCTCTCTCTAGAAAACAGCATTAGGTGATGATAAAGCTTCTTGCACCGTAAGAGGAATTTTCTTTCACATTGTAAAGAAAATAGTCAAGGCCAAAATCTTTTTTAACTCTAGCTCGTTTACTCCTTCTTAGTTGGATTTGAAAATTTTCTTGTTCTTGAAAAACTTGAGATGGAGTAAAAGAGCTAGGAATGGATAAATATTTTCAGAGATTATTTGACCCCCACTATTTCTAGATTTGAAAGAAAATTTATTTTCATGAAAAATAGCATTACCTGATTCAAAAATAATATTATTTTTCATATCAAAAAATCTATAGGCTGTACTATGCAACGCATAACCAATAAAAGCACAATTGGTAGCTTGTTCACCTAATTTGGGTAGTTTAGGATCTGCAAGCCTCACAAAAACTAAGCAACCCCAAACCCTCAAATAACCTAGATTTGATTTATGCCCTCGCCACAACTCATAAGGTACAATTTTAGTCTTTTTGTGTGGCATTCTATTTATCACATGGCAAGCTATCGAAATAGCCTCGCCCCAAAGATTTAAGGGAGCACCTGAATCAATAAGCATAGCATTCGTCAAGTCAATTAACGTTCTATTTTTTCTTTCAACTACGCCATTAGATGAAGGTGAATATGGTAGAGTAGTCTCATGAATAATTCCCAATGACTAAACGAAAGAGTTGAATCTAAAAGATTCATATTTCCGGCCTCTATCACTTCTAATCCTCTTAATCTTTTTATCGAATTAATTTTCCACTTAAAGAAGGAATTCTTTAAATTTCTCAAAAGTATCACTTTTATTTTCTAATAAATATACGTTTGTGTATTTTGAAAAATCATCAATAAAAGTGATAAAATATCGATGCAAAAAAATAAAAAATAAGAAACAAAAAAATTAGAATTTTTTTTTAAGTCTTTAGTGAACTTTTTTTTTTCAAATTTATTCGTAAATGTTATTACATTATAGATGCATCTAGATTAGATGAAGCTAAAAAAAATTTTAAAAAAAAAATAAAAAAAAAAAAAAAAAAAAAAAAATCACTTTAGGAATTAATCCTAAACTACTCATGATTCCCATATATTTACCGTTAATATGACAAAAGCGAGCATGCCAAAAATTAATAGAAGATAACATATAAATGAAACAAAGTTTACCTTTGTAGTGGAATTGTCATTACCCTCGTGTTATTAATGCATCTTGGCTTCTGGCCTCTTCTTCGACTCGGATGCGAGTGATCAACGCCTCTAAAGAAGACTCATTTTGTTTGTGACGTATGCTTTTTTAGAATTCTCTCTAAGATGGCGGTAACTTGTCAACAAGTTTTGCAACTACCAAGTTGTCACCAATCTTGATGCTTTCAGATCTTACTTCTGCAACTATCATTTGGAAATCTTATGCTTGCTCCACAACAGATTTTCCATCCATCATTTGGAAGCAAAAATATCGGCTAGCTGCATACTTTTTTTCTCTTGGCCCTTCATTATCATACTTAGTCTGTAAAGCTTTCTAAATTTTCTTTGCGGAAGCGTAAGTGGTGTCATAGTAATCACAAAGTTTATCAGCAAGGCAATTTAAGAGATAAAAACGGCATTTATACTCATCTGCATTGTAGGAAGCCACTTTTTCTTCATGTGCCTCGTAGTCTTCATCATTCATCTCCTCGGTTGCGATTTTGTTTGGGTTCTTCTCAGTTGGAACATAAGCAAATTTTAAAAAGTTAAGGTAAAAAAGAACTTTTCCTTTCCACCTCTTAAAATGAACTCCTTTGAACTTGAAAGGCTTGTTGAGATCTCCAATTCCATCATTGGTTTTTTTTGGTACTTGTTCCATGTTTGATCTCCTTAAAATTGTTAGTGAAAATATCAGAATAATTATATTTTATTGATAAATAATGAAAAAAAAAAAGATATAACTAGATCAGGCTGAGGCACAATGTAAACACCCCATTTTTGACAGCCCTTTAAAATTGGGCGTCTCAAGTGTATCACTCGATGATGAAAAGTTATGTTGTACAAACGTTCGATTTCTTCAGTAAGAAGAGCTTCTAAATCCCAACCTTACACCCAATTTTTGACCAAAAATATTTTAGACCTTAAAACCCTTTTTATCAAAATATTTTTTCAAATGTTTCTATGATGTTCCAAGACTCGCATTTTGTTTAAAATATTGCGCTTTTTGGTAAACCGTGTAAGGACAAAGTGGACATAAGTAGAAGGGAGGTGAACACTTTGAAAAATCTTTAAAAACTTTTTATTTATATGTTTGGATTTGAAGAAAATAGAAGAGGATGGAAGAAAACTAGATGGGGAAAAGGTTGGGCATCAATCCATTGAGAAAGAAATAAGCAGCCTTCACTAAAATAGACATATCTCTTTGCACACTTAGAATTTAGATATGAGGCCACCACCTTTGGAAAGTAGAATTCCGGGTCTTTAATTTAGATTCATGAATGACCTAAAATCGAATTCGGATAAGGGAGATATGACCATTTGAAGTCGGGCTTAGAAGTAGATTTTTATTGTCGGCCGCCCACTACTAGTGGCCGGTTGCCCACTTTTAGTGGCCTGCCGGCCAGTGGTGAATTTGGACATTTTGAGTGGATTGGCCACCCAGAGACCCACAAACCCACTAGTGGCTTGCCGGCCACAAATAGTGGCCGGCCGCTCACTATTAGTGGCCTGCTGGCCACTTGTGACAAAACCCGAATATTTTTGGCCAGCTGTCTCCACAGATACATGCACAATTCCAGTTGTCTCTATATGGATATTTTCGTATATTTCTATATATAGGGGACCTTCTGTCTTGGTTTTAGGTTACAAAAAATTCCAAAAACCCCCAAACTTGAAATTCTCTCTCTATATCTATCTTGCAACACACACATTTTACCCAAACACTTCCTAACTAATATTGGAGCTCTCCTTGCTGAGATTATTGAGTCCAAATTTCATCCCTTGAGAGTGAGAACTTGTG
>NW_021025590.1:97776-139639 GCF_004153795.1 Camellia sinensis | reverse complement strand
AACAGCTTCGAAACTCAAAGAAGGGCTCGAAGAACCACCCAATGGAAGATGTCTTGTCCAGAGTTTAGAGCGCTTCATCGCCACTCACCCCATGAGATGCTTTCTACAAGCCCCCTATGTTTGTTTATTGTATTCCAAACATCCATGCATTGTATTGCATTGTACCTATCAAGTTTCTTTTCTCATCATGTACAATTGTATGTACGGGTTATTTCCAACTTGGCATAACCAGGCAATTTGTGTAATTCATCAGAGAAGTTGCCGACAAATAATAATAATTTTTTTTGCTCTATCGCACATGTTCTTTTTGCTTATCTACACACATGTTCACCTTTGTGCATACTACTCGCACATGTTCACTTTGCTGTGTATATCCATTTAATTGTGTTTGCCCTGGCCATTGTGTTCTTTCTTCCTCGCGTGGCGGCATTCTAGCCCTTGGTATACGAGCATTGAACGTGTTCCAACTGCTACAATACCATCTCGAACACTGACGATGTCCTGATGTTTCTCCTCTTTGGTTAGAGCATTTGAAGTTTCCAATGCTGAATACCACTCATCTTGCGTTGGAACGCCGACGGATGTCCCTATGTTTCCCCTCTTTGGTTTAAGAGCATTTGGAACTGTGTTCCAATGCTTATGCCACTCCGAAACACTGACGTGTTCCCTATGTTTTCCCTCTTGGTAAGACATTCTAATGTGTTCCAAATGCTTTATACCACTTCCGAAACCTGGCAATGTCCTATTTTCTCCCTTTCTTTGGTATTTAAGAGCATTTAACGTGTTCCGATTGCTTATACCACTTCGAAACACTAGACGCTTTTTCTCTTTGTTTCTTCCCCTCTCGGATTAAGAGCATTTGGAAAAGTGTTCCGATGCTTATTACCACTCCGAACAACTTAGACGCTATCCCTATGTTTCTCCCTTTTTTGGTAAGAGCATTTGAACGTGTTACAATGCTTATTACCACTCCTTTCCGTTCGTGTTGACAACACGTTGAATCTTGTTTAAACAACGGGTGTGCCCAACGGTCGCTTTTAGTTCTTTTCTGCGTGAGTCGTAGTTAAGATGACTTTTTTTTTTCTTGACGTCTTTCTGGTGAAAGTTACGTTTGACTTGTAAGTCTCACGCTTTACCTTGTGTATGTTGTGTTTCTCATGTGTTAGTGATTCTATCGTTCGTTCAAATTTTTTATTTACTTTGCATAACATTTGCATTCAAAATGCTTCATTACAGCTTTCTTTGCATGATCATAAGTTATATCTTGCATCGTACATGTTCATTTGCATTTTTCCCCGGCCTGCGGGCATATCCATTTATTATCTTGCCTGTATGTCTAAGTCTTCGGCTTGTTAAAAATGGGTCATCTCTGGGCTTTGACATTCACTCATGTCATTCATGACTTCGAGTTCTGTCAAAGAGGGGCACTGTAGACACCCCATTTTTTACTGCCCTTAAGACTTGGGCGCTACTAATTGTTTACTTGGTGATGAAAGATGTGCAGTGCAAATGATCGATTTCTTTGGTAAGGAGAGAGTCAAATCCCAACTTCATACCCCTTTTTGACCAAAATGATCTGATCAAAAGATTTCAGACCTTGAAACCCTCTTTTCAAAATGCTTTTTGAAAAGTTCCTACGATGTTCCGACGATCGCATTTTGTTAAATATCGCGTTTTCCGGAAACCGAGTAAGACAAAGTGGAAATGAATGAAAGAGAGGTGAACTCTTTGAAAAATCTTTCGAACAACCTTGTTGGGGGTTTGGAGTTGAAAAAGAGGAACGAGAGAGAAAAAAATTGGAGAAACAGTTTGGCATGAATCCCGGTAGGATCGAAACTGAGCAGTCTTACTCAAACAAGCATAAATTTTTCACACCTTGTAATTTGATGTAAGGCTTCCACCATTGGAAATAAGACTTCCAGGGCTTCAATTTAAGTCAAGAATGACCAGCGAATGAGTCCAGATAAAGGAGTTATGCCTGTGAAGTCGGACCCAAAAAGTAATATTTTCTGTCCACAGAGGTAAGTTTATGACCATGATGGGATTTTTTGGCCAATGTGCCGCATGAATGGCCAAGGCGGCCCCCTGCTGTCTAATGGTGTTCCATGCCGTTCACACAATGGTCAATGCGCCATCAATGTCATTGTGCCAGCCATTGATGCAGAAAGCAGTTTTGCAGATATTTTTGCTCGCTTGTTACAGCTGTCTCTCTTGAGATAGTTTCGACCAAAGCTTGTATTTTTCTGTATATTAAAGCCTTATATCTCATATTCAAGGGTTAACATTTTAGGAAGAGTTTTGGAGCCTCTCTCTCTCTACACTCTCTCTACTTTCTCTCCCTCAAGAACCTTTGTGCTAGGAGCTTGCAAGTGTAGATACACTATCCCTTGGCCTATAACCCTTGATTAAAGTTGTTGATCTTTGAGCTGAGGTTCTACAAGGCCTTCTTGGAGCTCCTTAAGTGGTTTTGAGTATGCTTAGCTTCAAGAGGTAAAACTTTCACCCTTTAAGCTTGTCTTTCACACTTGCTTTGCCATCTCTTTCCACCATTTCAAGGCTGGTTTTCAACTATATAAAACTCTGATTTTGAGTTTAAAATGGTGGTTTAGCCTTGTAAGGCCTTTTGAGCTATCTTTCAACTTTTCAAACAACTTCTTTTTGACCATAAAACAACTGAATTCCAGAGGAATTCAGTGGTGAAAAACTCTGTTTTGAGATCCAAATAGGAAGGGTGTCCCCCCCTCCTCTTGTCTTCTTAGCATGTTGTTGTGCCTACCAAATGAGCATGTCTTCTATCCTTTTGAGCTTAGTTTTGAGCATATTTTTGTGACTTTTTGACCTGCATAACACTATGTTTTGGCTGGTTTGGTCACCTTCTGCATGCTTCTTGCACTGTAGTGTAAACCTACTTTTATCCCTAATGCTTATCATTTTGGCCTATTTTTCTAGCTTGTTTTGGCTGTATTCAGCATGCTTTTGGCCTTGTTTTAGCATATGCTTAAAGCTCTGTTCCAAGTGGTCTTGGTCATGTAGGCTTGCCTTGTAGGGCTATAGTGTAATTGGCTTTGCTAGTCTTGTGTTTTGAGACCCCTAGCATGCATTATTTGTGATGTTTGTGTGATATGGGATCATTTATATAATTTCAGAGCATAAACTTCTTGTATACTCTCATGTTTATCACTCTTTCAATGTTTTGTGAAGTTGAGCCGCATGCCTTGTTTGTGAGCCAATACAGAGCCTATCTTTCTTGCCATCTATGCTGCAAGTCTAGCAGTTTTTGCTACTATTAGACCTCCTAGTCTATTTTGAATGGTCGAAGGTCATTTGGTATTGCTTAGTATGGTTGTAGTGTAAAGGGCCTTGTATAGCTTTGAGTTTTGAGGCCTTAACATTGTTATGCATTGATGTTGCATGGTATGACCATTTAGCGCGTAATTTCAGTGCATATAGTGTAGTACACTTCATATACTTCACCTCTTCTAGCTTTTGGGTGTGTATTATGCCTTGCTTATAGACCAACATGTGTGCATGTTCCTCTAGCATTTTTAGATCTCATTTCCAGCATGTTTAGGCTATTGTTTTGGCAAGATTAAGCTCTGTTCATAGCTGATTTTGTTTGTTTGCTTGTAGCATGCTTCTAGTGTTGTTTCTTCACTTGTTTCACTACTTAGGTCTCTAAACATGTTTGCATGCATTGCTTAATGATGGAGTCTTGTGCATGCCACTTTAGCCTCGTAAGATAGAATGTTGTTTGCGTTGAATCATTTCAACCGGCGTATGGTTAAACTAATGTTGATTGTCACTTCATAACTCAAGTTGATAAAGTGAGCAATCTCTCTTGTCTCTATGCCTTTGATCATCCATGATGAGGTAGTGGATTTAGAGTCTTGTTTGCATTGCATTTATTCAATGTGTGCAAGATTGGATCTTTGGCCATCAATGCATTCCAAATGCTTGATTTGATGGTTTTGGATCAATAATGTCCCTCCCTTAATGTTTTAGATGATAAGGAGTGGCATAGTACATACATATCTTTGGGAGACCCTTCATTTTCTCTATCTTGTGCTCTGTGCAGTTTGGTGCACAGCACAACAGTGGCCGGCAGTGCACATTGATGGCAGCACCCTTTTCATCTTGGCTGCTGTCCATTCTTTGTGCGCAGGTGGCAGGCAATAGTCTTCATGCCCACAGGCAACTGGTGCACTCCCTAGCCTTGATTTGGTAAGGTTCAACAGAAAGATCTTGGAGACACCTGCAAACAAGCTCTAAAGAGCAAATCGAGCTTTTGATGAGAAACCGAATGGTGCATGCATGCTCAACATCTTCAAACAGAGCTGGATAGGCTTAGTTAAAGCTTTATTTGTTAATTAGCATTGAATTTTTAATTATTAATTTGTTAATTAATTAAATGTTGTAATAATTAAGTAAGCTTAGTTTAGCTATTTCTTTATTTTTTTCTGTAATAATTAGTCTAATTAGCCTTAATTAGATTAGTAGTTCAGTTATTAATCAGTTATATAGTATCTTTTTTTGAACTATTTTATGCTCTGTTAAAATATTAATGTTATTGTTTCTTATCTCGCGTCTAAGTGATATGAGTTTTGTTTTTACATTATTTTTTTCTATTCTGCTTAGCATATTCATTCGACCACTCCGTCGAGAGGGGCAATGTTATAATAGGAGTGGCGTGCGTGTGTGCATGTCTTCCAAACCCCATTTCTTCTCCTTTTTAACTTATCAGATTTCAGTGGTTAGATTAGGCATATTGAAATTAGCACACTATGCTTTGCATGACGTGCATCACTTCATTTGGTTTGCATGCACTGGGCTCGGCACATCATTCAAACTGCTTCGTATCTCACACTATTTAATATATTGTATCAAATCGCATTCATATGCCATCTTAGGTAGTTGAGACTATATTATTTGCTTTTGCGGATGTGTTGCATTAGGCATTGCTATAACCATAGCTACGATCATGCATTCATTCTTAATTAGTTTTCTTTTTGCTCGGAAGTACACGTAAGTGTTTAATCTTTGCATCCTTGCATGTGTGTAAGTGACTGCATGATTAGATCGTTTGCCAATAGCTATTGTGCTTAAGTGATTAACTACTGAATGCCTGTGGATAAGCCTTCATTGCTTGAATTGGAACAATTCATTAAATTGATAACTTTTAAGCTCCGACTTGTTTGCTCAAAATCAATGTTTTTAGCCACTTGGGATGGCAATCCCGTTTTAGCACTGTGAGTAGCCTTTCAAACCTTTAAAAACCAACATGAGATGTTTTGTTTTCAAATCAAGCGATGTTTACTATACTTGATAATGCTATGCGCATCCACATTAGTAAGTTTCCTATAAACTAGCAATAAGAACACATGTGTTTTCAAAACCAATATCTCATGATCAGTAGAGGTCAATCTGGATTGGAGCGAGCGGGTGGGTCATTTCAGATCCCATCTGTACCCAATGTTTCCCGTAAGCCGACGGCCTTTTGGACGTCGAAACACTGCCTTAGGTCACGAGTCAGGTCCAGAATCTTTCTTCTCAAAATAAAATATTTAGGTGGCGACTCTGAAATCTAGCAAAGCAGTCCATGTTTGGCACTTTTTGATTAAAATCGATTTTCCAAAACGATTTGCCGGATTTGGACTCTTTGGTGATTTATCAGTCTTACATTACACTTTGGGAGATTAGATTCAGAACCGTGATAGGAGTCCAAACTGTAGTAGCTAGAACACAATTCACGCCCTCTCCGAAAAAAGGGGGCGCACGGAGCGAGTTCGGGCGGTCTACACATGTCGGTCATTGGAAAATAGTACGGCATTGTTTTTAAAACGTTGGGTTATAATTAAAACGGTGTAGTTTATTTTAGATAAGAGTACTTATTTTTCTTTTAGATTTCTTTTTTGCTTTTAAGAGTCGTGGGAAATCCAAGTCAATCAGAGAGAGAGAGAGAGAGAGAGAGATGGATCGACACTTGGTGCTTTGATCTAGATTGATTCTTCGTCATTTTGATCTTGAATGCTGGTTCTATATTTGATTTGAGCATTTATCTTAGTTATTGATCGAATTCCTATAATCTAAATCCGTCTAGGGCTCGTTTTTCTTCTTGTTGGGGTGCGGCGTGGCTCAAGGTAAGGGATTTGTTGAATTCACAGAAGATCTATGTAGTTTCATAGATAAAACCTAATGATTTGGATTGTATTTATGTTGATGTTTGTAAATTCAGTTTCTTTTTCACTCGATTTGGTTGATATCTAACATTTTTTGCTTTTGCTTTTTGTGTTTTGTGTCTTTCTTCTAATTTTCGTTCTCTTGCTCTTTATGGTCCACGCATTAGGATGGAGTTCTTGATCACCAGCGAATGGAAAGAAATGAAGTGGTGATCAAGAGATGTTGTTGCCGATCGAGAGTTGCATCCAACAGCCTTGTTATCACAGAAGACTAGTTCAGGGGCTTGAAGCATGGCACTATGATCCTCTCTGCTGACGTGCTCATTAACAGGTAAAGGAACACTTTATGGATCTGATCTTCTTGATCAATTTACTCATTATTATCCATTTTTAGTTTATCAGGATTAATACCCTATGAAATTTGATTTGTTTTAATAGCCTGCATGTGTTTTGAGTTGTTCAGGATTTCTATTCATTGCTGAAAACTCATTAACGATCTATTTTGGATCTAGACAACTGCTAGAGAATTCTTGGTGGAAAAAATTTGGAAAACACACACACATATATAAATGCAAAGTAGTTATAGGATGGCCATTCATTTTGATTTTTGTAAACAATAGTCTATTATCTTGTTTACAAATTTCACTTGACACATTTTAATAAAGCAGTAGTATTTTACTTTATGTCTCTATTCGATCACCATGCTGCAGAAAGTGTACATTTTGTTTGTTATGGTTTAACAATGCATAATTTTTTAATTGGCTATGAATTTTTGTTGATCTAAAGCCCTGCCTAAACAACTAAGAGATAGTCCTTTATCTGTTCACATTCAGTTTGGTCAAATGAAGACTAGATTTTAGCTCTTTGATGTCTCATTTAATCTCGAGTACTTCTCATTTGATTTTGATTTTGGTAATCTTATTTTGCGCACTTAATTTCTTTTGTAATTTTTCTTCAAGATTTTTCGATCTCTTTTGATCTTCTTTCATGTATGGTTTTGTTCTATATCGGGTTATGGCTTTGGATCGCTCTAAATTGCTTTTTTTGGCATGCTCTTGCTAAGTTCAGTTTAGATCCTGAGATGTCCATGGCTACACTTTCCATTTGATCTGGTCTTAATTTATGAACTTGATTAGTTGAAATCTGTATGTTGGCATCTATATATATAATCAAGTTCAGAAATTTATATAGGGTTTAGCTACATAGGGTAAAATGTGCAGAAAAATTTATAGAATTCATGACTCACATAAATAAAGAGTAGTTTTTAATCTATTTGTGTAATTTCTTTTAAAATTCTTTGTTTTCAAAATTTTAACCCGTTTTAATGCTCTAGTTTGGGCATTTAGTCAGATCAAGTGATTAGTTTTCTAATATTTTCTATAATCAAATGTAATGAATTCTTGTACTTTGTTTTGTATTTTTGAGAAATTTCTACAGCAAAACATATGCAGGTAACTTATGGTTTAAATCATATGTTGCAGTTTGTCTGGATAAGGTGATTTAATTGTGACTCATCTCTAATATTTTCTACAATTAATGTTGTTAAAATTTCCCTTATTTATCGTAGGCTAGTAAGAAATATATAATTATGATACGTCATGTCTTTCTTTCAGGGTTGATAGTAAGTGGGGTTCATGGAAGTGAGTGGGGTAATTTAATTTAAATTCATATGATTATGTTAGTGCTCATAATGAGATTGATCAATATAGCCAAATCTTTTTTTTTTCCCCTTCATTAGTTTACTATTTTATTATTTATAACTCTATTTGTTAATTATATCATTTGATTGCACATTGTGAAATGTCATCTTCTTTTTGTTTTTTGTTTTTTGTTTTTTGTTTTTACAGCAATGCAATTTATATAAACCCAAGAAAAACTAGGAAACTTTTCTCCATAGTTGAAGAAGTTCGAAATTAATGCTTCGAAGTGTTATGTATCAAGCATATTTGAACCTTCTTTTTTTTAAGTTTCGTTTACTCTTTTCTTAGTATTTAAAATTTTGAGATGATGATGGAGTATATAAATTTGGTTGTGATTTTTTGTAATTTCAATTTTGATGTGTTTGGTTGAATATATATTTTTTTGAAACACGGTTTGAATATATTTTTGATAATTCTAACTCATAGATTTAAAATAATACTGCTGAATGGTGAAAATTTCATTAAATAGAAAAAAAGTGCTTTCGCTGCTATAAAGGTTTGTATGACATCATCTTGCTGAAAGGAATCACCAACGGCGACTGTAGCATGACGTTTCTAAAACGTCGCAATAAGGTTTGCAACGATGTTTTTTAAACGTCACAAACATATAGTGACAGTTGTATCTGCGACGTATAATAAAAACATCACCAAAGGTTTTAGCGGCATTTTTCAGAGATTTAGCGGCGTTTTACAAACGCCATAAAAAACTGTATTTCCTGTAATGCCCTCACATAAGCATATTTTGACCTTTCTTATTCGGGTGCTTATTTTAATTAATGAGTCCATCTTTCTAATATTATATATGTACATTTCATCATATTAAATCAATGAGTCCAAATTATAGAGGAAATATTGCAATTCAGTATAAGTTTTCAAAATAAATTATAAGTTAATGGTAAACGTTACAAACTTTAATAATTAAAATGATGAACTTTTCTATGATTTTGCAATTTGTTTATAATCTTATCACTAATTTGCAATTTTCCCAATTATAAATCCAATGTATTAGTATAATGATTCCAAATTAATAGTTAAGGAGAGTTGACCTTATTTAGTTGGTCACTTATCGCTTATGATATTTTGCTATTATGATTCCATTTCATCAAAATTTCAAGGACAAAATTTATTGTATCTCTATAGTATGACTTGAAAGTACTTTACCTTATTATTTTTTTAAAAATTACTATATACCATCATGTGACTTTGGACTAAAATGTAGCATTAACTCCGTTACCGTTAACAATAAAAAGACAATTGTACATTTTATGTCTTCTTCTTCTTTTTGATGACAATAAAACTAAAGCAACAACTCCAGTTGTGGCGCTAACTGTGGCTTTAGTCTGTCTAATCTTCTACCTATTTTTTAGCATCAACCTATACCTGTCTCTGTGCCTTCTCCATCGCACTCTTTGCCTACTTCTGCCCCTCTATCTAGTCCTATCCCTATTTCTCAGCATCCTTCTACTCCTACCTCTATGCCTTCTCCATCAATTCCTATTCAGTCTATTTTTATTGATTTACCTTCTTCACCTACTTCAGTTGCTGTGCCTCCTCCTTTACCTTTGCCTAATCTTTCTTTTAATATCCATCCAATGGTTACAAGATCCAAACCCCATGGTTTATAAGCATGCACTAATTCCTCTTTTGCCGAGGTAGAACCACCTACCTATCATTAAGCCCTTCAATCTCCTATTTGGTATTTTGCTATGCTTGAAGAAGTCGAAGCTTTGCTTGCTTAAGGTACCTAGTCTATTGTTCTTCTTCCTTCTTCCAAGACAGCCATTGGCTGTAAATTGGTCTTCAAAATAGAAAGAAATTCTGATGGTACTATTGCCAAATATAAGGCCAAGTTAGTGGCAAAAGGTTTCTTACAACAAGAAGGTGTGGCTATAATGAGACCTTTAGTCTTGTGGCCAAACAACCAACTATCAAAATTTTACTCTGCATTGCATTGCATTATAATTGGCCCTTCAAGCAGCTACACATTAGCAATGTCTTTCTTCATGGCACCTTGGATGAAGAAGTTTATAGGCTGCAACCACCTGGTTTTTTTAGTGCCACCAATCCTCATCATGTTTGTAGACTAAAGAAAGCTCTTTATGGACTGAAGCAAGCTCCTAGAGCTTGATATTCAACCTTTTCCAGGTTTTTATTGTCTCAAGACTTTGTCAACAGCCACTGTAACAACTCTTTGTTCATCAAGAAGACCTCCACTGATATTCTTATTCTTCTAGTGTATGTAAATGATATTCTACTTACTGGCAGTAGCTCTCCTCTTCTTCAAGATCTTATTCATCAAATGCACTATGCCTTTGCAATGAAAGAATTAGGCAACATTTCTAACCTCCTAGGCATATCCATTTAATCTATTGGAGTAAATTACTTCTTGTCTCAGCAAAAATATGCATCCGATAGTCTCATTAAGGCTGGCATGACTTCTTGTAAACCCTACAATTCACCTATTTCAGTAAAACCATCATTCACCCATGCCTCTTCTCTGCCATTTGATCAGCCACGCTTATACAGAAGCCTAGTTGGAGCTTTGCAATATCTCACAATCACAAGACCTGATCTTTCTTTAGTAGTTAACCAAGCCTGCCAACATATGCATGCTTCCACCAATGGCCATTTTGCCTTTGTTAAACGCATTATCAGATTTGTTAAAGGCTCTCTCTCTCATGGAATCACATTTTCTCCCAGTTCTTTTGAGCTACAAGCTTCTTTTTTTTTTTTCTAATTGGGCTGGAGATAGTTTGGATAGGAGATCTACTTCAAGCTATTGTATTTATCTTGGCTCTAATATCATTTCATGGTCTACTAAAAAAATAGCCAACTGTCTCTCAATCGAGTACTGAGACTGAGTATGGAGTTTTATCTCATGTTACAGCTGAGTTGAGTTGGTTACAAATGCTGCTTTAGGATCTACATCTTCCCACTCCTTCCTCTCCTACTCTTTGGTGTGATAACCTCTTAACTATTACTCGTGCCTCAAATCTTGTGTTTCATACCCACTTTAATTAAACACATTGAGGTCAATTGTCACTTTATCCATGAAAAATTTGCAGCCAAGCAAATTGTTCTCAAGTATGTTCTTTCTGTGGATCAAATAGCAGATATTTTTACAAAGCCTTTATCCAATGCAAGATTTCATTTTCTTCAGACCAAGCTGTTGGTCACTCTTTCTCCCATCAGCTTGTAAGGGGCTGATGACAATATAACTAAAAAAACAACTAGAGCAATAGCTAAAGCCACAACTAGAGCTATTGCTTCACCAGCTTATGCAGCTCAAGATGACTCAGCAAACTGCTCAACTGTTTCACATGGTTGTTAGATAGAGTTTGTTAGATTGTTTAGTTTGTTACAGATATTATTAGTTAGTTAGAAGTATTGTATATATAAGTGATTGTAATCATGTATTGAATCAATGAGAAAGATTTCAATAATTCTTCACTTTTTCTCACTACAAGAAAGCATAGTAAAAAACATGGAAGAATTAGCGACGACGCGCCTCCCGTCGCAAAAAAAGGTTTTTTTGCGATGGCAACTTCAACCGTCGCAAATAAAGCCTTTAGCGACGGCACTGTCCCGTCGGTAATAAAACTACGCGGAGGGGTCGGAAATGCGGAAGTATTAGCGACTGTTTTTTGTCCCGTCGCAAAAAACAACTTTTTTTGCGACGGCATATGTTTGCTGTCGCAAACAGTGGCCCATTTGCGATGGCAAAGTTCTGTCGCAAAAAAAGATTATTGAAACGGCGCCGTTTTACGAACTACTGACTACCATTTGCGACGGTCTAAAACATACCGTCGCAAAAAGTAAAAATAAAACTTCCCCCACTCTTCCCTTTCATCTTGCCGCTCGATCCTTTCCTCCAATCCCTAACTTCATCCAAATCCAAATCCAAATCCAAATCCAAATCCCTAACTTCATCCCCCAAATTTCTCAAACGAGCTACAGGTAGCGGTGGTGTGGTGGCGACGGCGACAGGTAGCGGTGCTCCGGCGACGACTCTCTCTCTCTCTCTGTGTATGCTCTCTCTCTCTCTCTCTCTCTCTCTGTGTATGCTCTCTCTCTCTCTCTCTCTCTCTCTGTGTATGCTCTCTCTCTCTCTCTCTCTCTCTCTGTGTATGCTCTCTCTCTCTCTCTCTCTCTCTCTGTGTATGCTCTCTCTCTCTCTCTCTCTCTCTCTGTGTATGCTCTCTCTCTCTCTCTCTCTCTCTCTGTGTATGCTCTCTCTCTCTCTCTCTCTCTCTCTGTGTATGCTCTCTCTCTCTCTCTCTCTCTCTCTGTGTATGCTCTCTCTCTCTCTCTCTCTCTCTCTGTGTATGCTCTCTCTCTCTCTCTCTCTCTCTCTGTGTATGCTCTCTCTCTCTCTCTCTCTCTCTCTGTGTATGCTCTCTCTCTCTCTCTCTCTCTCTCTGTGTATGCTCTCTCTCTCTCTCTCTCTCTCTCTGTGTATGCTCTCTCTCTCTCTCTCTCTCTCTCTGTGTATGCTCTCTCTCTCTCTCTCTCTCTCTCTGTGTATGCTCTCTCTCTCTCTCTCTCTCTCTCTGTGTATGCTCTCTCTCTCTCTCTCTCTCTCTCTGTGTATGCTCTCTCTCTCTCTCTCTCTCTCTCTGTGTATGCTCTCTCTCTCTCTCTCTCTCTCTCTGTGTATGCTCTCTCTCTCTCTCTCTCTCTCTCTGTGTATGCTCTCTCTCTCTCTCTCTCTCTCTCTGTGTATGCTCTCTCTCTCTCTCTCTCTCTCTCTGTGTATGCTCTCTCTCTCTCTCTCTCTCTCTCTGTGTATGCTCTCTCTCTCTCTCTCTCTCTCTCTGTGTATGCTCTCTCTCTCTCTCTCTCTCTCTCTGTGTATGCTCTCTCTCTCTCTCTCTCTCTCTCTGTGTATGCTCTCTCTCTCTCTCTCTCTCTCTCTGTGTATGCTCTCTCTCTCTCTCTCTCTCTCTCTGTGTATGCTCTCTCTCTCTCTCTCTCTCTCTCTGTGTATGCTCTCTCTCTCTCTCTCTCTCTCTCTGTGTATGCTCTCTCTCTCTCTCTCTCTCTCTCTGTGTATGCTCTCTCTCTCTCTCTCTCTCTCTCTGTGTATGCTCTCTCTCTCTCTCTCTCTCTCTCTGTGTATGCTCTCTCTCTCTCTCTCTCTCTCTCTGTGTATGCTCTCTCTCTCTCTCTCTCTCTCTCTGTGTATGCTCTCTCTCTCTCTCTCTCTCTCTCTGTGTATGCTCTCTCTCTCTCTCTCTCTCTCTCTGTGTATGCTCTCTCTCTCTCTCTCTCTCTCTCTGTGTATGCTCTCTCTCTCTCTCTCTCTCTCTCTGTGTATGCTCTCTCTCTCTCTCTCTCTCTCTCTGTGTATGCTCTCTCTCTCTCTCTCTCTCTCTCTGTGTATGCTCTCTCTCTCTCTCTCTCTCTCTCTGTGTATGCTCTCTCTCTCTCTCTCTCTCTCTCTGTGTATGCTCTCTCTCTCTCTCTCTCTCTCTCTGTGTATGCTCTCTCTCTCTCTCTCTCTCTCTCTGTGTATGCTCTCTCTCTCTCTCTCTCTCTCTCTGTGTATGCTCTCTCTCTCTCTCTCTCTCTCTCTGTGTATGCTCTCTCTCTCTCTCTCTCTCTCTCTGTGTATGCTCTCTCTCTCTCTCTCTCTCTCTCTGTGTATGCTCTCTCTCTCTCTCTCTCTCTCTCTGTGTATGCTCTCTCTCTCTCTCTCTCTCTCTCTGTGTATGCTCTCTCTCTCTCTCTCTCTCTCTCTGTGTATGCTCTCTCTCTCTCTCTCTCTCTCTCTGTGTATGCTCTCTCTCTCTCTCTCTCTCTCTCTGTGTATGCTCTCTCTCTCTCTCTCTCTCTCTCTGTGTATGCTCTCTCTCTCTCTCTCTCTCTCTCTGTGTATGCTCTCTCTCTCTCTCTCTCTCTCTCTGTGTATGCTCTCTCTCTCTCTCTCTCTCTCTCTGTGTATGCTCTCTCTCTCTCTCTCTCTCTCTCTGTGTATGCTCTCTCTCTCTCTCTCTCTCTCTCTGTGTATGCTCTCTCTCTCTCTCTCTCTCTCTCTGTGTATGCTCTCTCTCTCTCTCTCTCTCTCTCTGTGTATGCTCTCTCTCTCTCTCTCTCTCTCTCTGTGTATGCTCTCTCTCTCTCTCTCTCTCTCTCTGTGTATGCTCTCTCTCTCTCTCTCTCTCTCTCTGTGTATGCTCTCTCTCTCTCTCTCTCTCTCTCTGTGTATGCTCTCTCTCTCTCTCTCTCTCTCTCTGTGTATGCTCTCTCTCTCTCTCTCTCTCTCTCTGTGTATGCTCTCTCTCTCTCTCTCTCTCTCTCTGTGTATGCTCTCTCTCTCTCTCTCTCTCTCTCTGTGTATGCTCTCTCTCTCTCTCTCTCTCTCTCTGTGTATGCTCTCTCTCTCTCTCTCTCTCTCTCTGTGTATGCTCTCTCTCTCTCTCTCTCTCTCTCTGTGTATGCTCTCTCTCTCTCTCTCTCTCTCTCTGTGTATGCTCTCTCTCTCTCTCTCTCTCTCTCTGTGTATGCTCTCTCTCTCTCTCTCTCTCTCTCTGTGTATGCTCTCTCTCTCTCTCTCTCTCTCTCTGTGTATGCTCTCTCTCTCTCTCTCTCTCTCTCTGTGTATGCTCTCTCTCTCTCTCTCTCTCTCTCTGTGTATGCTCTCTCTCTCTCTCTCTCTCTCTCTGTGTATGCTCTCTCTCTCTCTCTCTCTCTCTCTGTGTATGCTCTCTCTCTCTCTCTCTCTCTCTCTGTGTATGCTCTCTCTCTCTCTCTCTCTCTCTCTGTGTATGCTCTCTCTCTCTCTCTCTCTCTCTCTGTGTATGCTCTCTCTCTCTCTCTCTCTCTCTCTGTGTATGCTCTCTCTCTCTCTCTCTCTCTCTCTGTGTATGCTCTCTCTCTCTCTCTCTCTCTCTCTGTGTATGCTCTCTCTCTCTCTCTCTCTCTCTCTGTGTATGCTCTCTCTCTCTCTCTCTCTCTCTCTGTGTATGCTCTCTCTCTCTCTCTCTCTCTCTCTGTGTATGCTCTCTCTCTCTCTCTCTCTCTCTCTGTGTATGCTCTCTCTCTCTCTCTCTCTCTCTCTGTGTATGCTCTCTCTCTCTCTCTCTCTCTCTCTGTGTATGCTCTCTCTCTCTCTCTCTCTCTCTCTGTGTATGCTCTCTCTCTCTCTCTCTCTCTCTCTGTGTATGCTCTCTCTCTCTCTCTCTCTCTCTCTGTGTATGCTCTCTCTCTCTCTCTCTCTCTCTCTGTGTATGCTCTCTCTCTCTCTCTCTCTCTCTCTGTGTATGCTCTCTCTCTCTCTCTCTCTCTCTCTGTGTATGCTCTCTCTCTCTCTCTCTCTCTCTCTGTGTATGCTCTCTTCAATATTGTCTTGTGGATAGATGGGTGATACTTTTTATTGCATAAAACCCTCATTTTGAGGAGATTTTTAGAAAAGGCATGTGAATGGAGTTAGGGTTTTGATTTATGGAATTTGAATTGATGATTTAAGTGGAATATATGATGTTTGGGTCATGAGAATGTGGTTTTGTGTTAAATAGCAAAAAGCCCTAATTTATGTTTAACCCTAGTTGTGGAATCTATGTTGGGAATAAAGAAAGCTTCAATTGACATTTGATTTATGGAATTGAGCTTATGTTTTGTAGAAGATGAGAATAAATTAGGATGAATAATGGTTAGTAAATAACTATTGTAAAGAAATGTTATTTGGAAGAAATTAAGATGAGTAATTAAATTAATTAATTGGGGATAACTTATGGTGATTATTGTGTTATGAAATTGAGTATGAAGATTTGATAATTTTGTGGAAAAGTTAAAAGGCATTTGAAATATAAGAATTGAGTATGCTTCTAAAAATGCGCCAAAAGCTCTTAGTAGATGTGTTATTGGATGAATTTTGTGATAAAAATAATGAATGTTATTATTGGTTTTGTTGGGATTGTAATAACGAATGACTTGATGAATACTAGAGAATGGTGGAAAATAATGAGTACGTGTTCTTGAGCTAATTAGTAATGGAAATGATGAATGAATGTGTTGGCTTTGCCCACAATTCATAATGAGCAATGACTTAAGAAATTGATGGATTGTAATGTTTCCTTGGGGTCGTTTCCCGCCGTATTTGAGCCGGCAAAGCGTGGCACTTAATAAAGGTTCCGCCTTCCTTCCGGAGTGGCGCCCGGTAAAGCGTGTGGGTTGATGAAATGTGTAAAGGTTCCACGTTCCTTCCGGCTTGTGACCGGTAAAGCGTAAGGTTCCGCATTCCTTCCGACTTGTGACCGGTAAAGCGTGTGGTATGATGTAAAGGCTTGGTAATGGAGCCGGTGTCCAATTCGGACTGTGTGGAATGATTATAATAAGATTTGTACGTGGGTTTGAGATAATGGAAAGTGAGTAATCTTGATTGGGCAAAAATCGAATATATGGAAGTGTATGGGTTTTTTTATGTGGAATATAATGGGTTATAATGTGTTGTGACAAGTAGGAGTATGACTCGTTGCTATGTTTATAATTCTAGATAAAGTTAGCAAGGAATTCTGGAAAAGACTCTTTTTTTTTTAAACATATATTTGACTGATATAGAAACAAATGAAAGGGTTTTCTTTAAAAAGTTTTCATGAATTTCCTTTATGAGAATGGTGTTACCTATACGTATTGTAATTTGAGTATATTAAAGAGCACAAAGAATTTATGTTTATATCACTCTTTAGCACTTCATGATCTCATGTATTTAAGAACTATGTTGTTTAGAATCAGGGAAGATTCCTACTGGACTTTCGTGTTCATCCCAATTATTTTAACCATTTTTTAGGAACAAAGTTTGGAACACCGGATTGAGGATTGAAGAGTTTATTTTCTATTATTTGGTCATTGTGTAAATGAGAGATGCTTGTTGTCAATGAGAGATTCATGTGTATTTCAATGTGAATTTTGTACATGTATTATTGTTGTATTATTCAAGAAAGAACAATGTTGTTGTTACCCCATGTAATGGGTGTTTATAATAATAAATGTAGGTAATTAAATGGACTTGTATTAAAGGTTTTGGTTATAATTTCGAGTAATAAAACTTGGGGCGTGACACAGAGAAATTTACAGAGTAGAGAAATTTGAATGAAATTGACCATGCTAGCGAAAATGGGGGAATAAACAGAAACAAATAGGAAATAAACATGCCAGAGAAAATTTTTAAAGAAGAAACATATATCAAGCAAATACTAGAAAAATTCAAATGCCAGAGAAATTTACAGAAAAAATTACACAAACATCTTCAAGAATAAGTTCAAAACTCAAAAAATAACATTTTTCAAATTCATATAGCTTTTTATTACGAAATTGAAACCCTAATTAATGGAAGGCTAATATAATATGCAATGAACTGTATTTCCAGAGAAAAACTTATGGATTGTTGAAAACTTACTAAAGTGGGGATGAAACCCTAATTACGAATTGATATGCCCTAAGATAAAAATGCAATGAGATGAAGATGAACTGAGATGACGATAAATAGTAAAAACGGGTCAGAGAAATTTGTGAGGATGGAATGGAAAAGATTTTCACAGAAAATAATGAAACCCTAATATCGATAGTGAAGATGATTGTGAAACCCTAATTCTCCCGTTCTCTTGCTCGTGAAGATGGTTGGATGTTTGGAATGGAACTTAGTTCTCGGAATCTAGTTGAGTGTTCTCAGTTGATTTGTGAAGGGTATTTTTGTCCAAGAAAGAATTAAAAATGCGCGCGTTTTAGTTGAGGGACCTGATGCATCATCCCTTTTTTTAGTGTCCTTTATCCTCTAAATCACTATTATTAGGGACCTTAAAAAAAATTCCCCTTTTTTAAAATAATGATTTTAATTTGATTTACTTATTTATAAGCTCAATATTTAATAGGTTAATGAGTGAATAAAATCTAAATATTTAATTTACTAAAAGTGTCAATGTCATATAAATCATTATTCTCTGTAATCCAAACCCAAACATAAAATTAAACATCATTAATTCTGCTTCGTGGACAATGATTCTCTCAATTATTTTTTTCGATGTATTAGATTTTTTGAAATGTCTTTCTATCCCCCTCAACTAAAATTAGGTATTTGTAAGTGATCTCTCAACTAGTTTTTCTAGATGTATTTGATTTTGTGAAATGTCTTCTCTACCTCCTCAACTAAAATTAGGTATTTCTAAATCAATTTCTTTGAAAGTAACTTAATTTTAGGGTTAATTTCATTTTTATCCATTAATTTTTTTAAAAAAATTATATTTATCCCTAAATTATCAATTTCAATTATTTAGTTTTAAAAATTTCTAATTTTTACTCATGTAGTGTAATTTGAGATAGTTGTCCAAATCAATAACTGTTAAAGCCTAATATGATGGGCAAAAAAGTCATTTCAAAATTTGAACAATTTAAGTCAGGACACCAGGAATTCTTTCCTCGATGTTCTTTCTTTTTTCTAAAATAAGACTTGAGAGCATGAAAAAAGTGTGAAAAATATTTATAAAAAATAAAAAAATATACAAATTTAAATGCATTTGTTTGACATGAGAGTGGTGAAAAGAATAAGAAATTGAATAATTCATATCCATATGTCAACTTCAAAGTAGCGAGCTCTTATTGGACTTCCCAATTTTCATACAATCTCTCATAAAATTTCCATCGTACACAAATGCATTTCATTAAGAACATAAAAATGTCTTTTATTTTCCATCATATTTATCAATCTAATCAAACAAACAAACAAAATTTTAATCTACACTATATATTTGGATAATAAAAAATTCTTGAAGGAATAACAATGTGATTCTGAAACATTCTCCACTAGTTAAAATATTGGAAAATTTGAGTGACATAAACTAAGATAGGCATTTCCTACCTATTTCCTCAGAAGATGGATAGAGAAAAATGTGTGCTCATCCTTTTGGGTCGAATAAGATAGAGGTTCAAGTATTCTTATTCCCAACATATTTTATAGCAAAAAAAATGTTCTTACAAAAAATTCATACAAAATAATGCAATGGTGATATTGTTGCAATGACAATTGTTTGGTGAGTTCATTGCTTTGAAGTGATAATCACATAATACAATCATGTCATTACAATCATGTCATTTTGTATAAATTTTTTGTATGTATTTTTCAATAAATATTTGTATAGTATTACCCAATGTAAAAAATGGAAAGAGAGAGATAAAAGTGTGCCTATATTCTTGCGTTGCAAGCACAACAATGGAGGTATTTTTAGGGGGTTCATTTTCCACTTCCTAGGAAATTCATTGCATACCTTTAATTTTTGTGACTTATGAAATTCTCTCTTTTTTGGGCCCTCAATTGGTGTTAACTTGAGCAAGGGCTTTGAGTGAGTGGAAAAATACTAGACTGTTGAGTATATGTGTCATTGAATAAAAATTAATAATTTCGAGAATGATTCCAGGATTAGATGGGATAAGGTATTTTGTTGCATACATTTCGTCGAAGGTGATCAAACTTGTTTTATGCAATCACGTTTGTTTGGTTTCTTGGAAAGTCTAGTCTAATATTTTCTTTTCATTCTTACTTAAATTTGTTAATATTTTCATAGCATAAGAAAAGAAGAAGAAAAAAAGTGATCCTTTTTTCTGAAATGGACCATGGAACTTTGGTTTGGTTTCATAGAGAATCTTGTTTGCATGTGGCTCGAGATGAGATTAGGTATTTCTAACCTAATTTATTAAAATAATTGTGTTAGGAACACTATTATTTTACATTTTTAAATGCATTGACTCTAAGAGAACTCTTTCTCCTAGTTTAAAACTCGTTTGACAATTTGAAATTTTAGTCAAAAGGTTACTATAAATTGTCACATACTTTTTACTTTTCTGCATATCTTTTTGTAAAAAGCTTAAAATAACATGTTTCCAAACAAAGTCTCCAAGTAAAAATATTGAAAGTACTCATATATATATATATATATATATATATATATATATATATATTATCAAAAAGGACTATAGGTCTATGAGCCCTACAAAAAACTTTTGTTATCAAACCAATCCAAGAAAATTTAACTGGTGATTTAGGTCCAATAATAATATCACATTATCATAATCCATTAATTGACCTACTAGTAGACTAAAGAATGGAGAATGGAGTGAAATATATTTTTCATAAATCTCACAATGCAATTATAATTTACCCTACTTTTAAAATTTTAAATCATGAATCAATGTTCTATACTGATCAATGGAGGTGGAGCTTTTTGATTTCAAGTTGAAGGTTATAGAATAGTGGAGTTTTGGATAAGTTTGTTGGCTACTTCGATCTGTTTTTTTGTTTGTTTTTTTCTTTTCTGTTTAGTATTCTTAATTTTTAGTTTGTTGATAATAATCCTTCCAGTGTGAATGTTTGCTTTCCTCTCTTGGGAGGCGCTTTGGATTCTTCCTTTTATGGAGGTTATTTATCTCTTTTTAAGATCTTGTGATACTGTTATATCAGATATCCAATCTTTTACTGGTTTTATAACAAAGATTTTCTTCCTGATTGAAAAAAAATTGATGAATCAAATATTTATGAAATTTATTATATTTTCAAAATTTTGTATAATGAATCAAAGATTTATGAATGTGTTAGAGCATCTACATCAGCTTCAACAAATTTTGAGTCAAATTATAACTAAAAAACTACTTTTCTATTTTAGCTAGCATTTTTTATATGTATACACTATATCAAATCCTCTATTCTAAAATTAAATTTTATAAAATATTTATTTTGTACTGTTAAAAGGCAATCAATGTAGTATAGGAGAAGTTAATTTTGTATTGTTATATATATGCAGTTTCATATTATAAAAAAAATAAAATAAATAAAAAAAACCGTGCCCAGCAGCGGTTGTTCGCCCGGACATCCAAAGTGTATAGGATATATCTATATAGTTTCATATTCCTATAATAAAAAAAAATTTGTGCAGCAGCCGGTTGTCTAGAAGGATGTCCAGCCAGATGACAGACAAAATGTCCGATCAATAAATGATAAAATATTATTTACCCTGTGAATAGTGTATCGCTACATGTAGTGATATACTATAGCAAAGTTAACCAAACGCTAGTTTATAAATAATTTATTGAGACTGATGGAGTAAGAATTTTATAATTTATTAACTATATTTAACCAAAATTTACATTTTTTGAGACTGATGTGGATGCTCTTAGATTATGATTTGTCAAAATGTGTATTTTCTAAATTGAGCCCAAAACTCATCAAATTTAAAATAATTTGAATTCAAATTAAAATTTTGAATTTAATTTATTAATTGGAAAATGAGTCAAACCCCAATTTTGGGGATCCCCATGATCCCAAAATGATCTAGTCCATTCATGTGTGTTGTTTTTTTTTTTTTTCTTTTTTTTTTTTTTCTATCTCTCTCACATGAATGGTCCAAATCATTTTAAAAGTCATAGAGATCAAAATTTGGGGGTTTCAATCATTACCATTATTAATTTATCACTTTCTAAAAAATAAAATAAAATAAAATAAAATAAAAACGGGTGATGCGATTGGTTTCTAGCCCAATCAGGGACCCGTTAAGATGATTGGAGTCCTACAGCTTTTATCTTCATGCACATTAAAAGCATTCAAAAATAAATAAATAAATCAAATTTTAAAAATCAAATTATCTTGTTAATCTTAACTACATAATTTCATCATATTTGTTTTCTTAAAAAAGTGATGCTATATTTTTTAATTTATATTTGACACTCATTATTTTACAAATATGATGAAATTATTAGATTGATATGAAAATCATAATCACATAATTTTATTATAATTATTCTTAAAAATACAAGTAGTATATATTTAAAATAATTATTTTCATCTATCTTTTCAAAAATAAATATAAGAATATTTATAATTACAATTATCTGATTAATCAATTTTTTATTCTAAATGATCTACACAGAGAGGTAAAAGATGAAATAAAGATCCTCTATTCAAATCATTCTTGTTTTCTAAAACTTTTTTTTTTCATGATACTAGCATATGCACCCGTACCACAAAATGTGTAATTTTATTATAAAATTTCATAACATTAATCACAAAATGCGTAAATTCGTCATAAATTAGCACAACAAAAAATATCGTAATCAAGTTATAAACTTTTGTAATATCAATCACAAAATTTTAAATATTTTATTATATTAATTTATGATGAGATTACGAATTTTATAACTAATATTATAAAATTTTATGATAAAATTATATATTTTGCGGTAGGGTATAGCATTTCCCTACCATAATATTAGAGACAATCATCATTGTTGTGATAAAGAGGTGGCTTTAAACAAAGGACATGAGAGGGTCCGAAGTTCATCTTAGTGGGCCTTTTTTGGATCCACAAAATCTGGACTGGGCGAGTCTAGCAAACTACTTTGTTTTCGGAATTGGGTCAGCTCGAAACCAAATGAGGAAAGCAAAAAGTTAATCCTACACACAGTGATAGTTGTACAATGATGCTTTTGCTTCGTCCCCTTCTTTCAAAACCCTAGGCCTAAATCACACACACTTACTACTATTCAACTTCAAACAGTACAATTCTATCAACATACTTGGTCCCCACACTCAGTTCAGGTCTCTCTCTTTCTCTCTATATATATTTTATATGTTTAGATAGATACACATGGACTTACACTTTTGAGTTGGCATTGGAAGTGCAAATGTATGATAGTTCTTCAAATATGTCGTAATATTTCAATTTTTATTTGTAAATTTTGATTTGTTTGAAGAAATATGGGTCAAAAGAAACCATATTTAATAAATCTCAAAAGATGTCTAACGTTCTCAATGAATTAGGAAAGGAAAAGTCAAAGTGCTCTAATTTAAATTATTATTTTTCAATGTATTGAGGCCACTGTTATTTGTCCAATAATCTTGAATATTCTTGCAAATCTAGTGTGTTATTTAATTTAACCGAGCATATAACCTTTGATAGAGCTGAAGGACAAAAAAATTTCATGTAGTTGACAACATTTAAATGGAACACATGACTTAATTTGGTTTGATTATATTTTGGGCTGTGGCCATCATGATAGGAAAATTGCAATTTATGTGCAACAATGAGATGGTATATGTGGTGTACATATGCTCGGTTAAATATGGGCGTCATAGCATTATTGTCTCACCGTGATTGGATGAATCCCAATAGAAGCTTGCTTTGGGACAATCATGAGCTGCAACTCTTTAACTATAAAATTGGAGATAAAATGATTTTAGAAGTTCTGTGTTGATGGTTCACCAAGTAAAGGTGAATTTTGGGTAGAAATATATTCACAAAAAGGTTTTTGGATAACCCAGGTTTATCTTAGATATTTCACCCCACATTGCACCATACAATGATTGGTATTTGGGCTTTGCCTATTTAAAACCCCATGCTAAAATCTTATGGTTATGTAGCATTTTAAGTCGAGCACACTCTCTGGAATGATGTAGCAGTGACAAATTTTCAATTATAGATTTACCTTATTTAACTTGCAGAGGATGTAGGTAGTGTAGCTGGGGATGATATGAAATAAGATGAATTATTTAGAAATCTGACAAGCATATTAAATTGTCTGAAGCATGTCGTATGTTATATATATCTTATATGGCCTTGTAAGTTGTATCCATGTCATGTTTCTTGGGTGCTTTCACCTGAACTTGTTAACAAATCGTACTTGTCAAACCTTGCACATTACTTGCGGCAGTATTGTGAATTTTGGTCGAATCTAGCACAGTTATTGTTTAATCCCAAATACTTATTCAAAAAGCAACTAATTTGATGTTATTAATGCAAATATTAATTAATGTAATGTTGACCAATATGCACCTAGGCTTCTTAACTGTTGTATTTAGGAGACACAACACAATAACTAGATTACATAAATTCAGCACAAATTGAAATAGGGTTTTGATTTTAGTTGCTTAGCTTTATAAAGAGGTCAATATAGAATTGGCGAGTTGGATATTTTCGATGATCAACTAGAGATGAGGAGGTAGCCATGTGTGATGGGAAAGGCTAGTGCGCATGCACACGGACACAAAGAAATGGCAAATATGGCAGCCACTTGAGTTTGTAACAAACTTGACCTAAACCATCTTTTTTTTCTTACAAGTATATGTGTTAGCTATTATTTATAGTTGTATTTTCAATTTTTGGAGGCCAACCAAACAATATAGAGATGCCACCAAAGATGTAGCCTAGGCTAGGCCTGGGTTGGCCAAGCCTCCCTATTTTTAAAAATCCATATAACCATAGTATATATGTCAATCACTTTTAGATTTGCAGTGTTGGTTGAGGGTAGAATAGTATATATAAACCAAAAGCAAAAAGTCCCCAAAAAAATCTATCTACATGTGAGCCAATAAGTCAATGGCCCCATCATTAGATTACTTATTAAAAAAATAAAACATCATTAGATTATAATTGAAAGAACAAAAAGGTACTATCTTTTTTTTTTAGGTACATCGGACAACAAAAAGGTACTATCAAACTCTCTTTCTATATGTATAATGTTAAAAATTTATGATGTGACATCTTCTCTTCAAAAGTGTAGACTTGACTCTTCTCTCACACAAATTGCAGCTTGCACAGTCTTATTGCTCAATGCCTCTTGGGAACAACAACAAAAATAAATGAATTTCGTGATAAGAAAGAGAATCAAGTACCATTTTGATAGATGACTACGTGGCTACATATTTGAGAAATTATTTCTTTTGTTTATCCTCTAGCATATTTGGTTATTCTGAATATTTTGTCCAATATATTTTAATGCATTACAAAATAGGGTATAAAAAATGTAAATTAGCTTATATTATTTGTCTAAATTTATGTACATAATGTTTGGCCCCCTTGGAATAAAATCTTGGTTTTGTCCCTAGATGTCACATGTCCAATGGATCACATGGTGAAATTCCCTTCTCTAAATTCTGAACTGCCAGGTCAAGATGGATACACCGTTGTACCACGATAGGTTGAGATAGAGACATGGTCTTTAACTTGACAATCCTTACTCTTAGCCATCAGACCACATGATCCCACATAGTTAAAACCATAAAAAAGTTCAGAGACCGCAATATCACATACAAAGCTTTGAGGTGCTTCACTAGTCATGCCAACTGACCCAGATAGATGCTAGTTTGAGTATGAGAGGGAGCTCTTTATTAGTGTCACTCCTCTTGAGCTCAAGATGGTCACCTCCACTTTGACCTTGAGATACCATACACTTTCTATATAAGATGTGGAGGCCTTTGGCCTTTAGGAGCATTGTCTTTGAGGATGTCTCCCTCGAGGGACTATGGCACTTTAGCTTGTGTGGCCTACAAGGTTCAATATGAAGGCTATGTAATTTATGCTAACATGGTCTTTTTTTGGGTGAAATATGCTAACTGGGTCAATCTTGCTAAAATGTAGATTTTAGCTAATTTAACACCTTCAAAGTCTTTCTTGGTAGTATAACTCCTTAAACCAATGTATAAGTATGAGAATTAGAAACATATGATGATGAGCAATAGGTGCTTATATCTCGACTTACACTCTTTTTGAAGTGATCGTTTTCTTTTGTTTGAGAATGTTGTCCTTTAATTTTCTTATTGTTTTTTTTTTACCTGTTTTTGTTCAAAATATTTGATGTTTATTGCAAAGCCAGTTGAGCTAAGATTTTGAGTGTTATTTGTTCTTTGAGTCTTGCAATATTAGATGAATTTCCATTTATGCTTTAGCTGAGTGACAAAGCTTTTGACTTGTTATTGTAATTCTTGATAGCAAAAAAAAAATTTGATGCACTCTTTCTGTGTAGTAGTTGCATCATGTTTAATGTTAGGAAGAACCATTCGGTTATTTCAATTTGAAGTCTAAAGAGAGAGAAATGGTTTTTGACATTACTAAAATGATTTCTTGTGGTTTTTTGAGTAGGCATTACCTTCTTCTAAACAGGAGGTCTTTTTTGATAAGTTTCTCAATGGTGGAAATAAAAAATTTGAAAATCTATTTTTAAACAAATATTGTATGTACCAGAATAATATGTTGCTATGTTTGGATCTGGTGATGTTGTATGGAAGTACAAAGGATTATGCAGGGCAATCCTATGCAAGCGTGTCATTAGTTAAGGACCATCAAGATGAAAAAGAAATTTATAAATTTGTAGGAATAGATGGTTCTCCATTTAAAAAAATAAATAAATAAATAAATCTTGAAAACAACCCATTTTGGGGAAACAATTTTAAGGTATTTTTTGAGTTTTCAAAACTTTGTAATTTGTATTCGTAATTTATAAAATTTGAAAAAATACGAGTCCCTAATTGCCTAAAAGAAGAAGCCACATGTGTCAATGGTCTAAGAAGCATGGACACAGATACACGATACAACATGGACATGCGACACAACATAGACATGCCAACGTGTAAATTTTCAAAAAATGCAAGACATGACACATGAGGGATACACACAATATATGATTTTATACATTTATTTTATGTCATATACATGAATATTTCATAAAACATAATACAAAATGTAACATAACACTAATTCCTAAAGTTTAGAGGAGGAGGGATTTGTAGGTATAATTCTATGTTGTTTTTCTTTGATCATTGTATCTTAAAAGTTATTTTGTTTAAACTTACAATCACCATGTTTGGTTCCAAAAACATTAAGTCCAATTTTCAAAAATTTGAGTTTTTTTGTTTTCTATGTTTTTTTTTTTAAGATTTTTTTTAACATTTTGCTCAAATTTTTATATTTTTTAGATACACCTAATCTAAATACACTTAAAAAGTATAATATTTGTGAATTTTTTTAAAAAAATTCATCAAATACAAAAAATACAAAAAAAATAATAATAAAAGTTCATACATTTTTGTATTTTGTTGTATTAAATGAATTTTTAAAAGATTTTTATATAATTTTTTTTATTTTTTAAGTATATTAAGATTAAGTGGATCTAAAAAATAAAAATAAAAAATTGATAAAAATATTTTTAAAAATTATTAAAAATACAGAAATTAAAATTAAAAACTCAAAAAACTATTTTTGAAACTCAAAATAAAACAAGGTGAATGTGTTTTATGTCTCTCTAAATGATTGATGTGTGTCCAAAGCATACCATTTGGATTTGGATGTTTGTCAGACACATGTTAAGAGTTGGTGTCAGACACATACACGGAGACGCACCTTTTTAGTAGTGTTAATGCTTCTTAGTTGGGGGTACATGGAAAGAAGGTTTTTAGTTTTGGGTCTTGAATCCTTCAATTATCAAGAGCCGTATCCACCCTCTAGAACTTCTGCTATATTTGTTAGGAAAATGCTATGCTTAAAGGATTTTTATACAAAACAAAATTCAAAATTCATGATGTGCTAGTGACATTTTTTAAATATAAGTCATCCTAGTGGATCTTTTGATTTGAAATGAAAATCAAAGCTTGTCATATCATTCTGTATTGAATATTATATGTGATGGATATGGATGAATATAGATTTGGGAGCTGTGGGTGATAGATATAGATGAATATAGATGTAGGAGTTGTAGAAGTTATATGTGATGGATATGGATGAATATAGATGTGGGAGTTGTGGGTAATGGATATAGATGAATATGTATATAAATGAATATTTTATTATAGGGAGAGGGAGTGAAAAGGCCTGAATAATAGGAAGAGAAGTGAAGAGAGGTGCCATTTATTTTTTTTTTATTTTTCTAAAATTATGAAAAATTATGAATAAGTTTTTGGAGCCTTTTGAGAAGACACTACATCAAATATGATTAAATTGAAGAACAAATGCAAACCACAAATTAAAAAGCAAGTAAGCCCAAACTATGCAAAATGTGATAATGGAAAAGATGAAAAGATGTGTAGACGAACTAAAAAATATTGAGAAAAAGAAATATATACATACAAAAGTAATAAACACTGGAAAAATGCATATAAAGTAAGAAATAATATTAGGAGTATAAAAATGGAGAAGATGAAAAGATGTGTGGATGAACTGAAAAATATTAGGAAAAAGAAAACAAATCCAATTTGATTAAGATATGTAGATGAATTGAAAAATATTGGGAAAAAGAAATATGTACACACAAATAATAAACATTGAAAAAAATACATATAAAATAAGAAATAATATTAGGAGCAAAAAATTAAGAAGATGAAAAGATGTGTAAATGAATTGAAAAATATTGGAAAGAAGAAATATATATATACAAAGATATAAAGTACGAAATAATATTACAACGACCTTGTAATAATTTTTGCAGATCATCAAACTTAGAAAATGTAACAATGGAGAAGATAATATGATTTTTGCAGATCATCAAACTTGCAAAATATAATAATGAAGAGGATGAGTTAGTGTGAGAAAAGATAGGTAGATAAAAGACAAAAAAATGGGTAGATGAAAGAAAATGATTGAATTTAATTGAAATATGGAATAAATTGAATACAGAAACATGTGTTTAGGAGTTGTAGAAGTTATATGTGATGGATATGGATGAATACAGATGTAGGAGTTGTAGGTGATGGATATAAATGAATATTTTGTTATTTTATTTTTGTTTTATATTTTATTATAGAGAGAGGGAGCGAAAATCCCTGAATAGTAGGAAGAAAGGTGAAGAGAGGTGCCACTTATTTTATTTTATTTTTTTCTAAAATTATGAGAGTTTGGGAACAAGATGATTGAATTTGATTGAAATATAGAATAAATTGAATACAGAAACGTGTGGGTAGGAGTTGTAGGAGTTATAGGTGATGGATATGGATGAATATAGATGTAAGAGTTGTGGGTGATGGATATAGATGAATATGGATATAAATGAATATTTTATTATATTATTTTTATTTTATATTTTATTAAGGGGAGAGGGGGTGAAAAGGGCTGAATAATAGGAAGAGAAATGAAGAGATGTGTCATTTTTTTTATTTTTCTAAAATTATGAGAATTTAGAAATAAATTTTTGGAGCCTTTTGAGAAAACACTATTTGATACATTTGGTTATATATATATTAGTGGTCACCCATGCGATGCACGGGATTTTAGAAAGTCAATAATCGCTAAAAAAATTTGCTATTTGATTGTATTTCTTAATATTTTTATTTAGTTTGCATATACAAATCTTACTTCGCATCATTAAAAATATTAATATTTCACATTATTGAAAATTTTTAAAAGCTATCGTACATTAAGTAAATCATCACATATATAATAGCTAATTTATCTAAGAATTACTTCAGACAACCAAAAATAAAGTAACAAAGGCATATTATAATTAATTAAAATGATTAATATATTAAATAAAAGTAACACTAATTTTGTTTAATCAATAGTAGATATTACATTAATCATCCCATCTAATATAATAAATTAAAATAAAATTAATTTTAATTTCTATTATATTCAATTAGTGGTTAAATGTTTTTTTTTTTTTTTTTGGTTATATTGATTCATTAAACATAAATAGGTTTGGAATGATTAAAAAAAAAAGTTTGGAAATGCATTAAACTTGAATTGACAAACATAAATAATATAAATATTTAAATTATTCAAAAAAAAAAATAACATTTTTAATATGAGATATCTTCCATTTGCTCAAACTCTGAATCTAAATAAAAAAATTAAAAAAAAAAAAGAAGAAAAAATTTTGTGGTTTAGTTCTCAGAGGAAATGAGTTCCTAAAAATAAATTTAATCATGAGTTATTTCAACAGGATAATTAACAATAAAAAATCAACTGACGAATACATTTGAAGTGTAAGTCCATATCCAATAAATTTTGATGCGTTCTTCATTTTCAATCTAACATCTGCATCAAAAAAAAAAAAAAATTAAACACGAATAATCAATAAGTGAGACAGTTACAAATTGATAATAGTAGCGCTTTTATAACAATTAAAAAAAAATCTCAATTAAATGACACATTATTAACAAAAAGAAAGAAATAAGGAAAATACAGATTGTAACAAAAAAATTTAAAAATAAAAAAAATAATATCCATTATAGTGGTCCAGATTTCACCCTTACTTTTATAGTGTTCCGGACTTGGGTTACATGGTTGAGTATTGTTGTATATATATCTCTTTCCCGTCCTTTAATTCCTTGTATTTGAGTTTTGGGATGTGTTGGGCAAGTTTGAAATAGGTTGGTTCTGAGTTGAAACAAATGGTTGCTGCACAGGTTTTTCCTTCTTCACTCGAGCGAGGCTTTTTGCACTCAAGCGAGCCTTGGGTGTTTGCTTCTTCGCTCGAGCGAAGCCTGTGCGCTCGAGCGAGTATTGTGGGTCTTCAGGTTTCTTTTTCAGACGCAGCTTCCGCTCAAGTGAGCTTTCTTGCACTCGAGCGAGCTTTGTGTCTTGTGTCTCTTCGCTCGAGCGAGCAGTGTTGCGCTTGAACGTGCATTTGCATCTCTTTTTGACCTAAATGTTGGTATTCTTCGCTCGAGCGAGCTTTCTTGTGCTCAAGCGAGCGAGCCCTATGTTTTGTGTTTCTTCGCTCAAGCGAGAACTCTTGCGCTCGAGCGTGCTTCTGCATTTCAGACCTAAAGCTTTGCATTGTTCGCTCGAGCGACGCTTCTTGCACTCAAGCGAGGTTCTTTTGTGTCTGGTCGCTCGAGCGACCACTCCTTCGCTCGAGCGAGCCTTGTATATACCAGTTCACAGCAGCGTGATTCTACATCACTTTTTCATCTCCATTTCTCTCCAAACCCTAGATCCAGCTGTCTCTCTCTCTACACTCTCTCTCTCTCTTTCCACAAATACACCTTGTTTTAGAGGTTTTCTACCCTTTTTCCTTTGTTAAAAAGGTAGAACTTTGTGTGGGCTTCACTTTGATCCGAAAAAGCTTGCGTTTGGAGCATCTTCAAGTTTCTCTTCCTTTTCCTTTGAGTTTCTTCATTTGAGGTAGGGATAATCTACTCATTTTTATGAGAGTTAACATAAATGTAAGTCATTTTGTATAAATGGTGTGATTTGGAGATTTTGGAAAGTTAGGGTTTGAAATTTGAAATGTTTGAAAGAGGGATTTTCTACTTTTGGGCCCCATTGTGTATGTAAGGTCTTAAAAATGGGTTATGTGTATATAATTGGTGAAATTGGGTCTTATTGAGAAAGAGGGATTGATGCCCCCAATTTAAAGTGAATAAACCATTTGCATAATTAATGAAATGAATTGTGGAAGTATGAGATTGATTTGGAAATCATGAAATTGGATGGAATTGTGATGAAATGGTGTAGTTGGATTGATATATCGCTCACCAAAGGAAAAGTTGATAAGTTATCTGTTTGATAAATTTATTATTTGTCTAGAAATAACTGTTTTGGGCTATCGATGGAGGATAGCCATGATTGTTGTAGAAATTGCATGTTGATTAGGTAAATTGAAACTAATCAATTGGTTTTGTCATTGAATGTGACGGTTAGATTAACGCATTGAATATGTGAATTAATGGATCACTGTATATGACCACATGTTTAAATACATTATATATTTATATCGTGTGGAAAGAGATAGGGATGTACTTCATTGTTTGGGAGGAGATAGGGGATAGACTCCATTGATAACTAAGTTGGCCGGAGTGTCCAGGGTGCAAGTCTCGAAACCTTATTTATTTATGGGTGCCGGTTCCCTCGGACGTAGTTCCGTAAAATGGCATGTGAATAGAAGTGTTGAATGGAGTGTGATATTGAAGTGTTGTTTTATGAGTTGTAGTCTCATTTTAAATTGTCTAAATAATATTGGGCTATGTCAATGAATTACTTTGGATAAATAATGGGAAGTGGATTGCATATGATGAAAATGCTGATTGGTTATGGAATGGTATAAGTTGGTTTACAAGTGTTAAACATTTATCGAATGCTTATGTTTTAGTTAATTCTCATATACTGTTTAGCATATCTCTACTGGGCTTTGGCTCACCCTACTTGGGACACCATTTTCAGGTTCAGGTGACATGCTGCCTCCAAGGTCTTAGCTTGGAAGGTTTGGGGGTTGAAGGCTCCATTTTGTTGATTTATTTTTGGTGATATATATAAACTCAAGCCGAGGGCTTTATTTCTAATAGAGTTAGAACTCTTCTTTTGTTGTACCCAAGCGATAGCTTGGAAAGATGTAAGCTCGTAGGGCATTTCTTTTGTTATTAGAAGTTAGAATTGCATGCTATAGTTTCAGGATGAATATCAATGTAAATGTAATGCATGTGATAATTGTTGTAAAGAAGACTACGATGAATGAAAATATATTATTTCTCTTATGTTTATAGATTATGTGAATGGTTGTCTTATACGGTATTTTGAGGGCGTTACATCCATTTACATAAATTTAGTTTCTCACAAATGCAAAAACTCATGAAAGTACGCATTTCAAATGTAAAGCATATATTTAAGATTTTTAGGCACCGAAAAGGGATCAGAAATTGCTCAATGTTAATTGTTTTTCCCCTAATCTTCTGTTCATGGTTTATTTTGTAGGAACTTGTTTTTATATTGAAAAGATTATGCTTAAACAAAAGATATATATGGAATTCTATAATATTTAAAATTTGTATGGATAATTAATAGATGATTTTAAAAAATAAAATATTAAATTCAACTTGAAAATAAACTTTAAAAAGATTAAACTGAAATATATGAAAATTCTATAACAAACTAACAAAAGATAAATATAGATTGTTAATAATAAAATATTAAATTCAACTTAAAGATAAACTTTAAAAAGATTAAACTGAAATATATGAAAATTCTATAACAAACTAACAAAAGATAAATATAGATCGTTAAAAAAATTATTATCTTTGTGGGATATTTATATCCCAATTTAATATTTTTTTTATCTTTTATTTAATTTTTTTATTTTGCAGTTCAAATCTAAATAGTTATATTTTTATTTTTGTATATTTTTTCATTTCTATTTTTTTTGTTATTCATATATAAATAATTACCTTTTTATTTTAAAATTTATTTCACTCGTAATGTTTTTTTATTTAAATATTTTGTAATTGTTCATATATAAATAGTTAACTTTTTATTTTTAAAATTATTTGACCCTTAATATTTTTTTTTAGTTATTTTTTTTATCTTTTATTTGACTCTTTATATTATTTTGTGGTTGAAATTTGAATAGTTATATTTTTATTTATTTTTTTATATTTTTATCTCTACCTCTTTGTTGTTCATATCTAAATATTTATCATTTTATTTAAATATATATAATCTTTTTGGCTTTTGAGATTTAGATAATTGATAAATAATTAAAAATTAGAAAAAAGTGGAAGGGGAGACTTGAGAGGTGACACGTGGGAGAGAGAATCCATAAGAATTTAGTATTAAGAGTTTGAAGAATTCTCATACTCCACTGTCATTGCTTATTTTTTTATCTTTTATTTGACTCTTTATATTATTTTGTGGTTGAAATTTGAATAGTTCTCTTTTTATTTTATTTTTTTATATTTTTATAATTAAAATTAGAAAAAAGTGAGAGGGAAGACTTGAGAGGTGACACGTAGAAGAGAGAATCCGTAAGAATTTAGTATTAAGAGTTTAGAAAATTCTCATACCTCACTACATGTGCTATCAAAAACATTTATATCTAAATATTTGTTTTGATTTACTCATATTTTTTTCTCCTTTTATCACATATTATATTTTTTTATTTTAAATTTCTTATCTTATGAAATGTCCTTATCTATAATTCTCATAATTTTAAAACACCAAATGTAATTGTTTTGTCAAAAGCCTCCAAATATTTATTCCTAAATTCTCATAATTTTAAAATTCTCTCTTTCCTGCATGGCAACATTCTTTATTGCCTTTCATGTTTTCTATTTTTCTTCATTTTTTATTTGTTTGATCAATTAAAATTAAAATTAATTTCATTGCTTATGGATAAAGATTTGAATTTCAAAATTCCTCCATATAGAAAAACATATAAAAACTGAAAATTAATTTTATAGTCTACAGATAAAGATAAAAATTAAACAATTAATTTTAAAAAATTAATTTCATAACTTATAGATAATTTAAAATTTCTTTAAAAAGATTAAACTAAAATATATGAAAATTCTATAACAAACTAACAAAAGATAAATATAGATCGTTAATAATAAAATATTAAATTCAAATTAAAGATAAATTTTAAAAAGATTAAACTGAAATATATGAAACTTCTATAACAAACTAACAAAAGATAAATATAGATCGTTAAAAAAATTATTATCTTTTTGGGATATTTATATCCCAATTTAATAATTTTTTATTTAAATATTTTTTATCTTTTATTTAATTGACAAATAATTAAAAATTAGAAAAAAGTGGAAGGGGAGACTTGAGAGGTGACACATAAGAGAGAGAATCCATAAAAATTTAATATTAAGAGTTTGGATAATTCTCATATTTCCCTTCATTTGCTTCTTTTTTTTTTTAATCTTTTATTTGACTCTTTATACTATTTTGTGGTTGAAATTTGAATAGTTATCTTTTTATTTTTTATTTTTTTATTTTTTTATAATTAAAAATTAGAAAAAAAAATGAGAGGGGAGACTTAAGAGGTGACACGTAGGAGAGAGAATCTATAAGAATTTAGTATTAAGAGTTTGGAGAATTCTCATAGTCCACTGCGCGCGCGCGCGCGCACACACACACATATATATATAGAGAGAGAGTATAGATATATAGTATAGATTTTTCATTTTATTTAAATATATATAATCCTTCCTGCTTTTGAAATTTAGATAATTGACAACTAATTAAAAATTAGAAAAAAATGGGAGGGGAGACTTGAGAGGTGACACGTAGGAGAAAAAATCCATAAGAATTTAATATTAAGAGTTTGGAAAATTCTCATACTCTACTACATTTGCTTATATAAATACTAGCGGTAACCCGTGCGATGCACGGAAAAATGAATTATATATATTTTGTGTGATAAATAAATCATCTTAAACTTAAATTATGTTTTAATAGTGATAAGCCATGATGTTAAGGCATCTGGGTAAATGTTAACAATAATTAACCCATAAAATTTCACAATAAAATTTAATATACATAAAAAAATTATTAATTATAAAAATTGTTGAGAATAAAAGTATCACAATCACTTGATAACATAAATAACTTGTATCAAACTAAAAAAAATTAAAAGAGAAAAATTCTACAAACTCAGAAAAGTTATCATAATTTACTTATACTTTTAAATTATTGGTGTATATTATTATTATGGGATCAAATTATGAATAAATATCAACTGTTAATTATAATTTATAAGTAGTTTTTAAAAAAATTTAATCTAAGTTTGTTGCCTTGCTCATAAAAAGAACTTCTCAAACAAATCATTAATTGATTATGTTAGTAACTCTCTATCTTTGATTTCCTCTATCAATGACACATGCATATCATTTCAAAGTATAATTCCTTCTCCATAGTTTGAATACTACTTGCATTAGTTCCTACATCATTTTAAAAAAATTAATCAAGATAAGAATTTCGTAGGATTATAAAAATTATAGGGTGAATTATACTAACGGTCCCTATAGTTTGGGACTTGTATCATTTTGGTCCCTGACTTTTCAATATTTAGAATCTTGTTCCAAATAAGGACAATTGAAGATACCATTGAATTTTTCAAGGGCAAAATCATCAATTTGATAAAATACAAACTAATTTGACAAAAATAAATATCAAAAAAATATTTTTGAATTTTTAAAAATTATTTCTGCCCACTAAAGATAAAATTATGTAAAATTAATAAATATTTTAGACATTTATTTATTTATTTTTACTAAAGTAATTTTTATTATGTGTTTGGATGATGATCATGTAAAATTAATCATGTAATTTTTATTAATTTTTATCAATTTTACATAATTTTATCTTTGGTGGGTAGAAACAATTTTTAAAAATTTAAAAATATTTTTTTGACATTTATTTTTGTCAATCAGATTATATTTTATCAAATTGACAATTTTGCTTTTGAAATTAAGCAATGGTATCTTCAATTGTCCTTATTTGGAATAAGATTCAAAATTCAAAGTCAAATGTGTTACAATTAAAAAGTAAGGGACCAAAGTGACACAAATCCCAAACTATAGGGACTGTTAGTGTAATTTGTCCAAAATTATATAAGAAAATAGTTTTAATCCATTTTATTTATAAAAAAATGATGAAAAATTATTTGATTTGTACTTGAAGAAATATAGCAAATGATAGGTCTAATCATTATATAACAAAAAAAAAAAATTACATAAGTCACTCAATGAAAAAATGGTCGAATATAAATAAAGTTATGGACATTAAATTAAATCATATGGGCTCTAAATTGATAGTATAATCTAGCAAATTAACTAATAATAACATAGAAATGTTGACAAATATGTAGTACTTCCCTATCATTTTTGTATTATATTCATTAATTTCATATATCATATAAAAGTTTTATTTATCTCGATCCTTCAATAAAATAAAGACCAAGAAAACAAATTTGATAAAAAATTGATTTTAAACTTTATTATTGAAAAAACAAAAATTTGAAAGAGAGAATTTAGAGATGGGATTAAAGAAATACTACAACGAATGATATCCTTATAAAAAAAACAAAAAATAAAAATAAAAATAAAATAACAATGATCTAATGCAAACTATTTTTAATAACTAACAGAAATAATATTTAATTATTACCTTAGATAAATATAGTAACGAAAATTAATTTTGTGAGATTTTGTGATGTCTTCTCCCATGCAGCCTTCATTGTTTCACTACGAATACTCTTCTCATTCAGAGTCAACCAATTTCATTATTAATACTCTTCTCATTTAGAGCCAATAATATTTTATTTTATTTTTAATCTTTATCACTTGGTAGATAATAAGGAATAATAAAAATTATCAAGAGAATGTTAAGAATTTAATAGGAGGTAAAAAGTTATAGATAAGAGCATTTCATAAGATAAAAAATTTAAAAAAAAAAGAAGAAGATAATATGTGATAAAAGGAGAAAATAAATGAGTAAATCAAAATAAAGATTTAGATATATATGTTTTTGATAAATATATAGATTAACAAATCATATCTTTATCTAAATTTTATTATTTTATTTTTTTGTAAATTAATTATTTAATTTTTATCTCTATCTATAGGCCATGAAATTAATCTTTATAAATCATTTATCAATTTTTATATGTTTATTTATCTATAAGTCATGAAATTAATTTTTTTAAATAATTTTTAAAATTTTTATCTTTATCTATAGGTCATGAAATAAAGTTTCATAAATTATTTACGAATTTTTATATGTTTATCTATAATGAAATTAATTAAAGTACAAAATGAAGGGAAAAAAGAAGAAGAAGTAATTTCATTTTTTTTTTGAATCAATTATTTAATCTTTATCTTTATTTGTAGGCTATGAAATTAATTTTTATAAGTTATTTATCATCTTTTATATGTTTATTTATGGGAAGAAATTTTAAATTATCTATAAGCTATGAAATTAATTTTTTAAAATTAATTGTTTAATTTTTATCTTTATCTGTAGACTATAAAATTAATTTTCAATTTTTATATGTTTATCTATATGGAGGACTTTTGAAATTCAAATCTTTTTCCACAAGTAATGAAATTAATTTTAATTTCAATTAACCAAACAAATAGAAAATGACGAAAAATAAAAAACATGAAAGGCAATCAAAGAAGGTTGCCACGTAGAAAAGAGATAGTTTTAAAATTATAAAAATTTAAAAATAAACATTTTGAGACTTTTGACAAAACAATTACATTTAGTTATATATATAACTAGTGATCACCCGTGCTATGCACGGAATTTTATAAAATCAATAATCATCATATAAAATTTACTATTTGATTATATTTTTTAATATTTTTATTTAGTGTGTGTCTATAAATCTTAATTCAAATCATTAAAAATATTTAATATTTCACATTATTGAATTTTTTTTAAAAAACTATCATACATTAAGTAAATTATCACATAAATAATAGCTAATTTATCTAAGAATTACTTCAGACAACCAAAAGTAGAATAACAAAGGCATAATATAATTTAACAAAATGATTAATATTAAATAAAGGTAACGCTAATTTTGTTTAATCAATAGTAGATATTACATTAATCATCCTACATAGTATAATGAATTAAAATAAAATTAATTTTAATTCCCATTATATTCAGTTAGTGGTTAAATTTTTTTCATATGTTATTTGTTTTTTTTGGTTATATTGATTCATTAAACATGAATAGGTTTGAAATGATTATAAAAATAAATAAATAAAATAAAATAAAATTTGGAAATGCATTAATTAAAGTTGAATTGACAAACATAAAGAATATAAATATTTAAATTATTCAAAATAAATTACCATCTTTTCCATTTATTCAAACTCTGAATCTGAATAATAAAAAAAAATTAAAAAAAGAAGAAATTTTTGGTTTAGTTCTCAAAGGAAATGAATTTTTGAAAATAAATTTAATCATGAGTTATTTTAACAAGATAATCAACAATAAAAAATCAACTGATGAATACATTTAAAATATAAATCCATATCCAATAAATTTTGATGTGTTCATTTTCAATCTAACATCTACACTAAAAAAAATTAAACACACTAGTCAATAAATAAGAGATTTAAAAATTGATAATAGTAGTGCTTTAAAAAAAAAGAATAAAATCTCAATTAAATGACACATTATTAGCAAAAAGAAAGAAATAAAGAAAAAAAAAACAGATTGTAACAAAAAAAAATTAAAAATAAAATAATAATATCCATTTACGTAAACTCACTTTCTTACAAATGTAAAGACTCATGCAAGTACATATTTCAAATGTAAATCAAATATTTAAGACTTTTTGACAATGAAAAGGGATCAGAAATGACTCAATGTTGATTTTTTTCCTTCCCCAATCTTCTATTCATGGTTACTTTTGCAGGAACTTGTTTTTATATTGAACAGATTATGCTTAGACAAAACACTACAAAAAAATTCACTTTTAGCAGCAGCCAAAACTATCGCTAAAAGCAAGAAAAAGCGTTGCTAAAAACTAGAAGACCTTTACCCGCGGTTGAAATAGCAGCAGCCAAACCGCCACAATAGCCCCGTCGGCATATCCTTATAGCGACGTTTTCGGCAAACGCTGGTATAGTTATTTTTTTTGCGACGTTAGATGTAGCGACGGTTCCAAATGTCACTATATCTTAAATTTACCCATTACTTGATAATTTTATAGCGACGGGTAGACTGCTACTATATCATTCACTTTCGCGACGTTTTGTGAACCGCGGCTATATTTTGACTCTATGCCATCAGTTTTACACTGTCGCTATAGCCATAGAATTCTTTTTGAATTTTATTTACAGCGACAGTTATTAAAAGCGATTATAAGCTATGTTTACTATTCAATTACTAATAATATATGGCTTGAAATTTTCAATGGTTTGCTAACCATTAATAGTTGTCTCTCACTTATCCCTGCTCACATTATATATTTACAAAAGCACTATTTTATTATAATGGCTCAATACTCAATAATTGTAAAAGGTAAAAGCATTTGCATTTTCATAATCCCAAATTATCCAAAACACTTTAATTAAAAGGTTCATTACATCAGCTTGTCATACCAAAATAGATCAAATATTTCTAACAAACTAATAGCCACACCATAATCTAAAAAGTACATATAAACTTGTCACATGACAATAGTACTCAAATCGAGAAATGACGTCCATTGTTTGATGCTTCCATATTGTCTTATTTCCTGCAATAAAAATGATTGAATGAGCATAAGTATCATTTTCATGAATAGTCTATAAAAAAAATTTAGACTACAAATAATTCTCGACAAGTCTTTTTTTTTTTTTTTAAGTATATGGTTTACATATCAAAAAATAAAGATTACAATGAAGTTGAAGATCATAAAGCCAAACATTAGTAGCAGCCACCAAATCAAGCAACCACTAGCAACATCCAAGGGTCTATTTTTAATTGTATATTACAGTTTGATACGTTGCTGATATTTGAAGTGTCTGAATTGAAAGAACAACATTTCTCTGTCTCCCAATTTCGAGCTCAACTCTTGGAGAAGAAAGCTCAACTAGAAGAAGAGTTGTCAGCAGTCAACCTGGCTTTGCATCGAACTGCCACCAAGTTGCAAATCACCAACCAGGGACTGGCTAATCGGAAGCAAGAGATGACTATGGCCATTCAGTTGTTCCCATCTCTTAAGAGTAGAGAGTCTATTGTAAAGGAATAATTGAAACATTGTACTGACTTTTGGGCCAATCTTTGGTTGCATGTATTCGACTCCTTATGAAACAAAATCTTTATTTATTATTTGAGTGTTTTCATGCTTCTTTTGTTTAGCACTTACTATACTCCTTGTGTTTCCCACACAGTTGGATAATAAGGTCATTTCCCCTCAAGATCTATTAATGGTACTAGACGTGTCTCAAGCCAAGTCTAAAGGGACTGGAGTTGTTACCTCTTCCACTGCTCATGCTACCCCAGTTCTTACCCCTGCTACTACGGAGTCTACTCCTGCTGCCTCACCTCTTCCTAGAGTTACTCGAGCTGCTTCGAAGAAAAGTATGCACTGCTGTTTCTTTTCTCCTTCTTTATGATACTTTTGCCTTTTACTTAAGTTCTTTCTTTGATGCAGGTGGCATAGGTGCCTCACAAGGAGACTCTCCTCAAAGAGCTCAAGCTTTAAATCTTCTCATGAGCAAGCAGAAACAACAAAGGAAGAGAAAGCTCGTGCTTGATCCTGGAGAAAAGGTACCAAAGGCTCACATGGAAGAAAAGGAAGCAGAAAAAGAGCAAGAGACACCATTAAAAAGAAAAAAGAAAATGACAGTCTATTTCTCTGATTTCACTGGGGACCCCATTCATGAAGCATCTGTTAAAGCAGTGGAAGCGGAACATTCTAAAGAAATCATTGTGTTCCAGATGGCTGAAAAGAGGAGACAACAACAAATGCTTAGAGATGAAGCTGCCGCTGCTAATGCACTCCAAAGGGAAGTTGCAAGGAAACAACCAACTACTGAACATTATACTCTTCATAGCTCTCCAATCATTGTTACCACTTCTGAAAATAGTAATTTCCTTTTATGTCTCTAATTTCCTTTCTCAAGTTTTTGATACTGGAACTTAACATTGTTTCGTATTTCTTCTTTTACAGCAACAACTACTCCACCTTCTCCTTCAATAAAGACTTATTCAGTTTCATCTGAAGTTGAAAGACTATCAGAAGCAGTGCCTTGAAGTGTAGAGCCCATTCAGGCAATACTTCCACTCCCTAGTTCTACACTTTTCATACCCTTTTTGAGGCAAAGCATTCCTGTATCTTGTCCTTTGGCTTAACTCCATAATTTCCTCTTCTATCTTTTAACTCAGTCCAATTTATTCTCCCTTCAATCTTTACTGCTCCTTCCCCTCCTGAGGAACTTCCAGTTATCACTTCATCTCCAGTGATAGTTGATTTTCTCAGAGAAAACACCGGTAGCTCACCAGTTCCTTGTCCACTATCCCTATCCAGCTCCAGTCCCTCCTCTCTTGACCTACTGGTAGCCAGGACTATGGAAACTGCTAGGGATACTTCATCTTCCTCTCCTGTTCCTGTGCAGCCATCTCTTCTTTCTGCCAAAGCCCTTTCTGCACCAACCATGTCAACGGAAGAGGTGGACATTTTCGAAGCTAGATTAGCTAGTCTTTTTGACATGCCTTCTACCATTTCAACAGCTAGCAATGAAACTGAGCCATTGGTTCTGGTTGATTCTGTTTTGAAAATTTTGGAGAGCTCTTCCACCACCAATAGGACTTCCTCACCTTCACTGGATTTGGACAGCTATTTGGAGTTGCTGACATTGTTCTCTAGGATCCTCTTCGAAGCCTTACAAAGACCTATTATCAAGAATGGTTTCCTTCAGTGCTGCAAGGTTATTGAGCAATCCAACATGGCTATTTCAAGTCACTTGTCTCAGGCAGTAGCTACCATTGACTTTTATATCAACATCTGCTA
>NW_021025590.1:46415-74159 GCF_004153795.1 Camellia sinensis | reverse complement strand
TTTTTATTTTTTATTTTTTATTTCTTAACCAAATTAATTTTTAATTTTTAAATTTTTTTATTCTAAAAATCAAACCATACATAGTCTAAGAATCTTCTGATAAGTCATTTCTTACGTTGGTAACTTATTTAATGATTTGTTAATTTTATAACATTTTTACCATCTGAGGCCTATTTGGTAACCATTTCGTTTTCAATTTTCAATTTATATTTACAAAATTTTTTTAAAATGTCATAAAAACTTATTTGATAATTTTTTTGGTTTATAAATAGTTGTCTCAGTTTGTAAATTTAAGAAAAAAACTTAAATTCAAAAAATGAGTTTACGTTAATTTTTAAACAAAGAAATTTAAAAATTTTACTAATAATTTTTTTTTTCATTAATTATTTTTTTAAATAATTTTTTTCTAATTAATTTTTTTTTTCAATAAATTTTTTTTCCAACTAATAAAAAGAGTAAGAAACAAAAAAAAGATTATTGACAATCAAAATGATTGACCATTCAAGGATTAATTTGAAACAAAATTCATTACTTGCGTATCAATATCATTACATAGTCATCATTGAACAAAATAACATTTAATGTGCATTAATTATATGACCGAAGGTGATGCATCATTATCAAAGCTTATAGTCACAAAAAAAAAAAAAAAAAAAAAAAAAAAAATAAAACAAACCCCCCCGGGGTTTTTTAAAAAAAAAAAAAAATTTTTTTTTTTTTTTTTTTTTTTTTTTTTTTTTTTTTTTTTTTTTTTTTTTTTTTTTTTTTTATTATGATTTGTCGCAATCCCAGTAATTAAACATATTTTTAAGATATAATTCAAAATTGTTAGGCTTTTATTCTTGACAATCTCAGTTGACAAAATTCCTTTCAGTTGTATTTGTTTTCGCACTTTTATTTCAGTGAGGCTATAAGTTTCTTAGATGCGAATCCAACTCGAATTGTGCCGTACAGAGAAGTTTGTAATGTTAATACTTTCAAGATTGTCACTTCGCTGATTATGACGGGGATTGAGCTGTCTTGCTAAAAAAAAAAAAAAAAAAAAAAAGGGGTAAACGACGTCGTTGCCTTGCACCGTAGGATGGGCTGCAGGAAAACCCTGCAAAAAAAAAGGGCTTGTTGTAAATGACCAGTCAATTTCTTGAGTTGCTCCAGTCACACATCGTTTCTCGTGTGACACCATTTCTCTGAGCGCTCTCCCTCTCATCGTAGAGTACTTCTAATCATATTTTTTACTTTTCACTAGGTAAAATTTAAAAAATGTATATTTTTTATTTTATCAAATTAATTTTTTATTTATGTGTTCAAATGTGACTTTTTAAATATTCATCTACACAAATTATGGTACCATGTGGGAACTTGGTTCCCAAATTTTTTTCACATTTTTTCTATTAAAAGACAAAAATTTTACAAAATCAAAAAAAAAAATATAAACAAAATATCACATCCAACCCCATAATCATTTCATTTTTTTTTTCACAAATATCACATCTAATCACAAAAAAAACTCAACTATATTCTCAAACACTAAGGGTATGTTTGGTTTGTGTTTGAGAGATATGTTTTAGAGATAAAAAGTACGAAAAGTTGTTTGGTTTGGTTTTTCTCAAAAGATGTTTTGGAAAATTATTTTGAGAGAGAGTTTTGAAAAAAGTGATTGATTTGATGTGTGTGAGGGAGAGATTTGTTTGGAAAACTTGTTTGGTTTACAAGTTTTGAGAAATTTTTTTGGGAAAATTTGTTTGGTTTGATTACTTTTAAAAACTTATTTGTAGAGAAAATTTTCAAAAATTTTTTCAGAAATACAAACCAAACGAACCCTAAAATTTTTTTATCCAATAATATCCTACAACTAAAAAAATCTACATAAAAGCCTACTTCCCAAACACCATCTATATAAAAGAGTATGACCAATGAGTTTTATATTTTGAACTTAAAATTTAGGGGTATTTTTTTTAGGGTCCCTGATATTATGATTTTATAGTATAAAGGACATCAAATATTTTCATGATGTCTAAGGTCCCTCAACATCAATCCAGAGAAAATTGGTCCAGAGAAAATTCAACTCAGAGAAAATTGGTACATAGAAATTCTGAGAAGAATTTCTCTGGACAAATTTCTCTGGACTTCCCTAAACTTCCCACTGTAAATTTCTCTGCCCCTTTTTTTTTTAACATAAGAATTTCCCTACCTCAACTCACTTCCTTGCTATATACTACACCTGAGATGGTCTACAAGACAGCTAGAGCCATGGGGCTGCATTCCAACATCAATGTGCTTTACAATCTAAGCTGGTTTTTCCTCATTGATTCTTCAAGTTGAGGATTTTCTGTCCTTATCTGTAGAGAAGTAAGTGTTAGTAACAATGTAAACATGAATTCAGAAGTTTTAAGCTTGTTAATTAGATAGATAAAGTATTACCTTTGAAGCGAAAAGTAGATTTAATTGGTAGCATTCTAACACAAAGTGTAAGATTAATGTAAGCTTTACCTTTTCAATGATGTCGAGATAATATTTACACTCAAGCGCATAATTAATTGTGAAAACTTTTGCTACAGTGAATTATGAGTTTGGCTTTTGGATATTGGATTCTGTCAATTTTATTTGGAAGACAAATGTTTGTTCAATCATTTGCTCTATAACTTTTATAGTCAATTCATCTTCATCATCCTGTGAAGTTTGTTGGACAAAGCTAATTAGTAATCAGTAAAAAGGTAACCTTAATCAATATTAAAGTTGCATTACAGGTTAGAACTGAAATTTCTCTGGGTTGGTCCAGAGAAATTCTCTGGTTTGAACTGAAATTTCTCTAGGTTGGTCCAGAGAAATTCTCTGGTTTTCTGGCAGGCTCTCCATCAAACCGAGCAGCCCAAAGTTGGTGACTGGTTGTTTTCATTGATGAGGGAGAGAGGACTGGTCAGCCATCGCCTCGATGGCGGAGGCGGAGAAGCGACTGGCGCTACGGGTGAGCTCCGGCGACGATGGAGAGGGGTCTCCGGTGGATCTGAGAGCGGAGAGGAGGACGAGGTGGTGCTCAATTCGGAGTCCGGAGAAAGTTGCACGATCGGCGAGCCGTGTAGAACGGCTTCGACAGCGGCGTGGTAGAGGTGCCAGTTTCCGGACCAGAGCAAGCCAGCCGCGCCGTAGATCGGGTTCACGATACGCCCACATGCTTCATATAGTAATGAAAAGATCGCGGGACGGAGGTGATCGGGGCCAGCATTGATGAGGTTTTGGAGGCCGGCACGGCCGTAGAACTTGGCGAGGAAGACGGTGGCGTTGGCTTGGGATTCGGGGGTTTTGATCCACTGTAGGCAGGGTCTTATGGTGCAGTTATCACTGCAGCCTTTGCGAAGGACTCTGCATCCATTACAGCTTACTCGCATGGCGGCTTCTACTATACTTAACACTTTCTAGAGAGAGATGAGAGGTCCGGCGGGCGGCCAAGGCGAGGCTACCGCCCGCCGGTGAAGCGAAAATATTAGGTGCTCAACCTTGCTCTGATACCAAGTTAAAATAACTGATGTATTATTATTGATGTATTGAAAAATATATATTACACAGAGAAGGCACTCTCTTTTATAGAGAGAAATGGATGAAACATTGGATACCAACAAGACCCACTATCACCGAAAGCAACAAAAGGAATAAAGCTAAAGCTATACAATTTATATACTAAAGCTAAAGCTAATTAACAATTATAAATTAACAATTATATATTAACAAGACGCTAAGGTGTGTGATCTCATTGATACAGATAGAGGCTGCTGGAGAAAGGATGGTCTTAATGCTAATTTTGCTCAATTTGAGGTCAAACAAATTTCTGGCATTCCTTCGAGCTCAAGAGTTTCATCGGACATAGTGGTTTGGCATTATACAAAGAGTGGTAAATTCTCTATTTGGTCTGCATACCATCTTGAAATGGAAATTAGAGGACTAGAGCAGATGTCTAACTCCTCGGATGGAGATATATTTAATAGAGAATTTTAGAAGAAGCTTTGGCATTTGCAAGTCCCAACGAATAAGAATTTTTGAGGGAAAGCTCGCTCCAATATTCTGCCGGTCAAAGGACTATTACAACAAAAGCAAGTCGTATTAGATGTTATATGTGATTTATGTAGGGAAGGTTTTGAAAAGATGGAAAATTGTCTTCGTGATTGCTCGAATGTGTCAAAACTATGCAAGGCATGCCCAATGTGAGTTTAGCTTCGAGGAGGTCGATGAACAGATTTTTCAAAGATGGATTCAAGAACATGCACTATAAGTAGAAGAATCTTATCTTAGTGTTGTGCCCAGGGACCAAAAACAAACACCAAACACACAATCACACAAAGAAAACAACAAGGTCAACGTGATTCAACAATACGTCTACATTCACGGGGCAATGGATTTCACTATATGGAGAGAAATTACAAAATCACAACAATGGAGGAGGAGAACACTCTTAAAACTCAACTCTCACACTCTTGTACACTCTGGTGGTGGCTGGCATAACTCTTGTTGGTGGATTGTTGCTAACTTTCATCCTCACAATTTGTGTATAAGTTGGGAGCTAAAGATTAGCCACTCTACCATAAAGTAGCTAGACTGAATCTTTAGTCCACATCTTTAGGTCCTTCATTTGTCTTCATCAGTAGCCTTCTTTGACCTTATTGAATCAGAGTCAAACAAACTACAGTTTATTCTTTGTGAAAAATCTAGAAACTCTAGATGTTGATTTGTGATTATGTACCAATTTTAAGCAGAATATAGCAATCCCAATTAAACAATCAAAGACAAATCAACACAACGATTTTACGTGGAAAAACCACAATTGGACACCTCCAACTGTGATTAAAAAACCACGGGCAACAGCCATAAAAACAATCCACTAAGAAGATTTAAAGGAATTACACAGGTATACTTTCAATTACCTAGCGAATTCACGCCTAATTAAACCAACCTCTATGTGCCTCTTCCAACTTCGTCTTCACCTCGGAATTGTCTTTACAATGAGCCACTCTAGAATCCACCGAAGTTTCAGGCTCGAATTCTTCATCTACCAAAGAACAACTCTCTCTTTTGTATAACAAACGAAACCTTTAATGTACTCTCTTTTAAACCATGGGTTGAATATTCAATAAAAACATCAAAGAAAACCTAACAAAATATCTCCAGATATAAACCTTATGATCCAAAAAGAAGATCTGGAGAAGTACACTTAGCTTTGGAAGAAAACCAAGCATTTATAGAAAACCAAAAGTAATCCTAGATTTGGAAGAAAACCAACTCCTTAAGAAATCTGGATTTTGAATCTCGCTCGAGTGAAGCTTTTCTCGCTCGAGCGAGGAGCTTAACTTTCGTGATTTCTACTAGTGCCTTGGCTCGAGCGAGCAATCAACTCTTTCAGGTTTTTGTGTGGACGCAATCCGTCGCTCGAGCGAGAACTCCTTGGCTCGAGCGAGCAAGCCTTAGCTCGAGCGAGCATTCCTTGGCTCGAGCGAACAAGGGCGGACCTGCAATTTTGAATGCAATTTTGCATTTTGCTTCGGCCGCAAGCTGACCAGGCAGCTCGACCCCCGTAATATTTAGCGAAGTGGCAATCTTGAAAGTATTGACATCACAAACTTCTCTGCAAAGCACGATTCAGGTTGAATTCGCCTCTAACAACTCATAGCCTCACTGAAATAAAAATGCGAATAAAATTACAACTTAAAGGAGTTTTGTCAAACGGGATTGCTAAGAATAAAAACCTAACACTTTGTGATTTGTTGGAATTTTTGGTTAGCTAGGAATCGGCTTGTCTTCCACAAGAAGTGTTCTACACCCATGGATGTCTTTAGTCAGACAGGTGAGGAATTTCAGGAGTACTAAAGGTTTAGCAAGGGTTCAAGTGCTGCAAAGTCGACCTGGCACTTGTGCATGGGTTGCGCCTTGCTCTAATATTTGTCAGTTGAACTTCAATGGGGCTATTTTCAAAAAAAAAAAAAAAAAACAAAACAAAACAAAAATTTCAAGCGGCAGGTGTGGAGGTGATTGTTTGGAACCACATGGGTGAAGTAATTGGAGCTCTGTCTGAATGCATCCTTCGGCTAATGGAAGCAAACTATATCGAAGCTGTGGCGAGGGAAAAAATGGCCAAATTGGGCCTTCGTGACATCCACTTAGAATGAGATTCATTAGATGTGATAACTAATATTGCTAAGGTAGAGTACTCCCTCTCTCACTGGCCATGTCACGCGAGGAATAGCAGAATTCGGGGCATCATTTCAAAGCTTTTGTGTTTCTCATGTTGGTAGGCAAAGGAACAACGTTGCACATCATCTTGCTAGGATAGCCTCCGCTGATTACCCACTGCAAGTGTGGTTGGAGGAGGTTCTAGTTTCTATACCAGCTTTAGTTCAGTTGGATGCTTCACATTGATGTTCTAGCTTTTACCAATTCTTAATCTTTTTTTTTTTTTTTGTGATCGGGGTGAGCCCCGACATGAATAAAATAAGTTGGTGTGCAGTTCATCTTCTTCCTCGGTGTTGTTTTTTTTTTTTTTTTTTTTTTTTTTTTTTTTTTTTTTTTTTTTTTTTTTTTTTTTTTTTTTTTTTTTTTTTAAAAAAAAAAAAAAAAAAAAAAAAAAAAAAAAAAAAAAGAGAAAGGAAAAAGAAAAATGACATGTGAGATTCTCCTCTATGTATTTTGGGGTTAAAAAAAAGGCTTTGACTATAAGCCTCCCATGATAAGATAAGATTTTACTGGTATAAAAAGACATAAGGAAAAAACATGAAATGCAAGCCCTCTAAACTTTTGGAGGTTGTTTTCTAACCACATGTCCCAGTACTAATGTTTCATAAGCAACGTTTTGCTTTCAAATTAAAGACTTAAAATTTTAATAATTTTTTATTTGGATCTCTATTCTTTTATTTATAAAATTTGTATTTTAAAAAAAATTCTCATCGACATTTATCAAACAAGCTATAGAAATGAATATGAACTTTTGAATTCAATTTTTTTTTTTAATTTTTTTTATCAAAGTTGTATTTTTTTAAAGGGGTATTTTTTTTAGGGTCCCTGATATTATGATTTTATAGTATAAAGGACATCAAATATTTTCATGATGTCTAAGGTCCCTCAACATCAATCCAGAGAAAATTGGTCCAGAGAAAATTCAACTCAGAGAAAATTGGTACATAGAAATTCTGAGAAGAATTTCTCTGGACAAATTTCTCTGGACTTCCCTAAACTTCCCACTGTAAATTTCTCTGCCCCTTTTTTTTTTAACATAAGAATTTCCCTACCTCAACTCACTTCCTTGCTATATACTACACCTGAGATGGTCTACAAGACAGCTAGAGCCATGGGGCTGCATTCCAACATCAATGTGCTTTACAATCTAAGCTGGTTTTTCCCATTGATTCTTCAAGTTGAGGATTTTCTGTCCTTATCTGTAGAGAAGTAAGTGTTAGTAACAATGTAAACATGAATTCAGAAGTTTTAAGCTTGTTAATTAGATAGATAAAGTATTACCTTTGAAGCGGAAAGTAGATTTAATTGGTAGCATTCTAACACAAAGTGTAAGATTAATATAAGCTTTACCTTTTCAATGATGTCGAGATAATATTTACACTCAAGCGCATAATTAATTGTGAAAACTTTTGCTACAGTGAATTATGAGTTTGGCTTTTGGATATTGGGTTCTGTCAATTTTATTTGGAAGACAAATGTTTGTCCAATCATTTGCTCTATAACTTTTATAGTCAATTCATCTTCATCATCCTGTGAAGTTTGTTGGACAAAGCTAATTAGTAATAAGTAAAAAGGTAACCTTAATCAATATTAAAGTTGCATCACAAGTTAGAACTGAAATTTCTCTGCTTTGAACTGAAATTTCTCTGGGTTGGTCCAGAGAAATTCTCTGGTTTGAACTGAAATTTCTCTAGGTTGGTCCAGAGAAATTCTCTGGTTTTAGCTTAGCTTTAACATGATCTGGATCAGCAGTTGGTTGGTCAATTTTGTTTATGACTGGGATTATTGTCAGGTTAGATTCAAAAGCAAGATAAAAGTTATCAACAATTCACTCCATTGAGTAAATAAACAACAATAGCAACATATATATATATATATATATATGTAAATTAAAAGCTGGCCCCAAGCTCCAATGCAAAACCACACCAAGAGGACTTCGGGGTTCGAACCCATCTTCTCCAAGCTCTCCTAGTGAAATTTCTCTGGGTTTCTTCATAACTACTGCAGTCTCACTGGGCTTTACATTTCCAGCACTTATTGCGTTGAAGTTAAATAAACAAGGACATGGCTTGAACGTGGTTGTAATGGATTGTTTCTTTGTTCTGTTGCGAGTTCATACTCTGGCCTCGGCTCATCTGATGAAAGAGTGGCCAGCTCTGGTATTTCATCTCTTCACTTGTAGGTGCTGCTGCCGGAGATTCGGAGTGGTGACTGCTGGGGCATGGGGTCTGTTGGGTTGATGCATGCGTGGTTTACACAGTCAAGGACTGATCGGACTCAATCGCTGGAGAAGGAAAGGCAGGCCGGGTCGCAGATCCGGACGGCGCGGAGGGAGGAGTCGGAGGAGAAGGTGTTGAGGAAGAGGTCATAGAGGAGGGTAGAGAGGAGGAGAAGAGAGAGAGAGAGAGAGTAGAGTAGAGACAAAGAGGCAAATTTCTCTGATATATGTTTAGGGACCTTAGACATCAAAAAATAATTTTGTGGATCTCTTCCATTACGAAAAGTGGGAGAGGGACCCTAGACCAATTTTCCCTTTTTTAAATTCCCTCATCTACAATTATCAAACAAGATCTATATATGAATAAAATTTATATTTTTGAAGTTCTTGCATAAATATTTTTATCAAATAAAATTATGATGAATTGAAAATTTTGAGGGAAAAAAATTGATGATCATTTCAGACGGTAAGTAAAATGTCACTATAATTTCACTTGAAATAATAAAAATTCACTTTGGATATTAAAATTTCATTATTTTCGAAACAATTTGAAAATAATAAAATTTTAAATTGAGAGCTAAAATTTGTAACTATATATAAAAACCACCATGTCCATATAGATATACTAGCGGTAACCAGTGCGATGCACGAAAAAATGAATTATATATATTTTGTGTGATAAATAAATCATCTTAAACTTAAATTATGTTTTAATAGTGATAAGCCATGATGTTAAGGCATCTGGATAGATGTTAACAATAATTAACCCATAAAATTTCACAATAAAATTTGATATACATAAAAAAATTATTAATTATAAAAATTGTTGAGAATAAAAGTATCACAATCACTTGATAACATAAATAACTTATATCAAACTAAACAAAAAATTAAAAGAGAAAAATTTTACAAACTCAGAAAAGTTATCATAAATTTACTTATACTTTTAAATTATTGGTGTATATTATTATTGTGGGATCAAATTATGAATAAATATCAACTTTTAATTATAATTTATAAGTAGTTTTTAAAAAAATTTAATCTAAGTTTGTTGCCTTACTCAGGAAAAGAACTTCTCAAACAAATCATTAATTGATTATGTTAGCAACTCTCTATCTTTGATTTCCTCTATCAATGACACATGCATATCATTTCAAAATATAATTCCTTCTCCATAGTTTGAATACTACTTGCATTGGTTCCTACATCATTTTAAAAAAATTAATCAAGATAAGAATTTCGTAGGATTGTAAAAATTATAGGGTGAATTATACTAACGGTCCCTATAGTTTGGGACTTGTATCACTTTGGTCTCTGACTTTTCAATATTTAGAATCTTGTTCCAAATAAGGACAATTGAAGATACCATTGAATTTTTCAAGGGCAAAATCATCAATTTGATAAAAATACAAACTAATTTGACAAAAATAAATATCAAAAAAATATTTTTGAATTTTTAAAAATTATTTCTGTCCACTAAAGATAAAATTATGTAAAATTTATAAATCTTTTAGACATTTATTTATTTATTTTTACTAAATTAATTTTTATTATGTGTTTGGATGATGATCATGTAAAATTAATCATGTAATTTTTATTAATTTTTATCAATTTTACATAATTTTATCTTTGGTGGGTAGAAACAATTTTTAAAAATTTAAAAATATTTTTTTGACATTTATTTTTGTCAATCAGATTATATTTTATCAAATTGACAATTTTGCTTTTGAAATTAAGCAATGGTATCTTCAATTGTCCTTATTTGGAATAAGATTCAAAATTCAAAGTCAAATGTGTTACAATTAAAAAGTAAGGGGACCAAAGTGACACAAATCCCAAACTATAGGAACTGTTAGTGTAATTTGTCCATTATTTCGTTTTCCCGCTCTCCCCCCTGTTTCTCACGATCTCAAATCCCCAACCCTAACCTAACACTCCCTCTCACTCTCCTCTCTTTTATCTCTTCCGCCTCCTACGTCGTCGGCTCTGGTGCCGCCCGCGGCGACCACCACTGCCGCCGCCACACCTCCTCCCTCACCGCCCTCTCTCTCTTCTCCTATTCTCTTCACCGGTCGTCTACTTCGTCTTCTCTACTCTCGTCGTCGGATCCAAAACCCTAACCCTACCTTCGATCTTCTCCAATCCCTTCACAAGCCATATGTTCAAATCCAGACCCTACACTCCCCTCAACTATTTTAGAACCTTTGTCTACAAAGGACTATTGTCGGACTCGTCAGAACGGCGATCTTGAACGGGCTGATTGCGATGAGAAAGACCAGGCGTCGAGGCATATTAACGCGTCAGAAACGAAATCAGAAGATGGACAGTTCATCTTTGTCCTAATTTTTCTCTCCATTTCTGCTCAAATATAAGTATGATATAGTCGTCCTCAATGTGGGTTTCTTGGGTTACTGGTACTAGTCGTAACTGTGCACTTTATGTGTTTGTTTAATTGACTGAATAGTGTGTTTGTTGGAACTACAAAATAAATTTGTCATGTAGTGGTTTAAATGCATTATAATATATATTTAGCAAGAAATACCTACTTAAAATTAATTATCCCTGCAAATTGTTTTGTTGATAAAATCTTTTGGTGTGTTCCATAGATTTGTGATCAAATTAGGGGAAAAAGAACATCTTTACACGTTTGTTTTGCATTTCTTAGTGGACCACCATGTGCAGCAGCACAATAATATTTGAGCATAGTAGAAGATACTATAACCTCTCCATATGCAGCAGCATAATAATTTTTAGCATAGTACAATGAATTTGAGAAGAACATACTACAGGCCACATTATCTGCGGACCTATGTTCGTAAAAAAAAAATTGTTTTATTTTAATTGCTGTTAAAATTATTATAATTTTATTTAGTAAGGTGATTGTTTTGTTGGAAAGAACATGCCTATGAGTTCTGCTCGCATGGAACCCAACTTGCCTTTTTCTCCAGTTTTTTAGGCCTACGGGATTTCATACTAATTATGTGATACAAAGAATGCTCCAAGCTTTTGCAATATGAATACGAAAAGAAAAAAAAAGAAGTCATTTGCATGGAACAAAACTTTAGAAAAGTAATAAATAATAATCATAGAAAACACAAACAGAGAAAAAAAAATAAATACCTACTTAAAATTAATTATCCCTGCAAATTGTTTTGTTGATAAAATCTTTTGGTGTGTTCCATAGATTTGTGATCAAATTAGGGGAAAAAGAACATCTTTACACGTTTGTTTTGCATTTCTTAGTTGACCACCATGTGCAGCAGCACAATAATATTTGAGCATAGTCGAAGATACTATAACCTCTCCATATGCAGTAGCATAATAATTTTTAGCATAGTACAATGAATTTGAGAAGAACATACTACAGGCCACATTATCTGCGGACCTATGTTCGTAAAAAAAAAATTGTTTTATTTTAATTGCTGTTAAAATTATTATAATTTTATTTAGTAAGGTGATTGTTTTGTTGGAAAGAACATGCCTATGAGTTCTGCTCGCATGGAACCCAACTTGCCTTTTTCTCCAGTTTTTGAGGCCTACGGGATTTCATACTAATTATGTGATACAAAGAATGCTCCAAGCTTTTGCAATATGAATACGAAAAAAAAAAAAAAAGAGTCATTTGCATGGAACTTAAAAACTTTAGAAAAGTAATAAATAATAATCATAGAAAACACAAACAGAGAAAAAAAAAACTTCGGTTTTGGTTAAAGGCAAGAGAGGCTTTTGGAATATTGAATTTAACTTGAACTGAATTGGATGCACATGGCTGATGTTAGATACTGATATCGCACATTATTCCGCAGAGAGCGCAGGTATTTTCAAGTCTCCAATTGTGCCTATATAAAAATGTTTGTGAAATTTGATGTATGGCATGAAAACTTAAACAAAATTCACTTGGATTTATGTGCACCATGTATCATTTCTTAAAATCATGTGTTTTTTTGTTCAGCAACATTGCAGAGGTTATTACAAAATTCACTCAACTGACACCACAATAAAGGACAAAAAGGTCAGTACAGATATGCTTTAAATCTATGAGGATGAAGAGTTGTAGAGTTGTTTTTCTTTTCTTTTTTTTTTTTGGGTTAAATTTTAACTACATTTGTCACAATGTCACAAAATAATTTTTATTTGAATGACCAGGAAGTTGGAGAGCCTTGAAGTAAGATTAATACTGCCCGTTCTCTAGTTCCTCTGTTTTCATTAAATATGAAATGATAAACGTATATCATATTCATTCAAGCCTTTTGGTGTTCTATTTGAGAATATAGGCACTGAAGAAAACCTTTAAGAAGTTGGACTATGATGCAAATATACAAGACTTTTTGGGTTCAAGGTTTTTGTTTATTTTGATGAATCTTTTAAATCTTAAGGGATTAACCCTCGTGAAAGAAGTAATGTTTTTTTTTTTTAATCTGTGCATAGTAATAAAAATAGTTTTTTTTTGATTATATGCATATTTCCACCAACAGTAAGAAAATAAGAAATTTTTTAGAAAAGAACTTCATGTTTATGACTGGCTTTCATATAGAAAAGGTTTGCCAAGATTGACCTATTTTGCAAGGTTTATTTATTAGTCCCTAGCCTACTGGTTCTGAGTCTTAATAAATCTGTCGCTCTGCAGGACGCATAACACTTCTTTGTGAAGGATGCCGAGGGTCATTATCAGAGGTATAAAGAGATTGTCTCTTATGGCTGCAGTATTAGCTATGGTTTCTACAATTTTCTGTCCAATCCTATGTTCATTAACTAGTAAGAACTTAATTTTGTTTTCTCATATGCAGAAAATAATGAAAAAGTACAATTTGAGGGAGAAGGTGCAGGGACAACATCAAACTTATGCTCTAGGAATTAAAGAGGTAAATTTCTCTTGTTCTTAGTAATTTTTCTTGCAATAGCAGTTGCATTTATTTTTCTTATTTTTTTGGGTTGGAGGTAGGGGCAATCTAGGTTGGAAATTTGATACATTGACCTATACGTTTTTGTTTTTGAAACTTGTCACCAATGGTGGGCCTTGGAGTAACAGTAAGGTTGCTCTATTGTGACATAAGCATGAGTGTTTTGAAACACGAAAACAACCTATCTACATGCGGGAATAAAGTCTTGTCAACTAAGCTATCCATTTTCCAAATTAACTTTAATGCATCATATTATCAATTTGCACATAATTCATTGAGGAAACCGCTTTTCAGAACCTTGCTTCTAATGCATATGATTTAATTGTTATTAATTTTTCCTAGAAGCATGGTGAATCCATAAAAAGAGCCTTATGGCGTAGTTGAAGAACTAGATGTTTTATATCTAATGGTTGTTCTTCCGCGATCCTTCACTTTTGTGAGTAGTTTTACTTTCACAAAATCTCATTTGACCAAATAATTTAAGAGAGAATCTTTTGGAGGCATGTAAAATTAGAGTACTAGCCAGTAAATGCATCCCCAATATTTTTCTAGCTTGTGCTTAATTCTTGAAGCGAATTTTATCAGGTTTGGGAAATTGATTCAAGTAAGCATGAACCTGGTCATGTACTTCACACCTTGGGTTGGCCATTGGATAACAAGACGCATGGGGGATCTTTTCTATATCATACGAAAGACAGACAGGTATCATTTGCCCTTGCTTTATAGCTCTATATTAATTAAGGATACAATTTAGTGTATTAATTTTACTAATTACCTTAGCTTCTTGTGTTACATTATATGGTGTACAAAGGTATGTAATTGTATAAGTGGAGGATATACTAATAAAATGAAATGCTAAATCTACTCAGAAGTCGTTTATAAAAATATGGTTAACAATGCTAGAAATTTTGTCCTTTTAAATGCATTAGTCGTTATGTGATAAACGTTTTCAAAAGGAGAGAAAAAAGAGGTGGACGTCGATGTATAGTTCAGAAAGTGGATGGAGCAACCTTGTTGACTTCATAAGTTCTGATGCTTTAAAATTGGAATTTACAAGTTATTAATTTTTTCCATTAGCATGCTCCACAATGAAACCCTAATTTGGGCACCTAAATGAGATGTTTCCTCGGTCGGATATACAGGTTTCTCTTGGCCTTCTTGTTGCTTTGAATTACCACAACCCTTTCTTGAATCCTTATGAGGAATTCCAGGTATTTTTTATTGTTATTTTTGCAATGTTTATTTATATATTATATACGGACCTACCTTCACATAAGTCAAGATTGCACATTTTCTTTTTCATATGTGTGAGTCTCTCTCTCTCTCTCTCTCTCTCTCTCTCTCTCTCTCATTTTTTGTAAAATGAAAATCTGTTACTGTTTATAATATAAAATGTTACCAAAAGTCTATAAACAGTTTTCTTTCTCTGTATATTCTTCTCATACATTGATGTAGGAAACAGCAGGACCTTGGAATGTTGCCGCTTGCAGTTAGCTTAATGGCGGTGGGAGTCACATTATGCTTGTTGGTTAGGATTTAATAAACTGGAAGAAAGGTTGTAGGGCTTTCCAATTGTAAAGAGTTAGAACTGAGTTTTTAAAGTGAAAAGGCTGTTGGATTTTCAGTGAATAGTTTGTCAGTAGTTATTGACAGCAAGTATTTTAAGGTTTCAGTGCTCAATTCAATGCCAAAAAGTAGTGGAAAGAGTTAGTGTTGATTTTGGATTGACAGGATAAATGAGGGACTGAATAGGCACTACCCGTGAACAGTAAAATCTGACTAGTGTCTAAGAAGAATAAAAGTGAAAGAAGCAAGAGAAGAAGAACCTGGGAATTCGTTGGGAATCACCTTTTGTGGTTAGATTGCATCAAGCATCATACAAATCTAGAAAAGGGTTCCCTCCATAGGGATGATGATCTGCTGAGTTTAGTCAACAAATAGGATGGTTGGATCAATTGTAACCATCATATTTGTCTCATATCAATTGTATGGTAAGAAGTATATGGCAAACAAACTTGAATGACAATATTGTGAGTGGGTTTGGTAGGTGATGTTTATTGTTCAACCCATAAAAAAATGTGCAAAACCCAGCTCATTTAAAAAAAAGAAAAAAAAAAGAAGAGAAAAGAGTCAACTGAAGCTAATGCAATAGGCTGTCCTGCTTTCAAAGAATATATAAACTTTTTTTTTTCTCATAGCTATTGACTTGTACTGGTTCCAAGTCTTTCAATGTTTGTTTGAGCGGTTCTTTTATCACCTAAGTTTACTTTCTTAGAGAATCCCTTAACAGTTTTTTATTATTTTGAAGTCTGTAATCCTATCAGGATTTTTTTCCTTGGATAGAGTGTATCTCTTTACCTTTTAGGTATTTATCTACAAAGTGCAAGCATAAGGTCTTACTTTTTGAAGTCTGTAATCGTATCAGCATTTTTTTCCTTGGATAGTGTATCTCTTTACCTTTTAGGTATTTATCTACAAAGTGAAAGCATAAGGTCTTACTTGGTCTCTTGTGTATTTATCTACAAACCAGTTTTTTCTTGGTTTTTTATTTTTTTTGTTTTGGGGGGGGGGGGGGGAGCATGGCATGGGGTTATTATCATTTCACTATCCATGGGAATTATAGCTTAAGCATGAAAGGAGTTCTTATGGCCATGATTATTGAGCTAATTAGTTTATTAATAATAAATTAAAGTACTCAGAATTATTTTCCTGAAAAGTGAAGTCTCAGAAATATTAATCGTATTAAAATAATTTTAAAAAAAATACATACAGTTAGTATGGAGATTGCTGGAATAGTGACTGATCAGGCTGCGAAGTTTGAGAACATGAGTTCAAGTCTAAAGAGCAGATGTGTTGTGTAAATATAGCTTTGTAATATTATAATCTTGGTAGCACAAACCCATTTCTTTACTAACTTTGTCACGAATGAAAATTATGTTTTTTTTATTAGTTCCAATTTACAAAATTTAATTTCGTTGTCTTGTTGACAGTTACTTTGCGCCTGTTAAGCTTTGGGTATGACTACCATTGGGTATTTCTTTATATGCATGCAATGTTCTAGAATCCACAGAAGTCTTGGAGTGCACATATCAAAGGTGATATTTTGTTCATTGGTTATTGTAAATCAACAATAGAAATTGAAATATACATGATGTATTTATTTATTTTATAAATGTTTCAAAACATATTTAAGGTGCATAAGTTGTATTTTGAATAATGCATAACATTGATACTATGAAGAGATTCTTCGCATGGTCTGTGAAGTGTCACAGCTGAAGTGTCCATAGGTGTTTGTGAAGTGGTCAATTTTATGAAGTTAAAATTTTAAATAAGACATATTGAAGAACTGTTGAATATGATGCTTTTAGAACTGTTGAATATATGCTTTTAAAAGTAGGATGATGAGTCGAGTTTCTGTAATTTCCCTCAGTTTCTGTAATTAGTCTGGTATGCAACTTTTTCCCTTAATTAGTCGAGTTTCTGTGTTTGCTTATCTATGTTATCCATCATTTTCCCTTCAGGCCAACGCCACTTGTAATTAGTCTGGTATGCAACCTTTTCTCTTTCCCCCCTTCTCTCTCTCTCTCTCTCTCATCTTTTGTCACATGTCTACGTCTGTGCTTCGTAGATAGGGAAAATATGATCAAAATTTACAATCTAATATTATAACATACTTTTTGTAGTCCAACTAAAAATTTCTGACAAATATGATTTACAAACTCTTATTTGTTTGTAGAATAACCAATGACTCCCTCCATCTCAAATTATTTGTCTATTTTTACTATTTCTGACATCTCAAAAAATTATTTATATATTTTTAATTTATTCTTTTTCAATCATTTTCAAAACTTTATTTTCAAGATAGGCAAATTTAGTCATGATGGTTCATATCTGGATTTCAAGATTTTATTGAAAGCTTTACCATGATAGATTATGATGGATTGGAAATAGAAATGTAAAAAGTAGTTATGTTGAAATCCTGTGCTAAAAGATTACAGTTGTACAAAGATCATAATAATATATTTCTCATCTTACTCTACCATTATAGTTTCTTAATCTATCTATAATAGTCAATCCGTTCATTTGAAATTCATTTATCCAAGTGGAACCTAAATGTTTCTATATGTTTGTGGGAGCTACAGCTTCATGTGCAGGCTGCGCTTTCAGTTCTTCTTGCGACGCTTGCTAGATTTGGAGGCACAATGAGTGGGACCGCTATTCTTCTCGAGACTCTAAAATTGAGAAGACGATGGCAAGCTTGGTTAAATCAACAACCAAGTTCTCAAGAGGTAACACAGCCACATCAGTTGCCTGAAACTGCATATATACCACAAATAAATCCTCCCACCCAAACTGAAACCGTGGACTCCAGAATCGAGTGACGCAGCTGATTCAATGTTATGTTACAGCTCTAAGCTGTATGTAAATTTTGGATGAAAATATCAGTGCAACTGTACAGTCCAGTTTTTCCTCGATCTCTTCAATCAATAGTTCAAGACCGTTTTGAATTATAGTTTCTGGAGAAGACTTGGACTCCAAACCTTGTGTGCATTTGTAGCCCCAATAGGATATTTGAACTGAGCTCTCGTGTGTTCAAGTAATCAATGACATTGTACAGGCATGGGACTATATAAGCTTTTGTTTCTTTTCTTTCCCAGTTGAGTGAATTGTGAAGTTTGTCATACCATACAGCTAAGCATTTGATTGAATGATATATCATATTCTGTTGCATTATTATCAATGTTGGATACTCCATATAACTCCATCAATTAGTTTCAGATCATCGAGGTGAGACAATCCGTCTATATTGTTTTTTATTTTCTTCTTTTTAGATCCCGCTTTAAGATCTTGTATACTGAATCATCTTTTATTCGAATTTGGCTTGGATATAATTTCATACTGCAGTTAGCATAAGGTTGTTTGAATCTTGAATTGTGATAGGAATAGAACATGAAACTAAAGTACAAGCGTTCCAACAACACACACCCCCCCTCCCCAAATTTTTTGTTTGTTTGTTTAGTCATCTGTAAAAATAAATAAGTTAGATATCATTTTTCTATGAACAACCAATTATTAATGAAAAATAAACTATGTAAATTAAAACTTTAAGAAAACCAGTGTAATGCAACTTATCAGATTTAAATGTATTTTTTTCCAAATCTTATGCAAAGGTTGGTGTAATTTACCCAAATAAGTATGCAAAGTAACTATATTTTCCATTAATTTTTTTTTTGTTTCATCTAAATCCACAATCCAAACACAGCCTTAACTACTGCCTGCTTCATACAATCTACCTATTTCATGTGACCAATTGCATGATATATTTACTGTAGACCACCAGAATTTGAGCAATTAGATATAAATTGAAAGTGTACAACTATCCAATTCCAATCCCTCAAGAAAGTAGAGAAAAAGAAAATTTCGAAAAAAAGAAAAGAAAAGAAACTGCAATTTCAAAAGAAAAATAGGGGTCAAAGCGCACCCCCCCCCCCCCCCCACCAGAAAAAAAACCTGCAGATTATATATTTGAAAGAAGCAACTTCCATTATTCTGCTCAGCCATTCCAAGCTTACAAGGTAGGTTGGGCAGTGTCTTCTCAATCTCATATGATGATATCAACTGCATTTTCATCCCTTGATATACAATGGAACCATTTTTAGTCTCCATGCACGCATGCTATGCAGGCTTTGCCATTTCCGAGCAAAACAACCAGATGAAAAGGAAGGAACAACCAAAACATCATGTAGAAACGGGACTTCTTGAAAGATCGCTTATGTCTCACTTCTAATCACTGTTTCATCACGGTTTGTAACTAGAACTACCAACTTTTCCCAACAGCAATGACTTTTCCTTCAAACTCGTGCTCAACGCAGAATCAGAGCTGTTCGATTGGTTTTCAGAAAATCCAGGTCTCATCCAAATCTTGATGTGTCCCTCTCGGCAGACAGTAAGTACAGATTCCTGAGTAAATACCAAACCAGAGAGGGGTTCGGAGTGAACACGGTGTGCAACCAGTGGGGAGAGTTTTGGAACATCTCGTGTGCTTGGCGCGGTTTGCAGAGTACCCACTGGGCAAGCGCTGTCCCAGTGAGCGGACTGATTTCCAGTGCTGTAAGTGGGGGACCCACCAGGAGCTCGGCGCAGTGGCACAACAATTTCATCCATCTCTATGTCCCACAAAAGCAATTGCGTGTCCTGCATAATAACAACATTAAATTGTGAAATGAAAAAGACATTAAAGTAAGCATATAATGATGATAGAAATACTTTTAAAAAACAGAATCAAACTGTTGAACAGTGACAGAAGCAATGATAAGCCCAAATTTAGAGACGTCACAAGATGGCAGTGAAACATAATTTTTTTCTTAGGCACCATAAAATGGCAACATATTATGAAATAAAATAAATAATTGAATCAACTCACAATAATAGAAGAAAGAATTTTGAGGATAGAACATAAATAGAAAATGATAAACGATCAATAGTCTCAGCTTATCCTAAATTTATATGAATCATAATCATGACTTTCTACTAGGTCTCCTAATGATTTCTGGTGATCATTTATCATTTTCTGTGTGCTACCTATCCTCAAAATTCTAGTCTCTGCTTATCCTAAATTTCTCTGTCTGGTGCTCAAAAAAAAAAAAATTTCACTGTCATGCTTGAGATTCATAGTAGATAGTCTAATGAAACTCCTCACAATTTTTAAGCCATACCACTGTCATTGTTTAGCATCAAAAATCATTATGACCTATGAAGCACCCGACACTTCAAAATAGGTGCCATGTCTGTATCGGATACGTTAATGGACACTGACATGCTGGGGACACGAGTGTTCACATGTCGTACACACCATGTGACATGTCAATTTTTTTAATTATTATTTTTTTGCAAGGCACTTCACAGACATGCGACTAGACATGCGACTGTGTTTGGATATGCCTCAAGACACCTAGTCTTTTTTTTTTATATAATTAAGAAAGATGATTTGGGATCAAAGCAAAATATATGAAAATACAGGAGGAAAGTGAAGGGAAAAAGAAAAGAAAAGAAAAGAAAAGATACACCCACATATACAATGATGCTTCTTATATATGTTCCCTAAATTTATATGCATATACATATCAAATAAGAACATATATAATAAAATAAATTTCATATTTTCACCGTGTCCATATCCTAATTTCTCAAAATTTTCGTGTTCCATGCCTCTATTTGTGTTTGCTTCCGTGTTCATGCTTCTTACATTATGACATTCAGCCTAATGTGTATTGTTGACCAGGAATTGCAACTAATTACCTCTAACAACCAGCCAGATTAATTATAAAGATCAAAGAAATCACAAGTGCCAAGACCACCTGAGAACTGTCAAATCTGATATGGAGTTCTAGGTCTCAGTTGCAAAGAATTTCACAAACACTGGATGACAAGGAACCATTTAATCAATAATATTTAACAGTATGAAAAAAGAAATTATGTGAGTATACATCCACGAAATATGATATTCATTATGTGAGTATGCATCCACGAAATATGATATTCAACTATCACTGACAATAATGAAAGACTAATAAGATACCTGGCCAACAGAACCAAATCGGTACATAACATTTTCTTCTGAGCCATTCGAATTTGGCGACGACCAATATGAATCGAAAGCAACTCCACTGACCTGTCACCCACCAATCAAAGTGAATGTGGAAGTCATGGCGCTTGAGAGGAAACTATGAACTAATACCATCTATTGAAAGAAACTTACCCATGAGTTGTGTCCCTCACCCCATGCTACAACCTTACGATCTTTCCATACTCCAAACTTGAACTAGATCATCTTCACCTCCAGTCAAAACGTATTTTCCATCCATGCTGTTGAGTAGCAGTAGTTGTCAAGAATACTATTCTCTTTAAATGGATTTAATAGCTAGTCTAAAAACAACACCTAGGAAAAACAGTATCATTTTACAAAAAGAAAGAAAAGCTACAACAATAAAAAGGCGTAAACTATTATGAAAGGAAAACCACAAAAGCTTCTCACCTCCAAGCACAACATAATACAGCACCATAATAGCTTTTGCCACCACATATCAGTTGTTCATTTTTGTAGTCAAATACACGAAGATAACCTACATTCATTGATTAGTTAAAGCCCATATATACCACTAATAAATACAAATGGAAAAGAAGGTAAATTTAGAAAAAAAAAAAAAAAAAATCTGTGAGACACACAAGGAATCAAGACAGTACCATCTCTTCCAACAGTCGCAATATAGGTCCCATCAGTTGAAAAGGCAATGCTGTTAATTGAACCTTGGCAAATATGCCATCTAGCAACTGGGTTCTGCACAAAACCATCAATGAACTTACAGAAGGTAGAAGCACTGACATAGTTCTTCACTTAATACCATCTATATGGTCATGTGAGAAAAGCATTAAAATTTCACCATCTCCCCTCATTAGCATGCTTTGTTTGAATTCTTGACCTAAGCACAAGTTAGCAGATAAAAGTTAAAAGCCATATAAAGCCCTCTTTGGTCTATAAAATAATGATTATTTCAAGTGGTTCTATTTTGTTACTAAATAAATGCAGATACCACTGCAACAGACCTCCTGCAATATTTCAAAACACCAGGTCCAGGATTAAATTAAAATTCTTTTTATCACTTATTAAATACATAGGTTGTTGCTAAATTTAGAATTCAGAAATCATTCCAAGAAAACCGATACAGGTCTTTCACCAAACCCACAAGATTCAAAACATATGAAATAATAATCAAACTAAAAATTAAATTTGGTTAACAAGATACAAGGTGTCATGCTAGTCCCTCTGAATCCCACTTTATCAAAATAACCAAGTATTAATTCATCAAAGAAGATTCCAACAAACCTGAGTCCAATGTCTGTACGTAGAAAACAGGAAAAACACCATCACAACTATAATTAAGCTGTATAAAATAACTGTAGTGGCACCGATACGACTTGGACCCTTCTTCTTCTTGCTTTGTTGTAGCAGAGCTTGAGGTTTAATCCTTGCCATGATGTATAAGCCTCAACTCCCAAGGACTACAAAATCCCAGGATCCAGCACTCAGTTCCAAATCTATATAACCAAACACCATTTAAAGGAACTCCATAAAATATAAATCAAACAGCCAGGTTTTGGATCCAATCTGAACTTTCATAGAACTTCATTGGTATCTTTGAATAAGAAACACACACAATAAACAGAATTCAAGAGGGTCCAAAGTTAGAGATACATAGATAAGTGAGAAAAATAAAAACTTCGGATTTTTTTTTGAAGTTTGATCTACAACCGCTATGAAGTAACAAAAAATTACATAGAAAAGTAAATATTCATTCTTTACGATTACGGTTTTGAAATCAAAGCCCCAATGGCACAACTATTATCCACCTCAAAGATTTGAAGAAAAAACAGAAGGCATGGTAATCATAAATCATGTAAAAGGCACCAAAATTGTTGCCCATGTCCAAAATCTCCAAGACATAATTTATTTATAATCCTCAGAATTGTCATACTGACTAGAGATCTTAAAAAATAAAAATAAAAATAATAACAATAACTAATAATAAAAAACCAGTCATATTCAGATCGAAAATATTAAAGGAAAGGAACAGTCCCCGTCATATAAAGCTATATTTCTCAATGAACAACAAGTGCACCATTCAAGCACATCACTTAATTAATAGATATGTAAACAAACCACAATAATGTCTATCAAAAACAGATTTTTGAATCACTGCAAAGGAATTGAGATGGATATGGTCAAAATCATAACAGTATGTCATGTTTACTGTACGCCATTGCAAAATTAAGTGAAAAGTGATGCAAATGCAATTACAATATTCACAAGGAATCATTTCTCTACATCAACATGACCAGTTCAAGCAATTTTGGGCAAACCTTAACTTATCAAGAGCACCTCTTCTTTTCCTGCTACTACCACTGAGGTAACCTTTTTTATTTTTTTTTTATTTTTTTTTAATTCTAGACTTCCATTATTATGCATTAATCTCTACATTAATGTGACCAGGCCAGGAGTTCTCCAATGGACTTAACTCCATATTTGCTAAAAAAGACCAGTGCCTTTTAGTTGTCAATAGCCAGTACTACCTATGAAGAAGGGTTCAACCAACTAACCTCTTCTAAACAACAAGAAGTCGACCAATTATTCCTACTGCTTAGCCATTTTTTTGAAGATCTTGCCCTCACCAGGGTTGAAGAACTTTCTGGCAGCTTTCAAAGTTTTCTACCACTAGCAGCAAGAATTTTAGATCTTGACCAGCTTCAAATCCTCCAAGACTTCATGGGTCAACTTCTCCAATACCTTTCTTTCATGACATAATTTAAAGTTCAGATTGAGGCTGCTAATGCACAAATGGCCTTTGTAAGGCAAGTTTCTCACACATTGGCCAGTGCTGCTGCTTTGCAAACAAAGTGCCTTCATCAATGAGAAGAAGGCTTCCAATATTGCACAAATACAACAGTTGCAAGTAGAACTTACTGTAGCTGATACCTAGCAAACTCTCTTAATGGAGGAGCAGAGTAATATTAATCAACAAATGGACCAGTTGTTGGCAAAAGATGGCCCCACTGCCCTTAGAGATGTCCAAGTGAAGGCCAAAAGAAGGGCAATCCTCTCAGCTTGGGCTAGCTTTGTAATTGTTCTTCAAAGGGACTGAGATTTTTGTATTTATTTTTTCTCTTTTTTAGAATAGACATTAGAACTTTTTTTGTGTTTAAATTTTATAATGAAAAGAAAAATTTTTATGCATGTCTTCTTACTTTATGCTTGTCTAACATTTTCCTACACGGTTGGATAATATTTATTTAAATATTTACTATTTATAACTTTCCTATGTGGGACCCCTTCCAAGGATGCAAGGTGATAGGCTCCTCCTCTAAGGACCTTAAAAACCTTAAATGGTCTTTCCCAATTTGGGGACCACTTTCCAAATTTTGGATCCTTACTGCCTATAGGTAAGATAGTCTTCCACACCAAATCCCCCTCTGAAAGTATCTTAACTTTTATCCTCATATTGTAGACTCTCTCCACTCTTCTTTTTTGGGCAACAAGATAGCTATAAGCCATAACTCTTTTTCCTCTAAATCTTGTAACTCAACCATCATGGCCTCAGTATATTCATCAATTGGAATATCATAGTGTAAGGCCACTCAACTAGATTGGACAATCACCTCTCAAGGCAACATTGCATCATGGCCATATACCAATTCATAAGGTGTAGTACCAGTACTGTTTCTCTTGGAATTTCAATAGGCCCACAATACATTAGACAATAAATTGTGCCAATATCTAGGGTTCTCCTCAATCACCCTTTCCAAATTATTCTTTATTATTCTATTACTCAGCTTGCCCATTAGGCTGAGCATAATAAGGTGATGAATTGAGGATTGAAATGTCATATTCCTTGGCAGATTCACTAATCTCTTCCCTATTAAACATAGTTTCCTGATCAACAGTAATCGATTGGAGTAGACCAAATGTATGGATTATATGCTTTTTCACCAAGTCAATTACATGCCCTTGGGTTGCTACCATCAATGGCACTCCTTCCACCTACTTGGTGAAGTAATTAGCTACCACCAAAAGGTAAGAATGCTTTTTTGAAGAAGGAGAAAAAATTTTCCCAATCAAGTCCATTGCCCATCCTTTGAAAGGCTATGGCTTTATCACTGAATGCAAACCAATTGCAAGGACTCTTTGAAGGCTATCATGCTTTTGGCATGCCTGACATCTCTTAGCATAGGCCATACAACCCTTCCTTACTGTAGGCCAAAATAAACCATACCTGTTGATCATTCACCTCATTTTTTCTCTAGCTTGATAGGCACCACATATGCTTTCATACACTTCATCCATTACTTTCATCTGTTCATTTTGGCTAATGTATAATAAGGTCATACCATCATGGGCTCTATTGAATAAGTCATATCCCATGATGACATAATTCAAGGTTTGATACTTAATCTGCCTACTAACCTTCTCATTGGCATTTATAAAATATTTGATCAAAGGATGTCTCCAATCCTCTTATGCCACTTCCAAATTCATTACTGTCACGAAATTTCTCTTTTGGATCCCAATTATTCTTTATTGGAATCCTTTAGGAATCTTTAAACAAGAAGCCACTTGAGCCATTTCATTAGCCTCATTATTCTCCAATCGAAACATGTGCTAAAATGTCACATGGCTGAAGAAACTCACCAACCATTTAACCTCAACTAAATACTCTTCTAAGGCCTTGTTAGTGCACTTGTATTCACCTTTAACTTGCTTGATAACCAAATGTGAATCACCCAAAACTTGCAAGCTAGTGATTATGAATTCTATAGCCAATTCTAAACCTATAATCAAGGCCTCATACCTAGCTTGATTATTTGATAAGACATGTCGTTCATCTAACTAGTAAGAAAATTGATGTACTTGCTCATTAGGGGCAACAAACACAACACCAGCTCCAACCCCTTCCTTAGTTCTAGAGTCATCAAACATTAGTCTACAAGGGGTGTTTTCTATACAATTAATTTCAAATAAGTCCTCATTAATAGATGAACAAGGGTGTTTAGCTAAGAAATCAACCAAAGTTTGGCCTTTTACGACTTTTTCAGGGACATACTTGAAACAATACTCTATTAGAGCCAACAACCATTTGTCTTGTCTTCCCCTCATTATGGGTTTAGACAACGTGTACTTGATCACATTAGTTTGTGCGACCACAAATACTTCTGAGGGGAACATGTAATGCCTTAACTTAATGGCAGCAAAGTATAATGGCAAGCATAATTTCTCCATTGACTTGCTAATTCAAATGATAGAGCAAGCAACAACGAGGTGGAAAAAAGGCATGTTTCCAATCATATGCAAAGAAAAATACTGCAAATGGCTACCAGTTATGCTCTTGTCTCTTAGAAACATCAACAAATTATAGAGAAGAAAACAAGGAAAGTAAAAAAGAAAAAATTTTAGTGGTAAATTGTACTTACAATTTTTTTTTTTTTTTCTTTTCAAACTTGTTCCAGTTTTTCTTTTAAAATTTTTAGGATGTAGACCTAGAAAGCAAACTATTTTTACTCAAAATTGGAAAAAATTTAAAATAAAATAATGTATTCAGGGTTGGTTTGAGTAAAGTGTAGAAAATTCATATTTGAGAAAACAAAAAGAGAACAACAGCATAGCTGCGAAGCAAAGAACAAGAGAGAAGGGCATTGAAATTGATTTTTGTCCGACTGTCTCTGTATCAATAGAATTTGGGTAAAGTAGATAGAGAGATAGAGAGAGATACCCAGCGAGAACATCGAAGTTGTTAGCAACGACCTTGAGGAAGCTTCCAGCTCCAGATCCCATCTCCACCACTCCACGATCTCACTCTTTCTGAATCAGAAGAAGAAGATAGAAACTGTTAAGAGTGAGTGAAGGTTTCGATCGTCGGTTTGTGAAAGTGGTTCTTTTCTGATTAATTATGAGAAAAGAAAATGATCTTCCAGGAATTTTAGCATTTGGATTGGCGAAATGTTAGTGGTAAATTGCTATAAGATTTTAGGGGTTTGTAATGGCAGTAAGACAGCCTTGGATTAACCAATCCAAGTCCAAATCCAACCAGGTATCTCAAGGTAAAAGAGGACCTGTTTTTAATATAGAGGAAGGGAGAGAGAGAGACCGAGATCGACAGAGACGGAGAGACCGAGATAGACGGATCGACAGAGAGATCGGCAGAGAGAGAGAGACCGAAATCGACGGAGATCGACAGAGAGAGACCGAGGTCGACGAAGATCGACAGAGAGAGACTGAGATCGACAGAGATCGACAGAGAAGAGACACAGATCGACAGAGAGAGACCAAGATCGAGAGAGAGAGAAAAAAAAAAACCTGCAACAGCGGCAGTGGTGATTTGCGGCGGTGGCGATGTGCGACGGTGGCGTGCGACGGTGGCCAGCGATGGTTGGGTGGTGAGCGGGAGTGAGGTTTGGTGGTAACTGTTCTGTGTGTGTGGGTGAGAGACAGAACAGAGAAACCGTCGGTGGTAACTGTTAAGTGGTTGTCCCAAAATGTATACTCCTTCTGTGTTTATGAACCTTGAAATGAAGACTTACTCCTTTTTATGGTTACGTTGGTGGTAACTGTTCAGTGGTTGTCCCAAAATATTTACTCCTTTTGTGTTTATGAACCTTGAAATGAAGACTTACTCCTTTTTATGGTTACGTTGGTGGTAACTGTTCAGTGGTTGTCCCAAAATATTTACTCCTTTTGTGTTTATGAACAAGTGGTTGTCCCAAAATGTTTACTCCTTTTGTGTTTATGAACCTTGAAATGAAGACTTACTCCTTTTTATGGTTACGTTGGTAACCAACTGTTCAGTGGTTGTCCCAAAATAT
>NW_021025590.1:19259-31342 GCF_004153795.1 Camellia sinensis | reverse complement strand
TTTGTTTCCCAAGTTTACAAGAAAGATCTTATAGTTGCACAAGGAGTTATTTCTGCACCTGTCATCCATAAAGAAAAGAGAAAGATAAATATTGTGCTTACATTGTTTGAAGTCCCCCCCAACCCGGTATATGTGGCACAAATCATTATGTGGAGTGATTGTAGCATGCTACGAGAAACCAAGGTTCTGCTTGGATTAATGCATTTCAAATGGAAGGATTTCAAATTAAATTTTATAAAAATATGGGAGTGTTGATTATTATATATAGATTGACAAAAGGGGAAGATGGAGTAGAGTAAGAAAACAAAAATTTAATTGTAAATTACCCAATAAGAAAATAACAGAAAAGAGAGAGAAGAGAAAAATAGTTAGGTTTCGAGTCACTATACCTTAGGCCAATGGTTTTCATCATATGATCTGTTAGAAAATTCTCATTCATGGGCAACTTTTAATTAAGTAGGATGTTCCAAGAGCTGGAGTAAAAGAAAATTTATTTAAGTGGAGCACATTGAATCTGAGGGTAATGTCGGTTCCCTCATTAGCTTTGTATAGGCTGGGAACTTGAAGGGAAAAATAACCAGGTACAGTTGAAAATATAAATGCTGAATTTTTTTTCCTTATTGTGATAAATGTATCAACTTGTGTCTTATATTTAGCCTATCACTTTGATTGCCTAATCATTTTAATGTTTTTGATAAAAATTTGTGTTATCCCTTTGGTTGGTTGTAGGTCAACCGCATTCTTCAAGATGTTCAATTTAAAGACCAGAAGTGGTTTAAGCAGTTTGTTTCCCAAAGCAAGGCTAGAACGGAGGTATATGTCTTGTAGTCTTTGAACAAATTGTCATCAAAAGTGAACTTTATTAATTATTAATTAATCTATTCCATGAGTTGTTTTATTTTCAGGAGCGATTAAGAGGCAGTGGTGATGATATTGTAGCCGCAAGGATGGGTGCAAAGTTAAATGTTGCAGGGTGGATTTCTAAACAAATGGGTGGCGTTAGGTTAGCTATCTGGACTGTTATCTATTGATTTAAATTGCTTGTTTTCACAATACAGTCGTGCAACCACCTTAAGTCTCAAGTCTGCAGTTAAATTCTGTTTTGGTTTTTGTTGTTTTTAGATTAGTTTAATTGTTTTGGTTATTATGCTAAACCCCACTATGCATTTCAATGCATTGTAGTGCTTAGTTTTGGAAAACTCTTGTATCTGTAATTGAAGAGTGACTGAAAGAAAAGTTATGTCATCCTTCATTCTTAATAAGATTAAGTTTTTAATGCTTTACCTTATTCTTTCTGTTGAGAATGTAGACAAATATGTTTTGGAATTCGAAGGTGTTCACAGTCTGACACCTTGTATCTATTTCGGCACTTGTATCTGTATCCACAAATTATAGGCTAACAGTTCTTTTTTTCAGGATTCAAGTCATCTGTTTTACTGTGGCAAAACTTCATTTGTTTATAATTTTTATGACCTTGCTATAGTTGGTTTTCAGGTTCAAGCCGTCGCATGGAATCATCATGTGCCACAAGTTCTACTGAGTGGATCCTTTGATCATACAGTAGTCATGGTAATGGAAATGTTTTATCGGGTCTGTTTATTAATTATAAACTTCAAAATTATTGTTTTCCTACATTTTGCTTCTTTTTTTTACTTTTTTTTTTTTTGTGCGCGCTTGTGCATTCACTTTGCTAAGTTGCCTTGCCTCAACATTATTTTGATTAAATTTATGTTTATGTGATTGTAGAAGGATGGAAGGATACCTTCTCATTCATTTGTGGTCTGTGTTTACACTGTATCTATCTTGAGCTATTTTCATTTTTTGTTTTCCAAGTATGCAAAGCACAAGGGATTTCATTTTGAATTGGGAAGACATCGAGAGTGGCAATACACAAATTATGTCTATAGATACCAGTAACCATAAAAATACTGGAAATTTATTTACTTTTTCGTTTGATAGAACCTAAAGGTGCATCTTTAGCTCGATCTTCTTGCACTACAAAATATTATGTGGGTCGGTTGAATGAGTTATTGATAAATTAACTTTTTGATTGTGAAAAGGGGACAAGTGCTTAGTTAATGTTCATTTTCACTCATTTGATTAGGTAGCCACTAACTGGTCATTTTTGTGTTGTAAACTGTAAGATGTGTCCATATTATTGTTTCTTGCATTGTTTTGGTGGCATTTCGAGTTGCTTTTTAGGTTATTTCTAGGTGGAGAAGTGGGATGTCATGGCATATAGGTCAATATTAAGCTGTGTTGGGCCAAGCCATGCCATAAGCAATACCTATTTTGGAATCTTGTTCTTTGAGCTAGAATTTTTTGTTGGTTACCCTGCCAATTTTAATAAATATAAATGTCTGCAAAGTAGGTAGTAATTTTTGGCATAGAAGAAGCTTTTGTGCGACTTGATTTAATGTTGGTTGGTGTTTCAAGTACTTGGTTTATTCTTTTCATTTTTTAATGTTGTTATGTGCTTTCTTATGGAAGTCACTGAGCAGACTTTCACTTTGAGTTATCCTATATTGAGGCAAATGTTGCCAAATTTCCTAGGTCAGTGTATTTGAATTTAATGTTTATTCCTAGATATACTCTGCACTACACAATTGATTGAGTGGTGGTCCTAACGATTTGGAAAAATCATGTTGATTGTTAGCTGACATGTTAATTTGCACTTTCTTTCTTTGTTTGGGCCTATAAACGAAAGACTGGCTGGATGATGGGTCTGTTGCCGTTATTTTTATTGTGTATCATTAGTGGTGGTAATAAGCTTTTTGAATACAAAATAGTAACATCAATTAATGCTCCTGCTTGACTTTTGTTCTACTGTTTGCAGTGTTGGACCAATGGTAGGATGGAGTATGAGATGGATATGGTTGAGTCAGCGGTTAAATCACTCAGGTCATTGATGCCTGCAAAGTAAAGGCATGAAAGGTAGAGCTTTGAATGATACTGTTTTGTTACCTTTTTTTTTGTTTTTTTTTCTTTTATTTTTTTTTTAAAACCATTTTTTTTATAAGTTATTTTGTTAAAGCATCTAAGTTTTTTTTTTAATTTTTATTTTTTTTTCATTCCTCATTCAAAATATTTCAATCATTATTTTATGAAATGCCTATGGTTATGCATATTGCGTTGTGTATGATTATTATACTGCTTCTAGTTGTATACAACAGTTGTTTTCCGTGGATTGTTATGACAAGCATTTAATGTTGTAATTATGGAAATGAATCTTTCATGCAAGAGATTTAATGTTGCAAGAGGAAGATACTATATCCTCTAGTACTTGCAATACATGTTGGTTGTACAAATACTTGAAATGTTATGAGAATATAGCTGTTGGCATTTTTTGCTGTGGGCTTTTATGCAAGATCAACACAGTTTTAGTTTTCCCATCACATATTTGAAATGCAAGTTCTATTGGTGGAGAGGAAGCAACACAGGATAATAAAAAAACAGGGAGTCTAAAGCCAGAAAAACATGTACTTTTTGCCCATTGATGCATTTTGATGCAAGTTTTTTAAAAAAAATAGTGAGAATGGAGATATAATTCATTATACAAGATATAGTTTTACAAAGAAATTTGCAATAGAAATAATCCCTTTTAGTATCTGTCCTGTTTAAGTATTGATTAGATTCATGACTTGATTTTTCTGCTCTAGAAATTTTTAGTTCACACATTAATTCTCAAGTTGTAGAATGACTCTTATGTTTTCCAGTCAACATATTACAAAATCAAGGGACAGCCAGGGGACTTAAGCTAGGGAATTGATCTGCTGTTTTCTTACCATTGGAAGCTGCTAGATGGCAGAGAAAGCATGTGTAAAGCGCCTTCAGAAGGAATATAGAGCCCTTTGTAAAGTATGTCTTATTTCCTTTATATGTTTGCCAACTATAATGACCATAATCTATTATATATTATTCTCCCTTGGAACTTTAGTTTTTCTTTCCATTCTACTTTCCATCTAACGTTATGAAAAACCATCCTCTGGTTTATAGTTCAATTTCCTGTAGGACAGTGCTATTTGTGCTTTACTTCTTTATGGTTCTGTACCCCCTCTGCTTTATTGATTTTCAACCTGTACTTATTATGTGGAAAGTGGGACTATTGCTTGGTGCAATGGTGATAATGCGGAGAGCATGAAGCTGAAGGTGGGTTGCTTGAAAACTTTTTTCTTCTTTGTGGTTAAAATTATGTTTCAATTTCTTTTGCTCTACAACTTTTCCTGCTCTGCAAAATTTGTGGCCATCAGTGGTTAAAATTATGTTTCAATTTCTTTTGCTCTACAACTTTTCCTACTCTGCAAAATTTGTGGCCATCAGCTTGTCCTTTTGACTTTGCTTCTGTGCAATGCTTATTGTATTGTGTTATGTCCTAATATTGTTGATGAATAGGCCATTCACCACCAAAATTTTGTAGTGCTTTGACTTTTTGTTATTTTCTATTTTGTATTTGCAGATGATAACTAAATCTAAATATGATGAAATTGATGGGACTTAAGGCTTGGTTTGGTTGGTTTGGTTTGGTTTAAATGTGATGAAATTCCGTGTATTGATTTAGGGGGGGAAAAAAATTTATCAAATTGGTTTTGAAACTATTATGAGAGGCAAACCCTAAGTATATCTAATTGGTAGTTTTCTTTTCTTGTCTGCCTAAGGACTGAATAACTAAGAATTTTCATGTATTTACTAATAATATTGTGATAGTTTAAAAGAATAAAAATGTAAGATCTATTTACAAATTAACCATTCTTCATCTTGTTTTCACAACATCAATGTAAACTGTGTCTAGACAAGTGATGATTCAAGCTGCTCTTTTTTTTATTTTATTTTTTGTTTTAGATGCTGAAGTCCGATTATAAAAGTTTTTTTTTTTTTGGCCAGAAAACATGAGAAAATCAAGGTAATTGTCTCAAAAACTTTCTCTCTACTAAATTTTTTTTATTCAGACCAAATGTTATAAAAATTAAAATATTAGTACTTTAATAGTGGAACTATTAAGGTTCTTATCTTTTGGTTGCGCTTACCGAAAAGAAAAAAAAAATTGCAATGGCATGCTGGCAAAGTATACATTATTGGTTTAGTCTGTTGCCCAAAATTGTCTCTCATGACCTTCTATGTTCAGAGGAGATGTGTGTCACATGTCTATATACGGTGCTTGTGGTTTTGTTAGAAGTTTGCATGTTTTGCTTTGGCGTTACTGGTTCAGCAAGTTAACTTTATCTTTTTATATTGATTATAGTATCGTAAAGTGGTTGGACTTTGTCCCCTAATTTTTATGTCTCTTTGATTGCACATAGTTTATACCTTTTTAGTTTTGCACATGTTACAAGTGTTTCACTTCATGCTTGAATGTATAGTGAGTAACCCCCCTGTTGTTGCAGCCTTTGTCTTACTTAAAGAGCAGGTGGAGGGGATACAGGTATTTAACTTTTTTGCTTATCTTACTGGCAGGGTTGTTATGGCTGTTAGCTTATTAATCATCGTGTACTGAAATTTGCAGGTACAGCAACAGGTTATTGATGTTGTCACTCACATAGCTTCTACTGCATCCAAGTTTCCAAAAAAATGTGTTGTTCTTTGCCTACATGGTGAGTAATTAGGTTGTTAAACATCCAGGAGTAATGTTGGTTTCTAGGGGCTTGATTGCTCAGCTACTTGTCTCTAACAAATCTGGCTGGATAACTTTTTTGATTAAGTTGCAGTTTTATTATGCCAGCTAGTTGTCTCAATATGATGTACATGTTTATAGGATTTAATTGATTTTTGCAAAGATATGAGTTTGCAATCCAGTGTTGCTGCCACTAGAAATGCCACTATTAAACTAATTGGTGCTTTACATAAGTTTGTTGGTCCAGGTAACTTGTCATTTGGTTTGTGAAAACTAGGGATATGTTGAGTTAAGGATAAGAATTCTAAGATGCACCTGTTGTTGCAGACATCAAGGGATTTCTTTCAGATGTCAAACCTGCTCTTCTAAGTGCACTTGAAGCTGAGTGTGAAAAAAAACCATTTGAGGTATGGTTGAGTTGGGTTCTCTATTTTGTTCCTGGTTGTTTCTTATTTTGGGGTTGTTTATAGCTCTAATTGCTTGGTTTTGCATTTATATATAGGATAAATCAACAGATGTTCATAAAGCAGCTAAAGTATGCATTGGTGAAATTTTTAGAGTCTGTGGTCCTGATACAGTATGTAGACAAAAAATTTTGGTGCCTCCTTTGGTTTTTGTCAAAAAACTAGCAGAACTCCTGAGTTTATTGTCTTGTTACATGACTAGGTGACCAAGAATTTGAAAGATATTCAAGGACCTGCCTTAGCTATTGTTCTTGACCGACTGAAGCACTCTGGGGCTTTTCAAGGTATGTTGTAGTGAAGTTTGTTGAGGTTTTATTATCTTTGTTCGGTAGTGCTGTTTCATAGTGACATAATTTTTCTTTGTTCCCAGAAACATTTGAAGTGGCTAAAACAATATCGATGGGGCCATCATTGAAAAGTGGATCAAAAGTTGGGAAATCTAGCTCTAATGGTAATGGTGACCGACGGGCTGGAAATAAGGCTGTTTCTTTGGTATGTTCTTACCCTGTTTAAGTTATTTTCTTTTCGAACAATAATAAAGATATTGATTTTTTTTCATGGTTTCGGTAGAGAGTAACTTCAACAAAGGGTTCAACGCCAGAATCAATCATGTCTGTTCACGAACTAGACGAGCACCCTCCCCCAACATATTTCTTAACAAGTTCATGAAGCTAAATTGTACAAGACTACTTGGCAATATAAGCATTTTTGGGAGGATTAAATATTTTTGGATGGATGTGTATGGATAACAAATCTTAGTAGTTTTATTTGTTGATAGATGTGCATGGATAACAAATAGTTATGTTTCAAATTGTTATGATAGATGGATGTGACTGGTGAATGAAAACTTAGAATAGTTGTATTGTGTCGAATGTTAATGAATTATGTATTGTGTCGAATGTTAATGATTCAGTTAATTTGAATGATGCTTTAAAATTATAGGTCTATTATGGATTGAATGAATTATTAGGAATTACAAGTGTATTGTTTTCCTGCTTTAGCGACCAATTTATTAGTCGCGACAAATAAATAATTTTTTTTTGCAAAAAATGACAATTGCCGACCAAGAGTTTTGGTCGCAAAAAATACATCTATTGCTGACCAAAATAGCTCTTGGTCGTGGAAACTCACTTTTGCGGACCAAAAGTTTTGGTCACGAAAAGTAACAAATGGTGACCAAATTTTGTGGTTGTGGAATGTCACAATTGGCGACCAAACTTTTTGGTCGTTGAATGTGATAATTGGCGACCAAACTTTTTAGTCGCGAAATGTGTCAATTGGCGACTAAGATATTTGGTCGGGAAGATATTATTTTTCGCAACTAAAGTGTTTTAGCGACAAAATAAATTAGTCACGGTAATTAAATATTTAGCGACCAAAAATTTAGTTGGTAAATCCAACTTTTGCCGACCAACCACAATTTTAGTCACGAATTACTTTTGCCGACCCTCAATTGACGACCAAAGTAGCGACCAAAAAAATTGGTCGCGGATAACGTTTGCCGACCAAAAATTGACTTTTAGCGACCAATTTTTTATTGCCAAAAGTGTTAATTCTTATAGTGAATATAAGCTGTAGTCGAGATTATTTTAGATGAAGGCGCCACCGCCCGAGAATTAAATCTAGGCGATATATAAATTTTCTGGGTAAAATTCTGATTCCGTCGTTTTTTTAAGTTTTTTGTTTTTTTTTTGGATCTTGCCTTCCCTACTTGTACTGGTCCTTCGTTTGAGCTTTATATACTAGGGGCTTCTTCCTCTGTTTATATACTAGGGGCTTATTCGCTGTTTTTGGTTGAATTTTTAGATTTCGTAAAAAAACAAGAAGAAAGGAAAAAAAATTAGTTTGACGAAAAAAAAAACCATTTATGAAAATATTGATTTTTAACCATGGCCAGTTTTCTGATAGTGGCTTTCACATGCTTGCTCAGTCAGATGACTCTAGCTGATGAATCCAGTTTCATTTGGTGTTTTTTGTGGTTGTTTATCTCCAGATCTAGGCTCTGTTTGGTTTAGATTTCAAAATATAGTTCCACTACTGATTTGAATGTGGTATTTAATTACAGTTTTCAAATTATAATTCTACACCTATTTTTTAAAACTCATAACCAAACACACAACTCAAAACCCTTTTCAAAACTCAAAAACAACTTAATTTTAATTTAAATATTTTATTTTATTTTATAGGAATATTTTTAATATTTTAATTTTCATAAAAATATTTTAATATTTTGATATTTTAATTGTAAATATTTTGATTTTCGGAATATTTTTAATATTCTTAATATTTTAATTTTCGGAATATTTTTAATATTTTATTTTATTTTCTAAATAATTTTAAAATATTTTTAATATTTTTAATGTTTATACAGACCTAAAAAAATTAATTGACAGAAAAATTAATTGACATAAAATAATTGACATAGAAGTTATTTGAAAAAAAATTATTCAAAAAAATTACTTTAAAACAATTAATCGAAAAAAAAAATCATATTTTTATTTGAGTATTTTAAAAATAGTTTGGTTATGACTGTTGATCAAAAATACGGATATCGAGTTATGAATTGCGTGTTTGATTATCAATTATAGATTGAATTAAGTTTTAAAAACTATTTTGAAAACTCATCACCAAACAAATTTGGGCCATTTCCCAATATAAGCCATTTTTGTATTGTATTTCCAAAACTAGGCCAACTTCTGACGGAATTCCAAAACTAAGTTAAAACGCTATTACTATTCGCGCTTTCACTGTTAGGAGCGTAAAAGTAGGTGAACAGTAAAATCGCTATTACAAATAGCGACTTTGATTAATAAGTCGCTATTACAAATAGCGCTTCTAGGGTTTGTTAAAAACGCTTTTCCTAACAGCGCCTTTTTTAAAATTGCATAAAAACGCTATTCGTAATAGCGATTTTAAGAAAAAATTTTCCGCGGAAAAAACGCTATCTCTAATAGCGATTTCAGTTCAAATTTTTTTGCCAAAAAACACTATTTAAATGAAATCGCTTTTTATATCAGCGTTTTCAAACTCCTCATATATACGAACAAACCCCCCCTCACCCCCCCCCCATTTGCATACTCAGACTTAGGTTTTTGGCTCCCTCTGCTCTCTGCTCTCGCTCGCTCTCACTCTCTCTCTCTCTGCTCTCGCTCCATCTCAGCTCGCTCTCGCTCTCTGTCTCTGCTCTCTCTCTCTCCGTGGTATGACATTAACCCTAATTTTATGTATTTACTTTTTGTGTTTGTAAATGTGTTGTATTTTTTTGTCAATGTTAGGGTTTTACTTGTGAATTATTAAATGTGTTAGGGTTTTTATCATTGTGGTTATGAAATTAGGGTTTGGAATTTTTTGAAATCAGAAATCAGGGTTTGGAAATCAGAAATGCGAATGGTTTTGAATTTGTGGAATTTTTTTGCTTTTGAATTTTTGGATGTTGCTTGTGAATTGAATATGGTTATGAATGTTTATGCTTTGTCAGTGTGGTTGTGGTGATGAAATTAGGGTTCGATATCAGATTGTTCACATTATTAGGATTGTTCAAATTAGGATGTCATTTTAGGGTTCACATTATTAAGGGTTCTAATGGATGCTACTTAGTTCTTTGCCCGAAAGTTGGGAGACTTTGGTTGTGACCGTCAGTAATTCAGCGCCCGATGGAGTTGTCACAATGGGCCAAGTCACTAGTAGCCTGTTGAATGAAGAAACTAGAAGAAAATCAGCGGGTTCCTCTCATTCAGAAGCATTTATTGTGAGAGGCCGAAGCAAATCAAGGGGGAGGAGTAAGACTCCTCATGGTCGTGATCAAAGCCATGACAAATCAAAAGATGGTTCTTTTTCAAAGAAAGATATTGAGTGCTATTATTGCCATGAGAAAGGGCACATGAAGCGAGAATGCCGAAAGCTCAAGAATAAGGAGAAAAGGCGTGATAAAAGTGTGGATAAGAAGCAAGAAGACACAACAGCAGTTACTACCAATGGTGATCTCATGGTCGTTTGTGAAGATGATTGTATCAATTTTGTGGGCCAAGAGAGCAATTGGGTGATTGATTCTGGTGCTTCTTTTCATGTGACTTCTAGAGTTGATTTCTTCACTACCTACACTGCAGGAGATTATGGTTCTGTTCGAATGGGTAATGAAGGTTTGTCCAAGATTATTGGTATGGGTGATGTTTGTTTGGAAACGAATTTGGGTTGCAAGTTGTTGCTTAAAGATGTGAGGCATGTTCCCGACATTCGCCTCAATTTGATCTCTACCGGGAAGCTAGATGATGAAGGCTACAACAACAAATTTGGTGATGGAATATGGAAGCTCACAAAGGGTTCTTTGGTGGTGGCTAAGTGCAAGAAGACTCATACACTTTATTCGATGCAAGGAAAAATTTGTAAAGGTGTGGCTAAGTGTAAGAAGACTCATACACTTTATTCGATGCAAGGAAAAATTTGTAAAGGTGTTGTCAACGCACTTGAAGATGATACTTCTACTGAATTGTGGCACAGGCGACTTGGGCACATGAGTGAAAAGGGGCTGCAAGTTTTGTTCAAGAAAGAGCTTCTACCCGGTTTGAAAGGTACACATCTTAAAACTTGTGTTCATTGTTTGGCGGGTAAACAACATAGAGTTTCTTTTCATAAAAATGTTGTTTCTAGAAAAGAAAATGTTTTGGAGTTGATTCATTCTGATGTTTGTGGTCCTCTAAAAGTTAGAACATATGGTGGTGCACTTTATTTTGTTACTTTCATCGATGATTATTCAAGGAAAGTTTGGGCTTTTTTATTAAAAACTAAAGATCAAGTTCTAGAAGTATTTAAGCTTTTTCAAGCCATGGTTGAAAGAAAAACATGACAGAAATTGAAGTGCATCCGATTAGACAATGGTGGTGAATACATTGGGCCATTTGATGAGTATTGTCGCAGCCAAGGTATTCGGCACCAAAAGACAGTTAAGAAGACTCCTCAACAAAATGGAGTTGCCGAGAGGATGAACCGCACTATTGTGGAAAGAACAAGGTGTTTGCTTTCACAAGCTAAATTGCCAAAATCCTTTTGGGGTGAGGCATTGAAAACAGCGGTTGACGTGATCAATTTGTCTTCTTCCTATCCTTTGAATGGTGATGTTCCAGAAAGAGTTTGGACAGGTAAAGATGTATCTTATGAGCACTTGAAAGTGTTTGGTTGCCGAGCTTTTGTTCACATTCCAAAAGATGAGAGGTCCAAGCTTGATAGTAAGTCAAGACAATGTATTTTTCTTGGCTATGGGCGTGATGAATTTGGGTATAGATTGTGGGATCCGGTCGACAAGAAAGTCATTCGAAGCCGTGATGTTGTGTTTAAGAAAGTCATTCGAAGCCGTGATGTTGTGTTTCTTGAAGACCAAACAATTGAAGACTTTGGCAAAGGTGATCAACCGAAGCCAAAAACTAGTGATCTCATTGACATGGATCTATCTCCTTCATCTTTAGTTGATGATGAAAATGGGAGAGATGTGCAGTCACCTATTGAAGAGTTAGAGGATGATGCTAATCCTAATGAACTTGAGCCAGAAATTGAGGAAGAGCATCCAACTCAAGAATCGCCACCACAACTTGAGTTAAGAAAATCTACAAGGGACCGACAACCTTCAAGAAAGTATCCTCCCAATGAATTTGTGTTGATTTCTGATCAAGGGGAGCCTGAGAGCTACCAAGAAGCAATTGAGCATGCAAAGAAAGGTGATTGGAAAAAGGCCATGGAAGAGGAAATGAATTCCTTAGTTGAAAATCACACTTATGATTTAGTGAAGTTGCCTAAGGGGAGGAAAATTCTGAAAAATAAGTGGATCTTCAAATTGAAGAATGATGGCAAGAATGTGAGGTACAAGGCACGTCTTGTTGTGAAAGGCTTTGGGCAAAAGAAAGGTATTGACTTTGACGAAATTTTCTCGCCGGTTGTGAAGATGTCTTCTATTCGGGTTGTACTTGGCATGGCTGCAAGTATGAACCTTGAAGTTGAGCAACTTGATGTGAAGACCACAT